>CP137668.1:9749309-9770328 GCA_037976565.1 Mesocentrotus franciscanus
GGTGGCTTATTCGAATGGTCGGGTGGGGTCGTGGTCTCGCGTTAGCAGGCGACCATTAGTCCAAAGCCCCCTCCCCCCCTCTTTAGAGACAGAAGCCGACCATAGGCGCTCCTGTAAAACATTTTGGCCATTTATGGCCAAAACTCTTGCCCAAAATACTACATTTTTACCGATGCATTTATTATGTTAATGGGCCTAAACTAAACTACATCGGTTCACTTACCAGATTGACTGTATTCATTTAAGGTCTTTTCTGGATTTTCATCGCGAAAATGAGCTCCGTGTTGAAATTCTTGCAGCCGTATTTTAAACTGTTACTGTCAATGGATGACGTCATCTTCCTTCATGCGCAGTAACAGTTTAAAATACGGCTGCTGAAACTCAACACGTAGCTCATTATCGGCGATAATCGAAAAAGACCCCTTCATCACAGTCAATCTGGTAAAGTGGAACCGATATAGTTTAGCCTAGGCCTAATTAACAATAATAAATGCATCGGATATCATCGGGTAAATGTAGTATTTTGGGCAAAGAGTTTTGGCCATAAATGGCCAAAATGTTTTCACAGGAGCGACCCTACCCAAATCAGAGGCTATGACGAAAGAGACAGAAATCTTCGGTCTAAGTTAGAGCTAGATCTAGATCTATAATTAATAGTAATAATACTAGATGTAGAGTCTAGATCGACATCATGATTATGTAGCTGTAGATCTAGTCTATAATAAATTATAGGTCTATTCTTATAGAAGAGTCAACATCAGCCAAGTCTTCAACACCAAAGTTTGGAGCTACATGCAGAATGACCACTCAGCGCAGCTGTACACAGGCAGGCTAGAGCGTCGATGTAGCTCAACTTCATCTAAAATTAGATGTCTGCAACCCCTGTATTTTTATGCGCACCTTTTATTTTAATTTTGAATCTGCACCCTCAGTTGTGATGTTTTATGACAGTTTGCGATGCCACGGAAGTCTGGACGTCTATACCAATTGGTCCTGTCCAGTACCACCTTAGATGTAGATGTAAGTCTAGATCTATAATATCTATAGGTCTATAGAGTCTAGTCTAGAATCTACCTAGAATCTACCTAGATATAGACCAAAAATTTCTGTCTCTTCCGTTCGTTAGCCTCTGATTTGGGTGGCTTATTCGAATGGTCGGGTGGGGTCGTGGTGCGTCGCGTTAACTTGAACGCGACCATTCGTCAAAGCCCCGGTTTTGCCAAAGGGTGCGTTAATTTTTTTAAAGATGGAGAAGCAGAACTATCCGTTTATCGTACTTTTAGGTTGCTTGAACTATTTTTTATTATTGAAACTGTTTCACACAAAATAACTACGTGAAGTCAAACTCAGAAAGACACGAACGTGGACACACACGAATGCACACGCACATAAGCCCATGCATACAATCATACAGGTGTCAAGTAAAAATACCAGAGGAAATAATGCCAGAGGTAAAAATGCCAGTGGAAAAAATGCCAGAGGAAAAAGCTAGATCCGCCCCTGGGACGATGTAAGCTAGTGTATTTCAGGTGTGTGTGTGTGTAAGTTTGATTGTGTTTGTAGACTATACTATATAGCGGCCGGTCTTATCATGAGGAGATGGGAATGATTTCTTTAATTAAGTATTATCAAATTTCCTTCCAAGGTATGCATCAGATTGCATTATTTCGAGTCAGGCGCGGATCCAGGGGCCAGGGCCTTGCCAGCAAAAGAGAGAAAGAGAGAAAGGGAAAGGAAAGAGGAGAGAAAGGGAAAGAAAGAAGAGGAAGAAGAAAAGAAAAGGGGATAAAGAAGGAGATCGGGGGCGAAAGGGCCTTGCCTCCCAGGCTGTTGCCTCCAACCCCCCAATAAAGAGAGCTAAAAGGGAACAAACAAGAGGAAGAAGAAAAGAAAGGAAGGTCAGTTGCGATTAATCCCGCCAACGTGTGGATTGGCCGAAAGGCCCTTGCCTCCTTCCCCAGCAAACCTAAAAGAGAGAGAAAGAAGGGAAGGAAAAGAAGAAAAAAAGAGAAAGAAGAAAGGTAGGGGTGATCAGTGGCGTACTGACAGGGGCTTGGGGGCTGCCCCCAAATAAAATTCAAAGGTGGTTTATTTCTAATTCGATACCGGTGATTTACAAATGTTGCTGAAATGACATATTTTCGAGATTTGTCCTCACTTTTTAGTAAATTATACTTTTTATGCGTTTGTTGGAAATGACAAATTCCTAAATTTACAGTCAGGCAAGAAATATGCTTATTTAGAGGCCTACATGTCAGGGCCCTGGAACAGCGGGCTCGAGGCCTCGAGCCCCCTACACTTTTTGTGAAAAAGTATATTAGAGAGAAATAGAAAGAGAGAATAGTGACCTGCCAGTGTCACAAAATAATGAGGTATCAAAATATGCTCATCTGACCGTAATTAAATGCCTAAAACCCTGAGCTTCCGGGGCTCCGCCCCTGGACCCACCAATGGCCCTAAAGCAGTCCCTGGATGCTCATCTGACCGTAATTTAATGCCTAAAACCCTGAGCTTCAGGGGCTCTGCCCCTGGACCCCACGCCAATTAGTGACCTGCCAGTGCACAAATAAGGTATCAAAATATGCTCATCTGACCGTAATAAATGCCCATACCCCCGAGCTTCCGAGGCTCCGCCCTTGACCACCACGCCAATTTACGCTACGCTCTACCTGATCGTAAATACTTTAGCCTCCCCACCTACCTTGAAAACGTTCAGCGGGGCCTGCATGTAAGAGTGGGGTGATGCAGATTTTTTTGTCTGCCTCCCCAAACGTTTTTGCTCATTACGCCACTGCTGGTCACCGTTACGTACCAATATTTGGCTCGCATAATTTCAAATTTGGGCCCCTAAGAAATCCTGGATCCGCGCCTGCCCCCCTGCGGTGCTCCGCTCCTCGCAGTTGTGCCACGCCCCAATCCGTTGACCATATACGTACCACTTTAAAATTCCTTTCGACGCACCTGTTTACACCATGATATTTATTTAGATTTTTAAATTGTATTATTGGTAAGTTTAATGGAGTTCCTTATGTGAATGCTGCCCGACCATCACTAAAATTTGACCTAACCGGGCATCATCTTGTAAGTCCGGCACAGTACATAACAATAATATATTTCATTCATGCTTAGAGGGGGATCGATCCCCAAAGAAGGACGGAGCCCCAGGCTTCTGAGGGGTCACCATAGAGTTGAACGGCCGTGCCATTAGACTTCATTCATGCTCGGAAGGGCTCCCAATTAATGGTGAGACATGCAGAGCCTCCGGGCTTCAGAGATACATGGAGGGAACTTTAAATAGATGGGCAAAGTACCCGGTCTTATGATATGCTGAGAGGGGTTCTCTAAAGGGCGGTGCCCTAGACTTCATTCATGCTCGGAAGAGGCTCCCAAAGAGATGGACAAATGGGCAGAAAGTGCAAGATTGCCCCTGAATTAATCAAGCCCCCATTCCATCCCATTTATATAGAACCTGTCTTAAGCAAGCCCCCCTGGCTACGCCAATCATAAAATAATTATAGTTCGCTTTTCATTTAATAATATAGAACCGGTATTAAGCAAGCAAGCACCCCCCATTCTCTTCCCCATTGGCTACGCCATTCACAAACGAGTTTGTTTTTCTTTTCACGTTATTAAGCAAGCACCCTCGGACCCCCTTCCTCCCTTGGCTACGCCAATCAGATAGTGTAGTTTGTTTTTATTTTATTTTATTAAGCACATCGGACTGAGCTCTGCCGATCCGATCAACTGATCCGATCATCAAGGTCAGTTTAATACAGCATTACGGTTTACCACTTGGCAAAAAAGCTTAAAACTTCTTTATTCTGACCTCAAGTCTAAAAATGTTTATGATTGCAGCTAGAGCTTGACCTGCTTGACACATGATCATGTGCCAAATATGAAAGTGGTTGATTGAATAATAAAGAAATTAGAGCCTAGTCTATGGCTATATGGGCTTCCCTAGTTTGGGCATGGCTAAGGCCTTAGGGTTAGGCTAAGCCTGGCTTAGCCTTTAGGCTTAAGTTTAACTTTTTATGCCAAAAAGAGTCGAAATACGCTTTGGGGGCCAAAAATTCTGGACGCGAGCACAAATAAGTTCTGTCCACTACAATTAGTTGTAGTTCCTTATTGATTTTCAGCTAAAAAACCTCTTTTGACGAAATAATCGACGAAAGAAATTTAACTGAACTCTCTCCATCTCTCAGCTTGCGATCGATATCGATATCCACCATACTAGTACCACGTATACGTACGCGTACGTATAACAGGCGCGCTGTTGGCATGGGACTCTGAATGCGTACATTTGGAATAAGCCCCGTATGTGCCATTTGGTCGCGTTATCTGACCTGACGCGCCCTAACAATCCAACGCACCCTTTCGGCAAACCAGGGGCTTTGGACGAATGGTCGCGTTCAAGTTAACGCGATGCACCGCAACTACCCGACCATTGGAATAAGCCGATTTGGGTAGGGTCTGCAATGACTTATCATCGTACTACAAGTGTCTGGTTGCTCAAATCCCTGGAAATGTCTCCTCTCCAACAACGAAGGAAAGACAGCAGATTAACGCTATTCTATAAGACACTCCATCAGGAAGCCGCTGTAGATATCCCTGATTATGATCATGAAGCACCAAGATCTGTGAGAAGAACCAATCGTCTAGTCCCACTACAATGCCGAACAAGCATACCTGAACAGCTTCATACCAAATACAATAAGAGACTGGAACAGTCTCCCGCCAGCGTCAAAACCTGAACTCTACACAAACCTTTAAACTATACCTCCAAAGAACCATGCCCAAATTAAATTGCACATTGCACGGAAGCGACACATCTCTAGACGTTAGTGCTTCTAGCGATGTCTGGACACCATTCTGAGATTCTGAGATTTGAGCTCCTCTCTTTAGAGACAGAAGCCGACCATAACTTCATACAAACTGGTGTTGGGATATATATATATTCCGCAAACTTTGGACTAAAATGTCACTTTTGCGGATTCATATCCGATGCACCGATGCATTTATTTTAAAATTAGGTCTGGACTCTAGGCTAATATAGGTTCCACTAACCAATTGACTGTATGATGCGTTTAAGGGTCTTTTTCCCCGTTTTCTTTGTCGAAATTAAACTCCGCTCCGTGTTGAGATTTTGCAGCCCATATGCACAGTATCAGGGAACCCCAGAACCTCGCCCATGTAAATTTCTTTTTCTTCATACGGATCAGGATAGGCCTATCGAGCTGCCAACTAGTCGGATTTCCGTAATTGGTGCGGAAATTAACACTCATAACGGAATTACGGATGCTGTCTCAAATTTCTCTTTTCCCCTTCTTTTTTAAGCATATGCTGTGCTGTACAGTATGGCGTATCAATACTCATTGAGAAAATGAAAAATATCAAGTATTCTCTTGTTGACCAATTTTTCATGGACTGATGTGTTGTGATGAACTGAAAATCAATATTTAGCAACTTTGTGTTAAATCACCAAAATATATCGCGCATGCATCAAAGTGTTGGCTCCGTTTTTTAGATTCATAGCGCCGCATGGAAATTACTGATTTATTCCCAAATTACTGATTTTGAGCCTTGTGATTACTGATTTTCTGTTCTGGAGGTTGGCAGCTCTGGCCTATGTGCATCTGTGAATTTGTGATTATATGAAATTCATTCAGTGTGTGTTTTTCGGGGCTTAAATGAGTAATATTTTGTTGGAATAAGCAAATAAAAGATGACCTTTTTTATTTTTAGGCAATTACACTACAAATAGAAATAGATCTAGATTTATCGCTTAATAAAGGTACTACCGGTAGATCTATGCCCCATTTGCAGCCAACATCAAATTCTGTAGAAATTTGCAGGAATTATGAATATGTCACGTTTGTCCTATCTATGAAATTTAAACGTTAGCAGTGTCCTATTATTTAAATTATGCAAGGAAACGTGTTTACTTTCTAGATTTCATTGTCACACACTATTGATTGACTGACTGACTTCTTTTTTTTTTTTGTAATAACATACATTACCGGTAAATGAGCTGTTAAGGTACATGAGCATGTGTCTACATCAATCACCCAGTTCTTGTAATGGCCAAAATTAAACAGATTGAATCATTGCGGAGCACAAAACACGACCATTCGGTACAAGGGTCTGAAAATCAGACTATTACTAAAATGATTGCAATCATTTAAGTCGATTCGACAACTAATGCTCATTATTTTCCCACTAAAAGACTGCCCTTTTTTTGAGGAACTTTGAAATTAGTATTATCTTTCAATGCCGTTGGAATTTAACCTTTTCATGTTTTTGGCCTGCAGATGGGACATATAGTATGTTTAAGTAAAAGAAAAATTAGGATTTCAAACTTTTAATTTTTTTTTTTTCCTTGAAATCTACCAAACTATTTTTCTTGGTGCATCAACATTGAAATTTGCAACAAATTTTATTGGAAATCTAGTGGTTGCACATGCATACAAAGGAATACAAATTGTCACCCGAATTGATTGATTTGTGCAACTCTCAATTATGACTGGATAACATTGTGGTTAGATATTATGATTTAACTTTTCTTGTATCAAAGCTTTTTTCTGTTCTCTTATTGGCCGTTGCTATAATGATCCTCCAAAAATAAGGCAAGTCGCTAAAGCGTAAATTACCCTGCTTACATAGTTGGATCTAGACTAGACCTATAGCTAGGGTCTAGATCTACATATTTGTTTAGCCATTTTCCTATATTGTCCACAAAGCTTATGAATTTTGCATGTTTTATGGCAATTTTTGCTCAGTAAAAATATTTGTCAGTGTAAAATGTAAATATGTATCTCTTGGCGCATGTCATCATAGTGTTCAGGTTGTCGACAAAGGAGGGGTGAACTTGACTATGAAACCTGTGGGCCAGTTTCTCGAAACAGTCATAAGTCTAAGTTTGTTGACATATCCCATAGAAACGTGTGTTAATTCTATAACACACAGATGGATGAGGGGCTGGGGCTGCTCCCAGATTTTCAAGAATATAATGATATGATATGTTTAACTTTAACATGAAAATGTAAAGGATAATTCTAGTTTCTAGACTTTGAACAGGTAGGTTGAATGGATGTGCGAAGCAAGCCCTACATGTATGAGACAGTTCAATGTATTGCTAAATTACTCGGGATAAATCAATTAAATTTTCAGATTGGTATGAACAGATACAAATGTAGAGCAATGTCAAATAGGCCTAATAAAATATTAAATGTGAAAAGGTAACCCACAGTGTGAGTAACTTTTAAAAACCTTATATCTTGCCATGGTATTTAAACAAGTCAGCAAAGCGTAGCATCCTCGCAGGGTACAAATTATGGCCTATATATGTCAGAACAAGTTACTTTCATTAGACTATACTATCATATTACCAGGCAGGAAGTTAACCACATTTTCACATATATAATTAGGTGTTTTTGCATATTTGATGAGCTATGACCTTTAACCTTTGACCTACATACTCAGAAATTGAACTTAGGCTGTATATTGATACCATGTACCTTCATATTAAATTTCATTAAAATTCGTCAAACATTACTAAAGTTTAGAAAATAATATCGCTAGTGATATTCGTTTGTCTCGCAATGTGGACAATAAGGAATCAAAAAGATCTCGACGTTTCGTGCGCCGCTGCAACACTTCGTCAGGTGATAAAAATAATGTAAGCAAGCGTGTTTTATACTCTGGGAGGACCGGCACGGCGGTCAAAAATTTAGCATTACTAAAGTTATCAAAGTGAAACCAGATTCGCATATTTAATGAGCTATGACCTTTGACCTTTGAAATATGCGAAATCGAACTTACGCAAATATGTTCAAAAATATGACAAAACACCTCAAAATCAGACGAGTCCTAGAGGTATCTTAGTCGTGGCATTTTAAATTTGAAAACAAAACCAACATTCTGCTGTGTCTCTAATGATGCATCCATGTCCACTGATAGACGCTTGTAGGGTTATACAGTAGGACTTTAGTGTTTGGGTGTTTTTGTTTTTGTTTTATAATGTGCAAAGTTTATCACTAGATTTTGTTTGCATATGTTTCTTTTATTATTCATTCAACAGATTACCTGGTTGGCATTCATGCAAGCAAGCCCTACAACTTGTAGTACAAGTGTCATTTGTCAACACTCCATACAAACCAGCCTAGGATTGAGATGGAAACTAAGCTGAATGTATCCTTATTGAGTGTATGCGTTCAAATGAAAACAAAATAAAATTATCTTAGTTAATGATGGGTTATACATTGCTAAGCTCCTGTTACAGACACTGATGTTTTTTTCTTCATATCCCTTGCAATCCCTTCTCTTTAACAACCCCTGGGAGCTGGCCTAAGAAGTTGTTTTCTTTATGAAGGAATGTTACTACAGTCAAACGACTTGTAATACTTTTTGTTTTTAATTGTCCTTGCTAAAACCTAGTTGATACATATAATAATATAGTTGGGAGAATTCAGGAATCAAGTATATCATTTTTTCCAATTGTTATCATTAATACTGGCCTGTTTTCACTCAAACTTTCAGATTATCTTTAAATGTACATCTAGCATTGAAGTCACTACCTTAATCACCATTTTCTCTCATCTGAACAATGTTAACAAGTCTCTTTAATGAAGCTTGAACAACAAATACTTTTATTTGTAAAGGTATGAACTAGTAATGTACAAGAGAGATCAGTTTAAATATAAAGGACAACTTTATTTTTAAGACCTGTTAGATTTGTCAATAGAGAAATGGGCAGTGTTACATATTTATTTTTTAAAAGTTGAAATACAGTGTATACACCAAATGTATGATCATCTAAAGTTCTGTTAGAATGTGGTCTGCTCTCAATTCATAAGGACCGCTATTTATGAGGACAGCTATTCATAAGGATCACTACCGGTATTCATAAGGACCGCTATTCAAGAGGACCACTATTCATAATTTGAGAAAAGGATCATTATTCATAAGGACCGCTATTTATAATTGAATAAGAGGGTTGCTATTCATAATATATGAGAAGAGGATCGCTATTCATAATTCAAAATCGGGGTCATTACTCATAAGGTCCCTCTTCATTATACGACAAAAGGGTCGCTATTCATAATACGAGAAGAGGGTCGCTATTCATAATGTGAGAAGAGGGTCGCCATTCATAATGCGGAATGAGGGTTGTTATTCAAAATATGAGGAGAGGGTCATTATTCATAAGGACCGCTATTCATAATCGAAGAAGGGGGCGCTATTCATAATACGAGAAGAGGGTCGCTATTCATAAATACGAGAAGAGGGTCGCTATTCATAATACAGAAAGGGTTGCTATTCATAATACGGAAAGGGTCGCTATTCATAGAAATTAAATAGATAAATAAAATGATATTAAAGGTAATACAAAGTTTTGGTATGGGGTCATGAATTTGGTTGAAATGAACATATTGGAAGCATATGGGATCCTACAATTTTCAGTGATCAAGTCTAAAGATGAAATTGTAAATAAACTCTTTATGTTGTATAGCTCCCTCTCAAGGTCAAAATATTAATTTAGCTTTAAAACAATGTTTCTTGACTAAAATCAACCGATTGGCTATTCCCATTTGGAAATCATATATCAAAATTTTAAAGAATCGCTATCCGGCCATTTTCAAAATTTCCCAAAACTTTGTATTGCCTTTAAGAAAGGGGGAGGGGGGCTGGGGATATTTTATATGTAATGATGTGTTTGTTCTGTAATAGATCTTGTTTCATGACAATTCACGTCAGCCTTACTCCTCATTTGTTTTGTTCCCTTTATTGTAATTTTATATTTTGCTGTAAACAAACATGGATTTGAACAATTATTACGTGTATTTTCTGTGTTTGGTTTGAATTTATCATGTCTCGAATCAGCTACGGTAATGTTTTCTTTAAAAATTCTGGACCTGCATGCATATTTGTATTTACATTCCGTATTTGTCCTGGCGTTCGTTCTGTATTTATCATTATATCCTGCCCCTTGTTGCTAGATATCCCACCCCTATAATATATAAATACAAAATCAAATTTCTCACAGCATTTTTATTTTTATTTTGTTGCTCTAGACCTTATCAGACCTCCTTACCCGTCACCACCACCACCACCCCAATAAAATTTTGATTTTGATATGATTCATATTCGGATCTCATTACCTCTGTGTACGCTACATGGCGAAAACCTTCAAGTTCCGAAAATGTTCAAGCCCCTATCCCCAAACAAAACACAATTTTAAAGTGCCCCCTCCCCACCCTCTCCGGGCAGTAACTAGGCTTATGGTCCGTCCATCTCCTTTTGTTTTCGGTGTTAGGAAAGTTTCAGGAAATCAAGATTGTGGATAAATGAAGTTAGGTTAATTGATATGATTACTAGTATCCTGAGGTTGGATAATTCCTGGAAAACGAAAATCTTGAAACTCTTCATTGGCTAAAATTGAGCTTCTGGGGGCCTGGTCCTTGACTTCTGGGACTGGATTATGGCTAAGGCTATATAATTTGTAGATCCATAGGTCCTTTTAAAAGCTACTTTCCACAAAACATTATTGTTGTATAAACAATTACTATATAGTTCCTAAAATAGCATGGGCCTGCTTGTTCTACTTAATGTCTCATGCAGTGGCGTAGCCAGGATAAGATCAGTCAGATATAATTATATGTGTGTTGGGTTTTACTTTATTTTTTTGTCACCACAGGAGCGGGCAAATATATTAGCTATATGTAGGTAATGGGGATGTCTCTATATAATCATCAAAGATAACAGGTACAATATACTTTAAAAAACATACCGGTAATACAGGGAACCACCATTCGCGTAACACCTAACGGTCACAAAATCATGGTATATAACCTAAGTCCCTACAACCTCCTCTCCATCGCTTTCTTCATTTGCTGAGGGTTAGGGACATGATAGATAAGCCCCTTGATGGCAACACCTTGACGAAAATTGTTGGTAATATGTACTTGTACCAAGGGAATGCTGCAGGGAGTGGGCCAAATGGTGCAGCGTGGTCGGACTGATTGGAGGGAGGGGTGATGGGTCATGTACATAATTGTGTCACACCTTTTTCTTTTTTGTTCAGAAATGTATGTTTTTAATAAATGTTTTCGACAAATATTCAAGGCCATGTATCCCCCCCACCATGGTTACGCCACAGCCATGGGGGTGTCCCCTTTTCAATATTTCCCTTATTATCATTTTGTTTGCTTATTTAATTTTTATGAATAGCGACCCTCATTCAGTATTATGAATAGCGACCCTCGTTCCGCATTATGAATCTAGCGAGGTTACCCCATTAGAATATGCAGGTACGTTACATTTCTATAATATTTATTGGTATCAGTAGTCAGGTGGCTTAGTGAAATTATCGTTACTTGCCGGATAAAAGCACCATTTTTGGTACAAGGCTTCTTAGGACCTACTAAACGATATTAGGCTAGGAGCCCCGGCAAAATTTCAATTTAAGGGTGTGGGGTGCGGCGTCTTTTTGGAGCCCCCAAATGATTTTATAACATTGATTTATTGTTGTACAAATGCCATTTTTGGTACAGGGCTTCCTTAGGACCTACTGAACGATATGAGGGTAGGAGCCCCCGGCAAGAACATCATGTAAGGGTGTGGGGCGGGCGTCGCCTCGTAGCCCCAAATAATTTAGAAGGTAATACAACATTGATTTGTTGTTGTACAAATGCCATTTTGGTACAGGGCTGCCTTAGGACCTACTGAACGATATAAGGGTAGGAGCCCGGCAAGAATATCATATAAGGGTGTGAGGCAGGGTCGTCGCCTCGTAGCCCACAAATAATTTATAAGGTAATATATTACTGAGTTGTTGTTGTACAAACGCCATTTTTGATACAGGGCTTCATTAAGACCTGCTGAATGATGGTAGGGTAGGAGCCCCTGGCATAAATATTCATATATGTGTGAATGGGGGCCCCATGGCGTTGTACAACAAAAACTCAATGTTATATTACCATACAAATTAGTTGTGGACTACAAAGCGACGCCCCTGTCCCACACCCTTATATGATATTCTTGCCAGGGGCTCCTACCCTAATATCAGTAGCAATGTACCAAAAATGGTGCTTTTATCCGGCAAGTAACGATAGTCGATAAATTTGACGCTAAGCCACCTGACTACAAGAGAACTGTACTGGTATGTTTATGAGTCTTAATGTTCTTTTAATCGGGAACAATGTCACAGACCTACATGTATATACATGTATGACCTTTGAAATATTTGATGTTCTTTGAAATTTGTCCCGAACATATTTTCAAGTCATTGTAAATGTGCAATTCATTTGATTTCAACCCCAAAAGTGTTCTGCAATACTTTACTTTATGTGTATACCATTGGTAGGATCTAAACACACGAGTATCTAGTATTTCAAGCTAACAACTTGATATAATAGATGTGAAAACAGTTATCTATTGTATATGTGGATGCTTTTAAAAGTTTTTCAAAATTTGTTTTGCTCCTTAATTTCACAAATTCTATAACGCACAGTACGTTACTGGATTGCCTCTTATTTTGTAACAGGCTATCCATTGAGCATTATCGACATGGCATCAGGAAGAGGTATGAACTATAAAACAATTTTTATACGTGATGTTTCATTATTTGTTAATTTTTATTTATGGATGTACCTAACCCGAAAGATAAATCTTTCAAAACCTGGAGCATTTTTTGATAACATAAAAACCAACTACATGTACCATTGCTTTGAATGGCATGTTCATAAAATAACTGATAATGCTACTGCATAATTTTACATCAAACTGTTGGGGCCCCTGTTTATGTATCATAATATGATTGTTTTGCACATGTATGCATTGCTGGGTTCAATGTTGGAATTTGAAGTATTTATTTTTATTTTTTATTTTTTTAAACATCGCTTTATTGTTCAAACTTGCACAACAAAGGAGAAGATAGAATAGCCCAGGACATTTCTATTTTACTGGAAATTGCAGGGCATTAAAAGTACATATAATTTTATATAAACAAAAAAATAAACCAATTTTACAACATAGTGAGGACTGAGGAGTTTTGGATATTCCTAGCTATAGATCAAATAAAAGGAGCTAAATATTGAAAATTCATTTAATATATCAACTGAATCAATAGGAAGCATACATAATGAGTATTTTGAGAGTCTCATTTGGGTTAATGTGCCAGGCAATGAAAAGAGGCAAGCAATAGAAAGAAAATATTAGACTGGTTATCCTTACATACTTGAAATTCAAAGAGGAATTTTGGTTTCCCATTTATTGGCATTCTTTGAGTAGTATATGACAAACAAAGATACAATAGATAGTTTGGATAGATTCTCTCAAATTTGTTTCAAGTTGACAGGTTTTCCAATTTCTTTCAACAGCTGCTTTATCCTAGGCACATTGTCTGTAGAGCCGATTTCCAAAGGAAGATACACCACAGAATATCCATTAGCTTGAAGTCGGTAACTAAGGGGGCATTTTTGTATTTTGGGTTTAAACTGTGATATATTATCTTTCCCTCTATAGTGTTTGGCAGGTGAAGTGCATTTGTGGAAGCCTCAGACTTCGCCGCCGCTGCCAAGAATCATCTGAGCAGGACATTGCCTCTCGCCTTAGCCTTGCTGATCACACTGTACAACACTGCAATGTCATCAAGCTGCTTGGAGTGTTTCTTCAGTCCAATCTCAAATGGGACACGCGTGTAAAATCAATGATCCGTAGAAGCAACAGTCCCTCTACTTACTCCGCAGATTAAAACACCATGGCCTACCCCCTCATGGTCTAGTGACTATATACCT
Organism: Mesocentrotus franciscanus; assembly: GCA_037976565.1. Lineage (NCBI taxonomy): Eukaryota > Metazoa > Echinodermata > Echinoidea > Camarodonta > Strongylocentrotidae > Mesocentrotus > Mesocentrotus franciscanus. Next base: position 9,763,103 of record CP137668.1, read on the forward strand.
GAGCATCGTTCAACCCGTCTTGGAATACGCTGTCCCAGTCTGGTCAGGCGGCATCGCGAGAAACAAGGAGAATCAATAGAGCGTATCCAGAAGCATGCTTGCCAGATCATCCTGGGTCGTGATATATGTTACTCTAATGCTATAGATCAACTAAAGCTACCAACCCTCAGAGACAGAAGGTACAGTCTCTGTGTCACGTTAGCTGAATCAATGATGGACCCTTCTTCAAAGCTCCATCACCTGTTGCCCCCGTAGTAAACATGGGTACAACACCAGGAACACTGGCAAATTTGTGAACTTGTGAAGGACTGAAAGACACAGAAATAGTCCAACCCCCTTCCTTACTCATCTCTTGTGAACTAAAATACTGGTTTATTCATGAACTTTACCCTATTTTGGACATTGCATATTGGACAGTACATACAAGTTTAATAATGTATATTGGATACTATAGTTAACCCACAATAAGATCATGTTATTAACTAGTTTTAAAGACTTAAAGGAATTGGGTATCTTTGTCTCAGATTCTGAAACAAAATCCTGGATTTAGCTCATGATGCAATGATAATTATAAACCTTTAGGTCAGTCAGGAACCCCATGACTTTTACAAGCCGATCGCCTGTCTGATTATCAAGATATTTATGATTGGAAATCGAAATCAAATTTTGCGTTTTCCTAACGGTTTTCACAACACTATAGTCTATTGGGGAAAAAAGTATGGTAAAACCGGTCACTCAAAGATTTTTACTTTTTTGAGGCACTTCTTGATCATTTTGAAGCGCAATTTTTTTAGGGCTTCAATATTACACCATATCACAGACACTGATAACACGTAGGGCCGTGCATCTCAGATTTAACATTGTTAAACGATGCCTTTAAGATACAAATCCCTATGCTTTTAAATAAACTTATATCATATAATTATATTTCACGGACCCAACTCCCACTTTATACTAAGTAGTACTATATACCTAATTTTCTAATTACTTGAAACAGCAGCTCTTCGCTTGATTTGTATAAAGTTTAATTTCACCCTATTTTATTTTGATATACATGCTATGCCATGGCTACAATGTATTTCCCTTTGATTATGTATAAGTCTTAATGTCAAATTGTATCATATTTACTTTGTATTGCATTTATTTGAAATTTTTATGATGTAAATTCCACTCAATTCCACTCTTGAGCTGCCATCTGGTTTTAATAATTACCTTTTCAAATCGATCAAATCAAATCAAATCAAATCTGATGGTTCACTTTTTAGATTTTGTAATATGCAATGTGTGCTATCAATTCAATTTTAGGAATGCAAATTTGCCATTTGTCATACCAAAAATGCCCTTATTTAACTGTTTAACAGTTCAATAAATAATTAAATAGTGTAAATTCAGTGTATTTTTTTTTTTTTTGGGGGTCTGTAGAAAGATAAAATTTACTTTATACCTCTGCCACATAGTACAGCAGGAAGCATTAAGGTTAATTGTTCTTTCTTTGAAAATATACAAGACAAAATTCAATCAAATTTGGCAGGGATCATTCATTAGAAATGATAGGTTGTTGCAGTACCTTGCCCCTCACGGGAACCCCGAAATTGTCCTATATAGCAATTTCTTTACTTTGACTCTAAAACTTAATGCTGGCACTCAATAAAATTTGACATTTGAGAGGGATCTGAATTTGTTTGTATTGATTACGTTGCCCCTCATGGGGACTCGGCGGCAGTGCTCCCCTAAGGTTTAGGTCTCTTGTACGTAGTGTTGCCAGATGTTTATGCATGGGGGGAGATATTTAAAAAATATTTATCTGTGATACATTTTCGATGTACTACTTACCCAAGGGCACACATGATAATATAGTATAGTAATTGCTGTGGCCACTAATTTCACAGGCTCTGTTAAAGATACTATGTCCCTTTGCAGCCAACATCAAAGGAAACCTGTTTACTTTCTAGGCTTCCCTGTCAGACAATATTGAGTGACTGACTGACATCTTTTCTTTGGTAATAACATACATAAAATGAGCTGTAACAGGTACATGAGCATTTGTTTACATCAATAACCCACTACTTGTAATGGCCAAAATTAAACTGATTGAATCTTTGTGCAGCACAAAACGTACGACCATTTGGTACAAGGGTCTGAAAATCAGACTATTACTTAGCCCATAGCAATCACTTATGTCGATTCGACAACTAATGGTCGTTATTTTCCCACAAAAATTGTTGGCATTTAACCTTTTCATTTTTTGACCTGCAAATGGGACATAGTACCTTTAAACACAAGGTCCATTGGCCTCTTGTTATACATGTTCATGTATGTTATAATGAAGGTATTGAAACTATATGATACGCAATTATGGATCAAGAGAAAAATCACAAAAAAGCAAATGTCTTACCAACTGTCATTTGATGCCATATAAGATACTCATGTTTGCAATTTTCCATTCCCAAAGAAGCATTACCGCCAATTATGTTATTAATATGTACTTGTTCTGCTGTTTTGTCTTTCACACTGAATGCATGGGCGTTTTTAAGTACATTTTAATGTTCTTGAAAATCTATTACAAAAGCTGAGTGTAACAACTATTCAGTTGTATTATCATGAAAACGGTGCATTTAGACAGATCTTTTTCCTATGTTCATACTTGTTTATACACTTCATATTAAAATAACCTAACAAATTTTACCATGATCATGTTTGGTGTTGGTTATTACTTCATGTGTCAACGTTTTAAGTGTAATCAGTTTTGAGAGGTTTCAAGAAATCTACAGTGTTGGCAGCCCAAAATTTTGTGGCAAAAATGAACTTAAATTGTATAATGACATGCATGAAAGGGGGTGTCATTTTAAACACACTTCTGCAAGGATTTTCAAAACAAATGTGTTGATGACAGAATGCCCTATTTGGGTTTACTAGCCTGTTGTACGCAGAAAACCTCAATTTCAGTAATTTCAGTTTCTTAAATTTTGCAGTTTTTGTTCCAATATCACTTTATTAACAAAGGAAGTAATAGTACATATACTTGTATAGATACTACAAAATAAAAAGTATATAGAAGTAGAAAAGAAGAAGCCCAGGTCATGTTTTATTATTAACAATGCAGGGCTAATACTTCATATTATTCATAATGTAGAAAATTATTAACGGACACGTTTAACATATCATCTGTTTAGGGTCACAAGGGCGCTAACTCCATGTCAAAGTAATATAGATCAATGCCATTGTGGCTCCAAACAGACGATGTTACATGAATTCGAAATGAATAAATAGAATTTAGAAACGAACTTTGTGACTGATGTGTAAGTAACATCATATGGAAAACAAACTAATTTTACCTGAACTCTATATACATTCATACAAAAGCTGTTGAACAAGTATGAATGATGAATTAAACAAAAAGAAACAGGAACGAGAGGAATGATAGGAAGCAGAAGGAGAGAGGAGCATTGGGATGAAAAGGAGGAGAGAATACGAGGGGCAGAAGAAGAAAGAGAAGAAGAGAGAGAGAGAATAAAAGAAGGGGAACAGAGCAGAAAAGAAAAGGAGGAAGGAGGAGAAGAAACACGAAGGGATCAAGAAACAAAGGAAGAAGAGAGCAAGGAAAGAAGGTGCCGAGAAAGAGTAAGAGTGTGGAATATACATTTATTAAGACTTCAGAAGGCTGTGGCCCTCCCAAAATGGCTCATCCTTAGAGCAGTATATTGAAAAGGAAGAAGTTACTGCAATCTTTGATACGGTGTAAAATAAATTATACAGATGTGTCCTTGTAACAAACACAATCAAACAAGATGTGACACAAAGAATTACCCCAAGTTTTGATCAAATATTTGAATCACATTACCATACAAAATGAGTGCTTCATAGCATGTTTGTGGCTTTTCTAAATGATGTTGCTGCATATAGAGTTTTGGCAAGAACTGGATTAGGAGCCCGATTAGGAGTTGAATGATCATGATCGATGATCATAACTCGGTCAACATCCCAATTAATTCCTAATTTAATTCATCCTTTTCTTTCTACTGTGATTCACGAGAGACCAGACAGCTATAATAAAAAAAACAGTGGAAACAAGATATATAATTTAAACCATGAGCGTTTATTTAAATCCGTGCTAAAATCTAGCCGGAAATATTCCAATAACAGTCGCATGTTAACAATATCAAAGTCTATTTATATAGCGAAAGACTGCCGCTTTACAAATTACATTATTATCAAACTTGTCAAATGCGCGATGTTGATGATATTGTCAATGATGAACTGACGATGTTGAAGAAACGAGGGTCGATTATGTCGATGACGACGATGGTAAAGTTTCTTATATACGATCTCGAAGAAACAAGATTCAACGATGTGGAAAAGAAGAGCCAAGTTTCTGACGATGTCGAAGAACAAAAGTACATGATGTGTAAAGAATAGCAAAGTTTCTGACGATGTGGTAAAGAATAGCATATTTTTAAAGGTGTGGAAGAACAGAAATCGACGATGTTAATATACAAACTGGGGTTCGTACTGTCGAACTGAAAGATGGCATGGTCTTCATACGAAGAAACGGTTTTCAGCGATGTCGATGATGGCGAAAGTAAAGTTCTCATGATGATCGTGAAGAAACAATTGGGCGATGTCAAAGGTAGAGTTCCGACGATTAACGAAGACACGGAAGGTCAATGTTGTCAATATAAAAGGAAAATGGCGACCATCAAACAACCAAGATAAGGTTTTCAGCACAAAAGGGATGATGCAGTAGCTCCTGCAATAATAACATAAAGAATAAACTTTGATTACACAGAGAAACAGAATCGAGATATTTGATTTGGTGGAGAGATTGTCAGGATTGAATACGAATTTGATTTTGCTTTAGAAGTTTATCTATCACAAATTATCAATTATCTCCAAGCTCCGATACAGTTAAATTACACATGTTAGTGTTAGTGTTACCAGTCCGTGTCTGGTCCTGGCCACGTATTAAAACAAAAATTTGTTTATTTTTGAAAATAAATATCTTTCAAAACCTGCATACCATCACTCTGAAAACAACATCCGACCTAGGCTAGGCCCTAGCTTAATTACTAATAATTCACGTTGTTGCAAGCGCATTGAAATATCAAATAAATATTATTAAAAATTCAAATTCAAATGTCGGCCAATGCAATAATAGCTCGAGCCGTAGACTAGTCGTAGAGGAAGGTATGTAGACTATGTCCTCTTCGGTACAATGCAATATTCTACAGACTACAGCTGATGCACTAGAATGCTACTATTCTGTTTTACATCGACTCTTTCAGTATTTGTTGACTCTGCTCAGTTTGAGAAATTGAGTGTGCTATAGTATAGGCTAGCCTATAGTACTATTACAATAGATATTACAACATGGAAATGAATGTATGGGACAATGCATTAAGTGCATCTAGACCATTAATTGCATACCGGGTAATTTTCCGTTGTACAATTACCCTTATTCCTATCTTGTCAAAGATAGAATACAAATAGAGCATAATTTGAAGTTAAAACCTACCATTTTCACAGAAATCGTGGTGAAAACGTCTCCTAATAATCGTCTTCAGGCGCTTGTTTGTTTGACGTTTGGTAATACCGCCCAAGGAAGGAAAAAATATTCACGACATAATTGGCGACGAAATCAGCCAGGCGTGAACTTTATCGTGTATTTTATCGCCAATTTTTCACGATAAAATTGACGACGTCGTATATTTTATCGCCAATTATTCACGACGAAATTCACGATATTGTGAAATTTGTCGCCAATTTCGTCGCGAATAATTGGCGATTTCGTCTATTTGCGATGTCCCTTCAGGGCCACCATAGCTAGCCAATACACTCTCAACTGCTATAGCAGTGTAATGCATACCCTTGGTGGAAAATATAGATTTCAGTCTTCATGGAATATTCCTCGTGTATGTTTCAAACTCAACTCTAGCTATTTGTTTTACTTAATGATTCCTTCAATCTTCACCCCCTCTCTGTCTGTCTGTCTGTCTGTCTGTCTATCTTTCTCTCCCCCCTCTCTCTCTATCTCTCTCTACGCATCACCAGGTGGGTTCCATCGACAATGATTTCTGTGGTACTGACATGACCATAGGCACAGACACTGCACTGCACAGGATCTTAGAGGCAGTGGATGCAATCAGTACTACAGCATCAAGGTTTGTGTAGCTCAGCATTGATGACATTTTTTATGATACACTCTGTATACAAAATGTAGCTTGGTGCTCAGTACACTTTCATGATGCAAATATTGATGATTTCTGTGGTACTGGCATGACAATAGGGTCATCAATAAATAGAGGCAGTGAATGCAATTGGTACTACAGTTTCTAGGTTTGTATAAATGTACCCCTGGCTTACAAACTATGCCCATGATTGAGTTTCACACACACTGTCCATGTTTCTAACTTCAGCCCCAGACTTAACATAAAACCCAACTCCCAATTGCTACCATAACCCTAACATGGGGGTGTTTCACAAAGACTAAGATCGACTTTAAGTTGGACTTAAGTATAACAGGCCGTTCGTGCCATTGTTTGCTCTCACCATTATGATCTTTAGATAATATTTTTCCTTCAATAATGAATTATCAAAAAATGTAAGTTTTGTAGATATTTTACCATGATTTGTACGTCCCGTGAGAGACCAATGCCAGTAAATGATGAGAGAAAACAATGGCACGAACGGCCTGTTATACTTAAGTCCAACTCAAAGTCGATCTTAGTCTTTGTGAAACACCTCCATGGTCTTATATATATATATATATATATAAATTCATGTAAACCCTAGAGCAATGCCAATGGATCAAGTGTCAGATTACCCGAAACCCAAATATGTGCAGCTATTAAGCACTGGTGATATTTTCATATCCACTATGTATCCAAAATTAGGAATATTTCTTTTCTTTTTTTTTATTTTGTAGTTTTATGACACTCTCTGTTTATCTATGGATTCTATGTATATTTAAATTTAGTCTACCGGTACCGATATTCACTTTGACTTTACGTCTCCTCATTATTACATCTACTTTATTCCAGTACACATAATGAAAAAGAAAGTAAAAATTGTCTATATTAAACATTTGCACTGTAGGTTTATTGCATAGTGGTTCATTCACTTGACTCTTGACTCAAGGTTTGAGGATTTCCGTCTCAGCCCGGCACTAACTTCTTTTGGCAAGATAGTAATCCACATTTGCCATACTCCACCCAGGTGTAAATGGGTAC
>CP137668.1:9770828-9894286 GCA_037976565.1 Mesocentrotus franciscanus
ATAATATTTATTTGATATTTCAATGCGCTTGCAACAACGTGAATTATTAGTAATTAAGCTAGGGCCTAGCCTAGGTCGGATGTTGTTTTCAGAGTGATGGTATGCAGGTTTTGAAAGATATTTATTTTCAAAAATAAACAAATTTTTGTTTTAATACGTGGCCAGGACCAGACACGGACTGGTAACACTAACACTAACATGTGTAATTTAACTGTATCGGAGCTTGGAGATAATTGATAATTTGTGATAGATCTAAACTTCTAAAGCAAAATCAAATTCGTATTCAATCCTGACAATCTCTCCACCAAATCAAATATCTCGATTCTGTTTCTCTGTGTAATCAAAGTTTATTCTTTATGTTATTATTGCAGGAGCTACTGCATCATCCCTTTTGTGCTGAAAACCTTATCTTGGTTGTTTGATGGTCGCCATTTTCCTTTTATATTGACAACATTGACCTTCCGTGTCTTCGTTAATCGTCGGAACTCTACCTTTGACATCGCCCAATTGTTTCTTCGTTTACGATCATCATGAGAACTTTACTTTCGCCATCATCGACATCGCTGAAAACCGTTTCTTCGTATGAAGACCATGCCATCTTTCAGTTCGACAGTACGAACCCCAGTTTGTATATTAACATCGTCGATTTCTGTTCTTCCACACCTTTAAAAAATATGCTATTCTTTACCACATCGTCAGAAACTTTGCTATTCTTTACACATCATGTACTTTTGTTCTTCGACATCGTCAGAAACTTGGCTCTTCTTTTCCACATCGTTGAATCTTGTTTCTTCGAGATCGTATATAAGAAACTTTACCATCGTCGTCATCGACATAATCGACCCTCGTTTCTTCAACATCGTCAGTTCATCATTGACAATATCATCAACATCGCGCATTTGACAAGTTTGATAATAATGTAATTTGTAAAGCGGCAGTCTTTCGCTATATAAATAGACTTTGATATTGTTAACATGCGACTGTTATTGGAATATTTCGGCTAGATTTTAGCACGGATTTAAATAAACGCTCATGGTTTAAATTATATATCTTGTTTCCACTGTTTTTTTATTATAGCTGTCTGGTCTCTCGTGAATCACAGTAGAAAGAAAAGGATGAATTAAATTAGGAATTAATTGGGATGTTGACCGAGTTATGATCATCGATCATGATCATTCAACTCTAATCGGGCTCCTAATCCAGTTCTTGCCAAAACTCTATATGCAGCAACATCATTTAGAAAAGCCACAAACATGCTATGAAGCACTCATTTTGTATGGTAATGTGATTCAAATATTTGATCAAAACTTGGGGTAATTCTTTGTGTCACATCTTGTTTGATTGTGTTTGTTACAAGGACACATCTGTATAATTTATTTTACACCGTATCAAAGATTGCAGTAACTTCTTCCTTTTCAATATACTGCTCTAAGGATGAGCCATTTTGGGAGGGCCACAGCCTTCTGAAGTCTTAATAAATGTATATTCCACATTCTTACTCTTTCTCGGCACCTTCTTTCCTTGCTCTCTTCTTCCTTTGTTTCTTGATCCCTTCGTGTTTCTTCTCCTCCTTCCTCCTTTTCTTTTCTGCTCTGTTCCCCCTTCTTTTTATTCTCTCTCTCTCTCTTCTCTTTCTTCTTCTGCCCCTCGTATTCTCTCCTCCTTTTCATCCCAATGCTCCTCTCTCCTTCTGCTTCCTATCATTCCTCTCGTTCCTGTTTCTTTTTGTTTAATTCATCATTCATACTTGTTCAACAGCTTTTGTATGAATGTATATAGAGTTCAGGTAAAATTAGTTTGTTTTCCATATGATGTTACTTACACATCAGTCACAAAGTTCGTTTCTAAATTCTATTTATTCATTTCAATTCATGTAACATCGTCTGTTTGGAGCCACAATGGCATTGATCTATATTACTTTGACATGGAGTTAGCGCCCTTGTGACCCTAAACAGATGATATGTTAAACGTGTCCGTTAATAATTTTCTACATTATGAATAATATGAAGTATTAGCCCTGCATTGTTAATAATAAAACATGACCTGGGCTTCTTCTCTTTTCTACTTCTATATACTTTTTATTTTGTAGTATCTATACAAGTATATGTACTATTACTTCCTTTGTTAATAAAGTGATATTGGAACAAAAACTGCAAAATTTAAGAAACTGAAATTACTGAAATTGAGGTTTTCTGCATACAACAGGCTAGTAAACCCAAATAGGGCATTCTGTCATCAACACATTTGTTTTGAAAATCCTTGCAGAAGTGTGTTTAAAATGACACCCCCTTTCATGCATGTCATTATACAATTTAAGTTCATTTTGCCACAAAATTTTGGGCTGCCAACACTGTAGATTTCTTGAAACCTCTCAAAAACTGATTACACTTAAAACGTTGACACATGAAGTAATAACCAACACCAAACATGATCATGGTAAAATTTGTTAGGTTATTTTAATATGAAGTGTATAAACAAGTATGAACATAGGAAAAAGATCTGTCTAAATGCACCGTTTTCATGATAATACAACTGAATAGTTGTTACACTCAGCTTTTGTAATAGATTTTCAAGAACATTAAAAATGTACTTAAAAACGCCCATGCATTCAGTGTGAAAGACAAAACAGCAGAACAAGTACATATTAATAACATAATTGGCGGTAATGCTTCTTTGGGAATGGAAAATTGCAAACATGAGTATCTTATATGGCATCAAATGACAGTTGGTAAGACATTTGCTTTTTGTGATTTTTCTCTTGATCCATAATTGCGTATCATATAGTTTCAATACCTTCATTATAACATACATGAACATGTATAACAAGAGGCCAATGGACCTTGTGTTTAAAGGTACTATGTCCCATTTGCAGGTCAAAAAAATGAAAAGGTTAAATGCCAACAATTTTTGTGGGAAAATAACGACCATTAGTTGTCGAATCGACATAAGTGATTGCTATGGGCTAAGTAATAGTCTGATTTTCAGACCCTTGTACCAAATGGTCGTACGTTTTGTGCTGCACAAAGATTCAATCAGTTTAATTTTGGCCATTACAAGTAGTGGGTTATTGATGTAAACAAATGCTCATGTACCTGTTACAGCTCATTTTATGTATGTTATTACCAAAGAAAAAAGATGTCAGTCAGTCACTCAATATTGTCTGACAGGGAAGCCTAGAAAGTAAACAGGTTTCCTTTGATGTTGGCTGCAAAGGGACATAGTATCTTTAACAGAGCCTGTGAAATTAGTGGCCACAGCAATTACTATACTATATTATCATGTGTGCCCTTGGGTAAGTAGTACATCGAAAATGTATCACAGATAAATATTTTTTAAATATCTCCCCCCATGCATAAACATCTGGCAACACTACGTACAAGAGACCTAAACCTTAGGGAGCACTGCCGCCGAGTCCCCATGAGGGCAACGTAATCAATACAAACAAATTCAGATCCCCTCTCAAATGTCAAATTTTATTGAGTGCCAGCATTAAGTTTTAGAGTCAAAGTAAAGAAATTGCTATATAGGACAATTTCGGGGTTCCCGTGAGGGGCAAGGTACTGCAACAACCTATCATTTCTAATGAATGATCCCTGCCAAATTTGATTGAATTTTGTCTTGTATATTTTCAAAGAAAGAACAATTAACCTTAATGCTTCCTGCTGTACTATGTGGCAGAGGTATAAAAGTAAATTTTATCTTTCTACAGACCCCCAAAAAAAAAAAATACACTGAATTTACACTATTTAATTATTTATTGAACTGTTAAACAGTTAAATAAGGGCATTTTGGTATGACAAATGGCAAATTTGCATTCCTAAAATTGAATTGATAGCACATTGCATATTACAAAATCTAAAAAGTGAACCATCAGATTTGATTTGATTTGATTTGATCGATTTGAAAAGGTAATTATTAAAAACCAGATGGCAGCTCAAGAGTGGAATTGAGTGGAATTTACATCATAAAAATTTCAAATAAATGCAATACAAAGTAAATATGATACAATTTGACATTAAGACTTATACATAATCAAAGGGAAATACATTGTAGCCATGGCATAGCATGTATATCAAAATAAAATAGGGTGAAATTAAACTTTATACAAATCAAGCGAAGAGCTGCTGTTTCAAGTAATTAGAAAATTAGGTATATAGTACTACTTAGTATAAAGTGGGAGTTGGGTCCGTGAAATATAATTATATGATATAAGTTTATTTAAAAGCATAGGGATTTGTATCTTAAAGGCATCGTTTAACAATGTTAAATCTGAGATGCACGGCCCTACGTGTTATCAGTGTCTGTGATATGGTGTAATATTGAAGCCCTAAAAAAATTGCGCTTCAAAATGATCAAGAAGTGCCTCAAAAAAGTAAAAATCTTTGAGTGACCGGTTTTACCATACTCGTTTTCCCCAATAGACTATAGTGTTGTGAAAACCGTTAGGAAAACGCAAAATTTGATTTCGATTTCCAATCATAAATATCTTGATAATCAGACAGGCGATCGGCTTGTAAAAGTCATGGGGTTCCTGACTGACCTAAAGGTTTATAATTATCATTGCATCATGAGCTAAATCCAGGATTTTGTTTCAGAATCTGAGACAAAGATACCCAATTCCTTTAAGTCTTTAAAACTAGTTAATAACATGATCTTATTGTGGGTTAACTATAGTATCCAATATACATTATTAAACTTGTATGTACTGTCCAATATGCAATGTCCAAAATAGGGTAAAGTTCATGAATAAACCAGTATTTTAGTTCACAAGAGATGAGTAAGGAAGGGGGTTGGACTATTTCTGTGTCTTTCAGTCCTTCACAAGTTCACAAATTTGCCAGTGTTCCTGGTGTTGTACCCATGTTTACTACGCGGGGCAACAGGTGATGGAGCTTTGAAGAAGGGTCCATCATTGATTCAGCTAACGTGACACAGAGACTGTACCTTCTGTCTCTGAGGGTTGGTAGCTTTAGTTGATCTATAGCATTAGAGTAACATATATCACGACCCAGGATGATCTGGCAAGCATGCTTCTGGATACGCTCTATTGATTCTCCTTGTTTCTCGCGATGCCGCCTGACCAGACTGGGACAGCGTATTCCAAGACGGGTTGAACGATGCTCAGGTATATAGTCACTAGACCATGAGGGGGTAGGCCATGGTGTTTTAATCTGCGGAGTAAGTAGAGGGACTGTTGCTTCTACGGATCATTGATTTTACACGCGTGTCCCATTTGAGATTGGACTGAAGAAACACTCCAAGCAGCTTGATGACATTGCAGTGTTGTACAGTGTGATCAGCAAGGCTAAGGCGAGAGGCAATGTCCTGCTCAGATGATTCTTGGCAGCGGCGAAGTCTGAGGCTTCCACAAATGCACTTCACCTGCCAAACACTATAGAGGGAAAGATAATATATCACAGTTTAAACCCAAAATACAAAAATGCCCCCTTAGTTACCGACATTCAAGCTAATGGATATTCTGTGGTGTATCTTCCTTTGGAAATCGGCTCTACAGACAATGTGCCTAGGATAAAGCAGCTGTTGAAAGAAATTGGAAAACCTGTCAACTTGAAACAAATTTGAGAGAATCTATCCAAACTATCTATCTTTGTTTGTCATATACTACTCAAAGAATGCCAATAAATGGGAAACCAAAATTCCTCTTTGAATTTCAAGTATGTAAGGATAACCAGTCTAATATTTTCTTTCTATTGCTTGCCTCTTTTCATTGCCTGGCACATTAACCCAAATGAGACTCTCAAAATACTCATTATGTATGCTTCCTATTGATTCAGTTGATATATTAAATGAATTTTCAATATTTAGCTCCTTTTATTTGATCTATAGCTAGGAATATCCAAAACTCCTCAGTCCTCACTATGTTGTAAAATTGGTTTATTTTTTGTTTATATAAAATTATATGTACTTTTAATGCCCTGCAATTTCCAGTAAAATAGAAATGTCCTGGGCTATTCTATCTTCTCCTTTGTTGTGCAAGTTTGAACAATAAAGCGATGTTTAAAAAAATAAAAATAAAAATAAATACTTCAAATTCCAACATTGAACCCAGCAATGCATACATGTGCAAAACAATCATATTATGATACATAAACAGGGGCCCCAACAGTTTGATGTAAAATTATGCAGTAGCATTATCAGTTATTTTATGAACATGCCATTCAAAGCAATGGTACATGTAGTTGGTTTTTATGTTATCAAAAAATGCTCCAGGTTTTGAAAGATTTATCTTTCGGGTTAGGTACATCCATAAATAAAAATTAACAAATAATGAAACATCACGTATAAAAATTGTTTTATAGTTCATACCTCTTCCTGATGCCATGTCGATAATGCTCAATGGATAGCCTGTTACAAAATAAGAGGCAATCCAGTAACGTACTGTGCGTTATAGAATTTGTGAAATTAAGGAGCAAAACAAATTTTGAAAAACTTTTAAAAAGCATCCACATATACAATAGATAACTGTTTTCACATCTATTATATCAAGTTGTTAGCTTGAAATACTAGATACTCGTGTGTTTAGATCCTACCAATGGTATACACATAAAGTAAAGTATTGCAGAACACTTTTGGGGTTGAAATCAAATGAATTGCACATTTACAATGACTTGAAAATATGTTCGGGACAAATTTCAAAGAACATCAAATATTTCAAAGGTCATACATGTATATACATGTAGGTCTGTGACATTGTTCCCGATTAAAAGAACATTAAGACTCATAAACATACCAGTACAGTTCTCTTGTAGTCAGGTGGCTTAGCGTCAAATTTATCGACTATCGTTACTTGCCGGATAAAAGCACCATTTTTGGTACATTGCTACTGATATTAGGGTAGGCCCTGGCAAGAATATCATATAAGGGTGTGGGACAGGGCGTCGCTTTGTAGTCCACAACTAATTTGTATGGTAATATAACATTGAGTTTTTGTTGTACAACGCCATGGGGCCCCATTCACACATATATGAATATTTATGCCAGGGGCCTACCCTACCATCATTCAGCAGGTCTTAATGAAGCCCTGTATCAAAAATGGCGTTTGTACAACAACAACTCAGTAATATATTACCTTATAAATTATTTGTGGGCTACGAGGCGACGACCCTGCCTCACACCCTTATATGATATTCTTGCCGGGGGCTCCTACCCTTATATCGTTCAGTAGGTCCTAAGGCAGCCCTGTACCAAAATGGCATTTGTACAACAACAAATCAATGTTGTATTACCTTCTAAATTATTTGGGGCTACGAGGCGACGCCCACACCCTTACATGATGTTCTTGCCGGGGCTCCTACCCTCATATCGTTCAGTAGGTCCTAAGGAAGCCCTGTACCAAAAATGGCATTTGTACAACAATAAATCAATGTTATAAAATCATTTGGGGCTCCAAAAGACGCCGCACCCACACCCTTAAATTGAAATTTTTGCCGGGGCTCCTAGCCTAATATCGTTTAGTAGGTCCTAAGGAAGCCTTGTACCAAAATGGTGCTTTTATCCGGCAAGTAACGATAATTTCACTAAGCCACCTGACTACTGATACCAATAAATATTATAGAAATGTAACGTACCTGCATATTCTAATGGGGTAACCTCGCTAGATTCATAATGCGGAACGAGGGTCGCTATTCATAATACTGAATGAGGGTCGCTATTCATAAAAATTAAATAAGCAAACAAAATGATAATAAGGAAATATTGAAAGGGGACACCCCATGGCTGTGGCGTAACCATGGTGGGGGCGATACATGGCCTTGAATATGTGTCGAAAACATTTATTAAAAACATACATTTCTGAACAAAAAAAGAAAAAAGGTGTGACACAATTATGTACATGACCCATCACCCCTCCCTCCAATCAGTCCGACCACGCTGCACCATTTGGCCCACCCTCCCTGCAGCATTCCCTTGGTACAAGTACATATTACCAACAATTTTCGTCAAGGTGTTGCCATCAAGGGGCTTATCTATCATGTCCCTAACCCTCAGCAAATGAAGAAAGCGATGGAGAGGAGGTTGTAGGGACTTAGGTTATATACCATGATTTTGTGACCGTTAGGTGTTACGCGAATGGTGGCGTTCCTGTATTACCGGTATGTCTTTTTTAAAAGTATATTGTACCTGTTATCTTTGATGATTATATAGAGACATCCCCATTACCTACATATAGCTAATATATTTGCCCGCTCCTGTGGTGACAAAAAAATAAAGTAAAACCCAACACACATATAATTATATCTGACTGATCTTATCCTGGCTACGCCACTGCATGAGACATTAAGTAGAACAAGCAGGCCCATGCTATTTTAGGAACTATATAGTAATTGTTTATACAACAATAATGTTTTGTGGAAAGTAGCTTTTAAAAGGACCTATGGATCTACAAATTATATAGCCTTAGCCATAATCCAGTCCCAGAAGTCAAGGACCAGGCCCCAGAAGCTCAATTTTAGCCAATGAAGAGTTTCAAGATTTTCGTTTTCCAGGAATTATCCAACCTCAGGATACTAGTAATCATATCAATTAACCTAACTTCATTTATCCACAATCTTGATTTCCTGAAACTTTCCTAACACCGAAAACAAAGGAGATGGACCGGACCATAAGCCTAGTTACTGCCCGGAGAGGGGTGGGGAGGGGGGCACTTTAAAATTGTGTTTTGTTTGGGGATAGGGGCTTGAACATTTTCGAACTTGAAGGTTTTCGTCATGTAGCGTACACAGAGGTAATGAGATCCGAATATGAATCATATCAAAATCAAAATTTTATTGGGGGGGGTGGTGGTGGTGGTGACGGGTAAGGAGGTCTGATAAGGTCTAGAGCAACAAAATAAAAATAAAAATGCTGTGAGAAATTTGATTTTGTATTTATATATTATAGGGTGGGATATCTAGCAACAAGGGGCAGGATATAATGATAAATACAGAACGAACGCCAGGACAAATACGGAATGTAAATACAAATATGCATGCAGGTCCAGAATTTTTTAAAGAAAACATTACCGTAGCTGATTCGAGACATGATAAATTCAAACCAAACACAGAAAATACACGTAATAATTGTTCAAATCCATGTTTGTTTACAGCAAAATATAAAATTACAATAAAGGGAACAAAACAAATGAGGAGTAAGGCTGACGTGAATTGTCATGAAACAAGATCTATTACAGAACAAACACATCATTACATATAAAATATCCCCAGCCCCCCTCCCCCTTTCTTAAAGGCAATACAAAGTTTTGGGAAATTTTGAAAATGGCCGGATAGCGATTCTTTAAAATTTTGATATATGATTTCCAAATGGGAATAGCCAATCGGTTGATTTTAGTCAAGAAACATTGTTTTAAAGCTAAATTAATATTTTGACCTTGAGAGGGAGCTATACAACATAAAGAGTTTATTTACAATTTCATCTTTAGACTTGATCACTGAAAATTGTAGGATCCCATATGCTTCCAATATGTTCATTTCAACCAAATTCATGACCCCATACCAAAACTTTGTATTACCTTTAATATCATTTTATTTATCTATTTAATTTCTATGAATAGCGACCCTTTCCGTATTATGAATAGCAACCCTTTCTGTATTATGAATAGCGACCCTCTTCTCGTATTTATGAATAGCGACCCTCTTCTCGTATTATGAATAGCGACCCCTTCTTCGATTATGAATAGCGGTCCTTATGAATAATGACCCTCTCCTCATATTTTGAATAACAACCCTCATTCCGCATTATGAATGGCGACCCTCTTCTCACATTATGAATAGCGACCCTCTTCTCGTATTATGAATAGCGACCCTTTTGTCGTATAATGAAGAGGGACCTTATGAGTAATGACCCGATTTTGAATTATGAATAGCGATCCTCTTCTCATATATTATGAATAGCAACCCTCTTATTCAATTATAAATAGCGGTCCTTATGAATAATGATCCTTTTCTCAAATTATGAATAGTGGTCCTCTTGAATAGCGGTCCTTATGAATACCGGTAGTGATCCTTATGAATAGCTGTCCTCATAAATAGCGGTCCTTATGAATTGAGAGCAGACCACATTCTAACAGAACTTTAGATGATCATACATTTGGTGTATACACTGTATTTCAACTTAAATATGTAACACTGCCCATTTCTCTATTGACAAATCTAACAGGTCTTAAAAATAAAGTTGTCCTTTATATTTAAACTGATCTCTCTTGTACATTACTAGTTCATACCTTTACAAATAAAAGTATTTGTTGTTCAAGCTTCATTAAAGAGACTTGTTAACATTGTTCAGATGAGAGAAAATGGTGATTAAGGTAGTGACTTCAATGCTAGATGTACATTTAAAGATAATCTGAAAGTTTGAGTGAAAACAGGCCAGTATTAATGATAACAATTGGAAAAAATGATATACTTGATTCCTGAATTCTCCCAACTATATTATTATATGTATCAACTAGGTTTTAGCAAGGACAATTAAAAACAAAAAGTATTACAAGTCGTTTGACTGTAGTAACATTCCTTCATAAAGAAAACAACTTCTTAGGCCAGCTCCCAGGGGTTGTTAAAGAGAAGGGATTGCAAGGGATATGAAGAAAAAAACATCAGTGTCTGTAACAGGAGCTTAGCAATGTATAACCCATCATTAACTAAGATAATTTTATTTTGTTTTCATTTGAACGCATACACTCAATAAGGATACATTCAGCTTAGTTTCCATCTCAATCCTAGGCTGGTTTGTATGGAGTGTTGACAAATGACACTTGTACTACAAGTTGTAGGGCTTGCTTGCATGAATGCCAACCAGGTAATCTGTTGAATGAATAATAAAAGAAACATATGCAAACAAAATCTAGTGATAAACTTTGCACATTATAAAACAAAAACAAAAACACCCAAACACTAAAGTCCTACTGTATAACCCTACAAGCGTCTATCAGTGGACATGGATGCATCATTAGAGACACAGCAGAATGTTGGTTTTGTTTTTCAAATTTAAAATGCCACGACTAAGATACCTCTAGGACTCGTCTGATTTTGAGGTGTTTTGTCATATTTTTGAACATATTTGCGTAAGTTCGATTTCGCATATTTCAAAGGTCAAAGGTCATAGCTCATTAAATATGCGAATCTGGTTTCACTTTGATAACTTTAGTAATGCTAAATTTTTGACCGCCGTGCCGGTCCTCCCGTAGAGTATAAAACACGCTTGCTTACATTATTTTTATCACCTGACGAAGTGTTGCAGCGGCGCACGAAACGTCGAGATCTTTTGATTCCTTATTGTCCACATTGCGAGACAAACGAATATCACTAGCGATATTATTTTCTAAACTTTAGTAATGTTTGACGAATTTTAATGAAATTTAATATGAAGGTACATGGTATCAATATACAGCCTAAGTTCAATTTCTGAGTATGTAGGTCAAAGGTTAAAGGTCATAGCTCATCAAATATGCAAAAACACCTAATTATATATGTGAAAATGTGGTTAACTTCCCTGCCTGGTAATATGATAGTATAGTCTAATGAAAGTAACTTGTTCTGACATATATAGGCCATAATTTGTACCCTGCGAGGATGCTACGCTTTGCGTTGACTTGTTTAAATACCATGGCAAGATATAAGGTTTTTAAAAGTTACTCACACTGTGGGTTACCTTTTCACATTTAATATTTTATTAGGCCTATTTGACATTGCTCTACATTTGTATCTGTTCATACCAATCTGAAAATTTAATTGATTTATCCCGAGTAATTTAGCAATACATTGAACTGTCTCATACATGTAGGGCTTGCTTCGCACATCCATTCAACCTACCTGTTCAAAGTCTAGAAACTAGAATTATCCTTTTACATTTTCATGTTAAAGTTAAACATATCATATCATTATATTCTTGAAAATCTGGGAGCAGCCCCAGCCCCTCATCCATCTGTGTGTTATAGAATTAACACACGTTTCTATGGGATATGTCAACAAACTTAGACTTATGACTGTTTCGAGAAACTGGCCCACAGGTTTCATAGTCAAGTTCACCCCTCCTTTGTCGACAACCTGAACACTATGATGACATGCGCCAAGAGATACATATTTACATTTTACACTGACAAATATTTTTACTGAGCAAAAATTGCCATAAAACATGCAAAATTCATAAGCTTTGTGGACAATATAGGAAAATGGCTAAACAAATATGTAGATCTAGACCCTAGCTATAGGTCTAGTCTAGATCCAACTATGTAAGCAGGGTAATTTACGCTTTAGCGACTTGCCTTATTTTTGGAGGATCATTATAGCAACGGCCAATAAGAGAACAGAAAAAAGCTTTGATACAAGAAAAGTTAAATCATAATATCTAACCACAATGTTATCCAGTCATAATTGAGAGTTGCACAAATCAATCAATTCGGGTGACAATTTGTATTCCTTTGTATGCATGTGCAACCACTAGATTTCCAATAAAATTTGTTGCAAATTTCAATGTTGATGCACCAAGAAAAAATAGTTTGGTAGATTTCAAGGAAAAAAATTAAAAAATTAAAAGTTTGAAATCCTAATTTTTCTTTTACTTAAACATACTATATGTCCCATCTGCAGGCCAAAAAACATGAAAAGGTTAAATTCCAACGGCATTGAAAGATAATACTAATTTCAAAGTTCCCTCAAAACGAAAGGGCTTTTAGTGGGAAAATAATGAGCATTAGTTGTCGAATCGACTTAAATGATTGCAGTCATTTTAGTAATAGTCTGATTTTCAGACCCTTGTACCGAATGGTCGTACGTTTTGTGCTCCGCAATGATTCAATCTGTTTAATTTTGGCCATTACAAGAACTGGGTGATTGATGTAGACACATGCTCATGTACCTTAACAGCTCATTTACCGGTAATGTATGTTATTACCAAAGAAAAAAAAGAAGTCAGTCAGTCAATCAATAGTGTGTGACAATGAAATCTAGAAAGTAAACACGTTTCCTTGCATAATTTAAATAATAGGACACTGCTAACGTTTAAATTTCATAGATAGGACAAACGTGACATATTCATAATTCCTGCAAATTTCTACAGAATTTGATGTTGGCTGCAAATGGGGCATAGATCTACGGTAGTACCTTTATTAAGCGATAAATCTAGATCTATTTCTATTTGTAGTGTAATTGCCTAAAAAATAAAAAGGTCATCTTTTATTTGCTTATTCCAACAAAATATTACTCATTTAAGCCCGAAAAAACACACACTGAATGAATTTCATATAATCACAAATTCACAGATGCACATAGGCCAGAGCTGCCAACCTCCAGAACAGAAAATCAGTAATCACAAGGCTCAAAATCAGTAATTTGGGGAATAAATCAGTAATTTCCTATGCGGCGCTATGAATCTTTAAAAAAACGGAGCGCCAACACTTTGCGGATGCATGCGCGCATATATTTTGGTGATTTACTCACACAAAGTTGCTAAATATTGATTTTCAGTTCATCACAACACATCAGTTTTCCATGAAAAATTGGCTTCAATTAAGAGAATACTTGATACTTTTCCGTCTTTCTCAGCGAGTATTGGATGGCCGCCATACTGTACAGCACAGCATATTTACGTTTAAAAAAGAAGGGAAAAAGAAATTTGAGACAGCATTCCGTAATTCCGTTATGAGTGTTAATTTCCACCAATTACGGGAAATCCGTACTAGTTGGCAGCTCTGATAGGCCTATCCTGATCCGTATGAAGAAAAGAAATTGCGACAGAAGGCGAGGTTCTGGGGTTCCCCTGATGTTACTGTGCATATGGGCTGCAAAAATCTCAACACGGAGCGGAGTTTAATTTCGACAAAGAAAACGGGGAAAAAGACCCTAAACGCATCATACAGTCAATCTGGTTAGTGGAACCGATGTATATTAGCCTAGAGTCCTAGACCTAATTTTCAAAAATAAATGCATCGGTGCATCGGATATGAATCCGCAAAAGTGACATTTTAGTCCAAAAGTTTGGCCGGAATATATATCCCAACACCAGTTTGCAATGCAGTCCCTATGGTCGGCTTCTGTCTCTAAAGAGAGCCGACCCTCAAAATCTCAGAATGGTGTCCAGACATCGCTTAGAAGCACTAACGTCTAGAGATGGTGTCGCTTCCGTGCAATGTGCAATTTAATTTTGGGCATGGTTCTTTTGGAGGTATAGTTTAAAGGTTTGTGTAGAGTTCAGGTTTTTGACGCCTGGCGGGAGACTGTTCCAGTCTCTTATTGTATTTGGTATGAAGCTGTTCAGGTATGCGTTTGTTCGGCATTGTAGTGGGACTAGACGATTGGTTCTCTCTCACAGATCTTGGTGCTTCATGATCATAATCAGGGATATCTACAGCGGCTTCCTGATGGAGTGTCTTATAGAATAGCGTTAATCTGCTGTCTTTCCTTCGTTGTTGGAGAGGAGACATTTCCAGGGATTTGAGCAACCCAGAGACACTTGTAGTACGACGATATAGTCATTGCAGACCCTACCCAAATCGGCTTATTCGAATGGTCGGGTAGCGTTGCGGTGCATCGCGTTAACTTGAACGCGACCATTCGTCCAAAGCCCCTGGTTTTGCCGAAAGGTGCGTTGGATTGTTAGGGCGCGTCAGGTCAGATAACGCGACCAAATGGCACATACGGGGGCTTATTCCAAATGTACGCATTCAGAGTCCCATGCCAACAGCGCGCCTGTTATGTACGTACGTCGCGTACGTATACGTGGTACTAGTATGGTGGATATCGATATCGATCGCAAGCTGAGAGAGATGGAGAGAGTTCAGTTAAATTTCTTTCGTCGATTATTTCGTCAAAAGAGGTTTTTAGCTGAAAATCAATAAGGAACTACAACTAATTGTAGTGGACAGAACTTATTTGTGCTCGCGTCCAGAATTTTTGGCCCCCAAAGCGTATTTCGACTCTTTTTGGCATAAAAGTTAAACTTAAGCATAAAGGCTAAGCCAGGCTTAGCCTAACCCTAAGGCCTTAGCCAGGCCCAAGCTAGGGAAGCCCATATAGCCATAGACTAGGCTCTAATTTCTTTATTATTCAATCAACCACTTTCAAATTTGGCACATGGTCATGTGTCAAGCAGGTCAAGCTCTAGCTGCAATCATAAACATTTTTAGACTTGAGGTCAGAATAAAGAAGTTTTAAGCTTTTTTGCCAAGTGGTAAACCGTAATGCTGTATTAAACTGACCTTGATGATCGGATCAGTTGATCGGATCGGCAGAGCTCAGTCCGATGTGCTTAATAAAAATAAAATAAAAACAAACTACACTATCTGATTGGCGTAGCCAAGGGAGGAAGGGGTCGAGGGTGCTTGCTTAATAACGTGAAAAGAAAAACAAACTCTCGTTTGTGAATGGCGTAGCCAATGGGGAAGAGAATGGGGGTGCTTGCTTGCTTAATACCGGTTCTATATTATTAAATGAAAAGCGAACTATAATTATTTTATGATTGGCGTAGCCAGGGGGAGGGCTTGCTTAAGACAGGTTCTATATAAATGGGATGGAATGGGGGGCTTGATTAATTCAGGGGCAATCTTGCACTTTCTGCCCATTTGTCCATCTCTTTGGGAGCCTCTTCCGAGCATGAATGAAGTCTAGGGGCACCGCCCTTTTAGAGAACCCCCTCTCAGCATATCATAAGACCGGGTACTTTGCCCATCTATTTAAAGTTCCCTCCATGTATCTCTGAAGCCCGGAGGCTCTGCATGTCTCACCATTAATTGGGAGCCCCTTCCGAGCATGAATGAAGTCTAGTGGCACGGCCGTTCAACTCTATGGTGACCCCCTCAGAAGCCTGGGGCTCCGTCCTTCTTTTGGGGATCGATCCCCCTCTAAGCATGAATGAAATATATTATTGTTATGTACTGTGCCGGACTTACAAGATGATGCCCGGTTAGGTCAAATTTTAGTGATGGTCGGGCAGCATTCACATAAGGAACTCCATTAAACTTACCAATAATACAATTTAAAAAATCTAAATAAATATCATGGTGTAAACAGGTGCGTCGAAAGGAATTTTAAAGTGGTACGTATATGGTCAACGGATTGGGGCGTGGCACAACTGCGAGGAGCGGAGCACCGCAGGGGGCAGGCGCGGATCCAGGATTTCTTAGGGGCCCAAATTTGAAATTATGCGAGCCAAATATTGGTACGTAACGGTGACCAGCAGTGGCGTAATGAGCAAAAACGTTTGGGGGGACAGACAAAAAAAATCTGCATCACCCCACTCTTACATGCAGGCCCCGCTGAACGTTTTCAAGGTAGGTGGGGAGGCGAAAGTATTTACGATCAGGTAGAGCGTAGCGTAAATTGGCGTGGTGGTCAAGGGCGGAGCCCTCGGAAGCCCAGGGGTATGGGCATTTATTACGGTCAGAAGAGCATATTTTGATACCTTATTTGTGCACTGGCAGGTCACTAATTGGCGTGGGGTCAGGGGCAGAGCCCCTGAAGCTCAGGGTTTTAGGCAATAAATTACGGTCAGATGAGCATCCAGGGGACTGCTTTAGGGCCATTGAGTGGGTCCAGGGGCGGAGCCCGGAAGCTCAGGGTTTTAGGCATTTATTCACAGTCAGATGAGCATATTTTGATACCTCATTATTTTGTGACACTGGCAGGTCACTATTCTCTCTTTCTATTTCTCTCTAATATACTTTTTCACAAAAGTGTAGGGGGCGCGAGGCCCTCGAGCCCCGCTGTTCCGCAGGCCCTGACATGTAGGCATCTAAATAAGCATATTTCTTGCCTGACTGTAAATTTAGGAATTTGTCATTTCCAACAAACGCATAAAAAAGTATAATTTACTAAAAAGTGAGGACAAATCTCGAAAATATCGTCATTTCAGCAACATTTGTAAATCACCGGTATCGAATTAGAAATAAACCACCTTTGAATTTTATTTGGGGGCAGCCCCCAAGCCCCTGTCAGTACGCCACTGATCACCCCTACCTTTCTTCTTTCTCTTTTTTTCTTCTTTTCCTTCCCTTCTTTCTCTCTCTTTTAGGTTTGCTGGGGGAAGGAGGCAAGACCTTTCGGCCAATCCACACGTTGGCGGGATTAATCGCAACTGACCTTCCTTTCTTTTCTTCTTCCTCTTGTTTGTTCCCTTTTAGCTCTCTTTTTATTGGAGGGGGGGGGTTGGAGGCAACAGCCTGGGAGGCAAGGCCCTTTCGGCCCCGATCTCCTTCTTTATCCCCTTTTCTTTTCTTCTTCCTCTTCTTTCTTTCCCTTTCTCTCCTCTTTCCCTTTCCCTTCTTTCTCTCTTTCTCTCTTTTTTTGCTGGGGGGCAAGGCCCCTGGCCCCTGGATCCGCGCCTGGACTCGAAATAATGCAATCTGATGCATACCTTGGAAGGAAATTTGATAATACTTAATTAAAGAAATCATTCCCATCTCCCCTCATGATAAGACCGGCCGCTATATAGTATAGTCTACAAACACAATCAAACTTACACACACACACACCTGAAATACACTAGCTTACATCGTCCCAGGGGCGGATCTAGCTTTTTCCTCTGGCATTTTTCCACTGGCATTTTTACCTCTGGCATTATTTCCTCTGGTATTTTTACTTGACACCTGTATGATTGTATGCATGGGCTTATGTGCGTGTGCATTCGTGTGTGTCCACGTTCGTGTCTTTCTGAGTTTGACTTCACGTAGTTATTTTGTGTGAAACAGTTTCAATAATAAAAAATAGTTCAAGCAACCTAAAAGTACGATAAACGGATAGTTCTGCTTCTCCATCTTTAAAAAAATTAACGCACCCTTTTGGCAAAACCGGGGCTTTGGACGAATGGTCGCGTTCAAGTTAACGCGACGCACCACGACCCCACCCGACCATTCGGAATAAGCCACCCAAATCAGAGGCTAACGAACGGAAGAGACAGAAATTTTTGGTCTATATCTAGGTAGATTCTAGGTAGATTCTAGACTAGACTCTATAGACCTATAGATATTATAGATCTAGACTTACATCTACATCTAAGGTGGTACTGGACAGGACCAATTGGTATAGACGTCCAGACTTCCGTGGCATCGCAAACTGTCATAAAACATCACAACTGAGGGTGCAGATTCAAAATTAAAATAAAAGGTGCGCATAAAAATACAGGGGTTGCAGACATCTAATTTTAGATGAAGTTGAGCTACATCGACGCTCTAGCCCGCCTGTGTACAGCTGCGCTGAGTGGTCATTCTGCATGTAGCTCCAAACTTTGGTGTTGAAGACTTGGCTGATGTTGACTCTTCTATAAGAATAGACCTATAATTTATTATAGACTAGATCTACAGCTACATGATCATGATGTCGATCTAGACTCTACATCTAGTATTATTAATACTATTAATTATAGATCTAGATCTAGCTCTAACTTAGACCGAAGATTTCTGTCTCTTTCGTTCGTTAGCCTCTGATTTGGGTAGGGTCGCTCCTGTGAAAACATTTTGGCCATTTATGGCCAAAACTCTTTGCCCAAAATACTACATTTTACCCGATGCATATCCGATGCATTTATTATTGTTAATTAGGCCTAGGCTAAACTACATCGGTTCCACTTACCAGATTGACTGTATGATGCATTTAAGGGTCTTTTTCCGGATTTTCATCGCCGATAAATGAGCTCCGTGTTGAAATTCTTGCAGCCGTATTTTAAACTGTTACTGCGCATGAAGGAAGATGACGTCATCCATTGACAGTAACAGTTTAAAATACGGCTGCAAGAATTTCAACACGGAGCTCATTTTCGGCGATGAAAATCAGAAAAAGACCCTTAAATGCATCATACAGTCAATCTGGTAAGTGGAACCGATGTAGTTTAGCCTAGGCCTAATTAACAATAATAAATGCATCGGGTAAAATGTAGTATTTTGGGCAAGAGTTTTGGCCATAAATGGCCAAAATGTTTACAAGGCCTATGGTCGGCTTCTGTCTCTAAAGAGAGGGAGGGGGCTTTGGACGAATGGTCGCGTTCAAGTTAACGCGACGCACCACGACCCCACCCGACCATTCGGAATAAGCCACCCAAATCAGAGGCTAACGAACGAAAGAGACAGAAATCTTCGGTCTAGCTCTAACTTAGACCGAAGATTTCTGTCTCTTTCGTTCGTTAGCCTCTGATTTGGGTAGATCGACTCCTCTCTTTAGAGACAGAAGCCGACCATAGGCTCCTGTGAAAACATTTTGGCCATTTATGGCCAAAACTTGCCCAAAATACTACATTTTACCCGATGCATATCCGATGCATTTATTATTGTTAATTAGGCTAGGCTAAACTACATCGGTTCCACTTACCAGATTGACTGTATGATGCATTTAGGGTCTTTTTCCAGATTTTCATCGCCGAATGAGCTCCGTGTTGAAATTCTTGCAGCCGTATTTTTAACTGTTACTGCGCATGAAGGAAGATGCGTCATCCATTCACAGTAACAGTTAAAAATACGGCTGCAAGAATTTCAACACGGAGCTCATTTCGGCGATAAAAAAAGACCCTTAAATGCATCATACAGTCAATCTGGTAAGTGGAACTGATGTAGTTTAGCCTAGGCCTAATTAACAATAATAAATGCATCGGATATGCATCGGGTAAAATGTAGTATTTTGGGCTAAGAGTTTTGGCCATAAATGGCCAAATGTTTTCAGGAGCGCCTATGGTCGGCTTCTGTCTCTAAAGAGAGGAGCCGACCCTACCCAAATCAGAGGCTAACGAACGAAAGAGACAGAAATCTTCGGTCTAGCTCTAACTAAGCCGTCTAACTCTCTAAGGTCTAAGCAAGATCGTAAATTACCCTGTGAATTGTATTTGTAGATCTAAGCTTATTTAGTAAACAAGTCACCCCTGATTCGTAGATGCTACTTCTGCTAGCTGCTGCTAGCTTAAGTATTACTAGTTTTTAGTTTTACATCGACTTTTGTTTAAATTGCTATTGGCAGTATTGCATTTGCAATGGCTATGGATATTACAACATGTAAGTAAACGTATGGGACAATGCATTAACTTGCAACTGGACAATTTAATGTTAAATAGATCTAGATCAACTATCAATTGCATGCATGCATAGATCTACAGGGTACTTATTCCGCTGTAAAATTGTCTTTATCACTATCTTGTCAAAGATAAAATACAAATAGAGCATAATGTGAAGTTAAAACCTACCATTTTCACAGAAATCATGGTGAAAACGTCTCCTCGTAATCGTCTTCAGCTCAGGCGCTTGTTTGTTTGACGTTTGGTAGTACCGCCCAAGGAAGGAAAATAATAGCGAAAAATATTCACGACTTAATTGACGACGAAATGAACTCAGGCGTGAATTTTATCGTCAATTTCGTCGCATATTTTCGCGAAGAAATTCACGACGTCGGCAATTTCGTCGCGAATAATACGCGATTTCGTTGAAATTGACAATATCGTGAATTTCGTCGTCAATTATTCACGACGAAATTGACGATATCGTCAATTTCGTCGCCAATTTCGTCGCGAATAATTGGCGATTTCTTCTATTTGCGATGTCCCTTCAGGGCCACCATAGCTAGCAGTTAGACAGAAACACAGGCATTATCATTAGGAGGTATATTCGTAAGAACTACATTCATCCAACTTTTGAAAGTGTCAATATATCATTCGATATTTTCTTGTTTAAATATAATCTCTCTACTGAAAATGTTCCAAACGAAAAGGGATTAAATTATAGAATAGAGGAGATGGGTGGGAAAAAGGAGGAAAGGAGACATCTATTTTCTGTATAAAACCAGGATCAAGATGAGGAAGATCAAAATGTGGAAAAATCAAGAGATGAAAGAAGAAAGAGAAGAGGGATAGAAAGAAAGAGGAGTGTATACATAATGGCTCACTCACCATGCCCACAACGTTGAGGTATTCACAAGCTTTAGCCTCTTCTGAAGTGATCTTGCCTTTAGAAGAGTATCAAAAACAACACATCATAAAACTTTGATTTTTTTTTTCTTCATTTTTTCTTTTTTACAAAGTTACAAAAGTCCGGAACATTCCAAAGCAAACATTTTAACTAAAAGGATGAATGAAATCCTGCAGTGCTCGTGCCTGTAATCTTTCCTTGATTGTTTCTTTGACAGGCCAGCTCCTCTCCATTCTCGTCAAAAACATTTCAATCTGCCTGCTGCTACATTTTTTCATTCTATACATCAACAAATGACAGTGAAGCTCGCCAATACAACAAAAATCCTGTCATAAAATATTTTCTATTGTCATTTTACATATAAAATGATTTTCTTAATTTCTTAATTTCTTGAAAGAAGAGAAAACAATGGAAGCACACTTGAAGGCGGATTATACCCTCGAGTGATATTCTTGTAATCTTAACATATGGATCATGACAGGTATATGATACCTTCTTTGGAGAGTTCTGCTACAAAATTGCCCCACTCTTGTCTGAACACGTTAGCACCAGTCAAGCTACCGTCTCCTCCGATGACCACCAGGTTGTTGATGCCTTTCTTGATGAGGTTCATGGCAGCCTTTTTTCTTCCATCTCTCTCCCTGAATTCCTTGCAGCGAGCACTCCCGATCACGGTACCACCCTGCAGCATTTAGGCAAACAGTTACGAATCATGATTGAAGATGGTATTGCGAAAGTTGCCTACTAACCTGCTTAGCCAAACAACTGGTTTTCATCAAACTTAAAAGGTACTTATTGTTATGAGGACGTAAAAGAATGACAAGGTTTTAATTCATTTCATACCTGAATGAGCCTTTTATGGATGGCTGAATTACATTATTAACATCTAAATTATATAATTCAAGTGCAATATCCTAAGCATGAACACTTTTTGCATCCTTGCATAATGATATAAAAACAACATGTATGTAATATACTCAAGTTTAAACATACCATGTATACATGTATGTACATGTAGCTACATTGAAGAAATGGGTGGAGGGGGTGGACAGCCCCCACTACCTACCTTGGCTAAGCCTACAATTTGTTAGTGTTTGAATGAAAAAAAACTCATTCCTCTTAAAGATATAGGATCATTGAAGTGCTCGCATGAAAGGGCCTTTCAAGAAAGCAATGCTATGATACAAGAACTCTCTGTTAAAAAAATGATGAAGTAATGTGATTATCTTCTTACCAGCTGGATGATATTAGAAACATCTGACCAAGAAAGCTCCTTGATATGATCGCCTCCATCACACATCCCTTGGTAACCCTACAAAATTAGAAGAAAAGGGATATAGAGGGCAGGAAGAGAATAAAGAGAGAGATATAGATGGCAAGAAGAGAGAGAGAGAGGTGGAAAGAAAGGAGAGAGGGAGAGAGAGATGGAGGAAGATACAGAGGGAGGGAGAGAGTGGGAGAGAACAAGAAAGTAGGGGCAGAGATAATGAATTAGCAAAAAGAGAGAAGTGATCACCAAGAATAGGTTAAAACAAAATGAACCAAGATAGTAATCAAATAAAATCAGGAAAAGGTGGTAAAAGAAACATGAAACAAGAGCGATAGAGACAGAGAAAAATAGGAAAGGTTTTTTAGATGGCAAAGACCATGGGATAATAATAAAGTCAGAGTGAGGGATATACATGTATAATAATCCCAAGTACATTAATGTATACATGACACCATGGTATTATCATGTTCCACTGTCTAGTGAGCCAAAGAGAAAGGTCAAAGTAGTAAAGGTCACATAAAATTGGCTTCTTCCTTACAAGCTTCATTCTATAACATTGCACATGCAATGATGTTACATTACATGTATGGTAATAATATGAATGCTTCCTACATTATTTATTATATGCATTTGTTTTTATTTGAACACAGTTTCTTCTTCATCCCTTGTTTGATGTTTGAACTTAAAGTGAAGCAGTATTACATTTTTGTCAACTCATTTCCAGTTCTAGTATCAAATACCCAAAATTAAACAAAGCAAACTTATTATTTCTATTGATTTCTAGGGATGACATGAAAGTGTACCAATCACCGGAAATATATTTTGTGTATATAGCTAGAATGTACATGTATGAAATCAACATTGAAAAACTTTACCTGATACTCTATAAGTTAACAGTAAAGGATAACATAAAGCGCCCGATTCTATGTGAATGCATGTGCATGCGTCGACTAGTCTACTCAAACAAGGCGTTTTCTGTGTACTGAGCCTGCAGGTTACATTTAACCAGCACTATCTCTTTGTAGAAGTAATATATGCATTCAAAACTCATATTTTGAGTACAGTACAGTGACATATAACCCCTTATATCAAGAGCAAAACATTGTTTTGGTGATGGGTGTACACTTCAAACTTGACAATCTCACCTCATGTATTGCATAGACCTTGAATCCAACATAGATCCCTATACGTGCAACAGATCTCACAGCTGCATTCATACCTGAAGCGAAAATGGAACAGTGATTGTATAATTAGAAAAACAATTTCCAAAATGTTCAAAACTTTTTAAAAATCCAATTAGGTTCGAAGACAACTTAAAAATTATTTGTGTAAAGTTACCAAACAAATTGTATTGAAGAATCATGTTCAGATAAATAGAAAAGGGTCTGCATAATTAGACTGATCTTTCAGTGACAACATTGACATCAAAAGGCCACTTGAATAGCAGGTCTGCTTACTTGCACTTGATCACAACACTAGCTGAATGCCTAATGCAATAAGATTGCAGCCAGTAATGGATAGCTTTATGACTCAGTGGTGGCTGAATTTCAGAATGCAACCATTATAAAGTCTTGAAACTTTTTTAATGAATTATGTAAACATGCAAAATTTGTTCCAATACTTATAATACATAGTCTACATGTAGCTTGTAAGTTTATATATCAGTTACACTGGGCAAGAGTAAATATGAAATATTAGCAGGGGTTCTACCCATTTACCATACATTCCAGTAAGTTAGCGATCCAAATGTGTAACTGAATGTCAAAGGGACATTTTGCACTATTTCTGTAAAAATATATTTCTTCAACTTTAGTTTAATGTTGCTTTTTCTAACAGATGAGGGTTGAGAATCAACTTCCAATTTGGAACGTCGCAGATAATGTTTGCATTCATGGTGTGGAAAGTCTGAATCTGAAAATAAGACTTAAAAGATCGAACAGTTCCTGCTAAAACTAAAGTTGAGGTCAAATAGAGCATGTCACAATCACATGGTTAACATTGATTTGTCTGTTCGATTTTATTTCCATGTTTACACAGCCAGTTTAGCACAGACATTCACCAATCATGCCAATGACTTGTCCTAAATTTAATTGGTTATGACAATAATTATAATATAAAAAAAGATAACCTGATACTACTCATACTAGCTAGCAGATCGATCTAGCCTTAAGGGCTTGGTGATAATGTGAAATATTGATATTAATATCACCAAGCCTTAAACGGCTCCCATAGACCTGTGCGGAGAGGCATGTCAACAACCCCTAAAATGCGTCCGAAATCACCCTTATAACACTATACAGCACATTTTACGGGAGCAGCACGTACATTTTACGGGAGCAGCACACTTACGGAAATGCCATCAGCACGAGTCAGAGGTCAACATAATTCATATGTAAAGAGAAAACTCTCACGGTACATGTGGAGAAACACCCAAGCTGTAACGCTCTGGTAAGATATTTGCTAATATTTCCTTAGTTTTACTTGGTATTTTTGTTGACATGCCTCTCCGCACAGGTCTATCGGAGCCGTTTAAGGCTTGGTGATATCAATATCAATATTTCACATTATCACCAAGCCCTTAAGGCTAGATCGATCTACTTTAGTTTAATAAAATAATACAATAGACCTTATGCATTGACGTCACAGCTCGCCGGACGACCGATTACGCCGCCATCTTAGAGGACAAACAATAGCTTGACGACGCACTCGAGCGTGCGCGAGAGTGCTGCTCGTGTTGTATACGATGCTCTACTGCTTCTCGCCGCCTCCAGCCCTCTAGCGTAAGCCCTATCGTAAACAAACCAACGCGCGACCGGGCGTCCATGTACTATTTAAAAAGTTTTTGGAGTGCCAAAAGTTGATGGGAAAATTCACGTATTTGTATTATGATGTGAAAGAGGAATTATTTATACTCACTTCTGCAATGATATCAAAGAAGTATGTTTGAAGATAAATACTGTATTGAAAGCCGGGATGAAAGACAACATTTATTTTTAACTTTCTGATACATGTAGATCTACACAGATTCTTCTAATTTTGGGAGCTCTCAAAACTTTAGAGGGGCTACAAATACAATACCGTAACTGATGTTTATTACGTTGTATCGGATTTGTCAAAGAATGAGAAACTTGTGCATTCTTTTCAATGATCACGGACTTTGTAATATTTGCTTGCCTTTGTAAATGTAGGCCTACTATTTTAAAAGTTTTTTTACGTTGTGTGTGATTTTTTCAAAGATTGAGAAAATTGTACATCCTTATAATAGTTATAGTTATTTCATTGATGTTTTATGATTGCTCAGGAACTTTGGAATATTTTCCTTGCCTATGTAATTATTCATAGTTTAATAAATGTACTATTTTTAAAGTTGTTTACGTTGTGTGGGATTTTGTCAAAGATTGAGAAACTTGTTCATCCTTATTTCATTGATGTTTTCTGATTGATCAGGGACTTTGGAATATTTGCCTTGCCTATGTAAGTTTTTATTGTTTAATAAATGCACTATTTGTACTTCAAAACCAAATGAATCATTCATATATTGCCTTATTGGATTTTATTTCAAGGTCTATTAACCAACATTTTGATGTGTGGACAGATTTGCAAGTATTTACCAATTGATAAGGAAATTTTTTAGTTTAATCATTTCATCAAATTATAATTATTCAAATAAAAATTTGTGGGGTGCCGCCCAGGTATATTTGCAATTTAGAACCACTTAAAAAAAATAATGCATATGCAGAATTATGTCGAAATATAACCTATCAGAAGTTTTGATAGTGCCACGAGAAGGAAAATACTAGTTAATTTCAATATTTCCCTCTCGTGCAATATTGTAAAACTTGTTTTCCTTTCCTGGCTAATTCCCCCTCCTGTGCTTAAAGTAATTATTACAGTCACCCCCTTCAATTCAAAGTCAGCTCGACTGAACAAAATTATTTGACTTTAGCAAAGTTAATGGGATTTTTTTAGCTTGACTAAGGCCCATTTCCCACCAAGTTTGTGACGCAACGAGATAAAAGTGGATTGAATAAAAAAAAAAAGGAGATCTTTCGTGCATGTTACTATCATCTCTAGAAAACTTTGCATCGCATCACAAGCTTTGTCTGACATGAGCAATAAGCTGAATACTTGAATTACGTATCATATTTCCATTTACACAACCCCATCCCCCAACTATCCACGCTTATACTCACTGTGTCCCACTATATTTTTTTACCTCAGTCTCCCTCTCATATTCTTTGTTCCCACCTCTCCCTTTCTCTCTTCCCTCGATACTGGCTATATAATCACTTCATGTCCCACCTGTCCCTCTCTCTCTCTTGATCTGTCTTTCTACGACTCCTTTTATTTATTTTTTTACTTCAATCACATTACTCAAGTCAAATAAAGAAATAAACGAGGCTCATGTATTCCTTTTTTCAATATCAAGCTTGAAGCTAAATATAATTTCTTCTTAATTTTGGCAAATCAATTACACATGTACAGTCCTTTGATATCATGCAGAGTCAAATGAATATCAAGGTTCAAACTTAGTCCAAGCTTTACACAAAACCTTTAGTCAAGAGAAACTACACCGGGACACAGATTCACCAGTGTACAAGCAACCCTAACAATTTTGTTCACAGTGGCTTCTGTTGAGATGTCTGTCTGTATTTCAGTCCCTTGAGTAACGTAGTCCGCTGATGACTCATCACTGTCACTTTGATAGGTAAGTACTTGAAGGCCCAGGAGTGTTGTTGCCGCTGCCATATCATCTGCTTTCCTCTTGCGCTATTTTGATCTCGCAAATCGCTGCGATCCTACTGGAGATTCGAGATGGCCACTGGTATATCCCATCTTCTGAACAGGTGCCCAATCTGGGTTGTCGAGAGTGTGGAGATATGATGGCTTCCCTGCATGAACACAATCAGAATAAAACATAAGACTACAACAAAATAAAAAATACCTGATCCAACTATCTACTGTAGATCTAGTAAATGAATGTATTGTAATCGTAATTGTTGGTCTATTAATATTATTGTATTTTTATTTGAACAAATTGATTACAAATTGTAACCATGCACGTAATAATCTAAATTTAAAAAAAAGATAACTTACAATTTTAGACTCGCTTTAAAAAGGCTCAACTTAGCTTACTGCTTAGTTTGATTGAGTAGCAAAATTATCAATAGTTCAATACATCATTGATTTCACTTAGGTCATATATGATATGGCTTCACTTGTTTCAGTTCAGTGGCAATACTGGCATTGACATTGCCATTTGTTTTAGTTTTACTTAATTTAGTGAGTTTTACTTTTAGTTTTACTATTATTAAATAGACCTACTCACCTAGGTCTATTATTATATTAGTTTAGTTTCGTTTGGTCAACTCAGCTCAGCTCAGTCAGTCTAAATTTAACTAACAAAGCTTCAAAGTCTTACTCTTAGAATGTTTGCCATTACAATTTTGAATGACTTTATACGTACTAGTACACACAATAACACCAATTACTAATTCGTCAAAACATAGGTCATATACATACCTGTAAATATGAAATGCGCTGAACATGCATTCAAAATACACGAGATGACTTTAGACCGTTAAGTGTTGTCCCATACCTTGCGTTTGATGTTGCACGGCCACTTTTAACTGCGTTCCGTTGATAACTTAGCTGCGTTTTCTCCTTGATTTACCAAAATAGCTGGTATGCAATAGAATGAAACATCTTTGTTCCTGTTGCTCCTATTCGAGCAACCAACGACACAACAGAAATTTAACATTTTCCGACTGTAAACTCGAGCAAGATAGCAAAAAGCCGATGATAGATTGGTCGACCTAAGAGAAAGTGTATGCTTATACGTGTAGTTCAATAGCATCAGTCGATCGTTAGTAACGGAGCGCTTGCCCTCAGAGGGAGGGCGCCCTTTCGTATCTACGAATGCGTGACGTCATACGCATAAGGTCTATAATAGTAATGATACTGATAGATTTTAACATCGTTTTCCAGAATAATACCACCCCGGCCCGGCCCAGGCCCCAGCTAAATTTACCTTGCGAATCACCTCCACTTGTGAATACTGCAATGCATTTTCCTTCTCCCACCATATTAAAGCCCTCTCCTCTTGTTTCAAACTGGCCCACTGTATCCACCATGTCGTATGACAGAGTTTGACGTCTTTGTAAGTGCGGCGCACTAGTACTGTGATGCATCAACTGTTCCCTGATGGGCGATGTGAATTCGCCTACCTCTCCCACCGGGCTAGACTCGGGTATTGGATCTTGCCGTAGCCGCTTTGTCGGCGAGCCTGGATCCGTCATGTTGTTTCTAAGATTACACTTACTTGGTGAGAGGAATATACGCGTTTGATGAACAACTACCAGCTAATACCTGGATATAAGCCGTTGGTTGACGGTATATGGTGAAATGTGGTCTAATTCGGTGGTAATTCAGACTAAAATTAGTTGCCGAGTCGTCCGACAATTCAGCCGGTCTCGTCCCTGGATCATATCACACACAGGATGCGCAGAACATATATAATGTGTTATATCTGCGCATGGTCAAGAAATGCACGTACACATATCATCTCACACAGCTGGTAGTCTCAAAACATTACATTCCAACAGTACAAGTTGATGTGAAGTCTTATTGTACTTTTTTCTTCCCTAAATGTTCATATCATTCCATTACACTGTATCATATACAGTGTGTATAGACTATATATCTTTTGCTCATCTTAATTCTGTCTCTTCAAGTTAAAATTGCTTTTGCATTCGATCATTCTTTATACCTATCTTTTTCTCACATCTCTCTCTACCCCCACCCCCTCTCCAGGCTCTCTCTCTCTCATTTTTTCATGTCATTCATTTTTCTAACATTAAAAAAATTCTTTAACACTGTTCTCTATCATTTTCTATCAGATCATTCTTTCTCCCCCCTCTCTCTCCTCCTCTCTCTCTCCCTCTCTCCTTCTCTCAGGACACATCATTCTTCTATCACATTGTTCAATCTTATACTGCGTAGCAAATCTTTTCCTTTATATCATGCCATTGTTTCCATCTTTTTTATATTCAGAATCAAATGATTATCTCCAATGTGTCTTATATATATTTGGGATATCATATAGAACATTAAAATATATTCTCTATCACAAATCACTTTATGCACCATTAAGACAATCGGATACAAAATACCTTACATAAATTTTCCACATTTTTTAATGATCCTTCAACCTTCATCTTATTCTTAATCCCTTTTTAAACTAGTTTCATTTTTCATAAACAATCATTAACATGCATATGGGGACTTTTTAAAAAACTGCCATGAGCAAATGATTTCAATATAC
The DNA here is from genome assembly GCA_037976565.1 of Mesocentrotus franciscanus. Taxonomy (NCBI): domain Eukaryota; kingdom Metazoa; phylum Echinodermata; class Echinoidea; order Camarodonta; family Strongylocentrotidae; genus Mesocentrotus; species Mesocentrotus franciscanus. The sequence continues at coordinate 9,800,310 of CP137668.1, forward strand.
CTTGGAATTCTCTGCTAATTTCATCATAGCATGAAGCATCTTTTCAATAATATCTCACAACCTTACAGAAACACAATAGTTTTAATTCCTCTTGTCAGGCATACTGCAGATTTACATATGCCAGAGATTGGGAGGTGGATTATTCTTCTTTTAGGACCTTTTCATGAAAACCTGTGCATACAGTATCCCCATGTGTAATAAGGAAAAGGTACTTGAAACAAAATAAATACATAGTTTCCATAAGATCAGTACATGTACAAAAATTAAAGTACAAGTTATCAGTCAAACTAGTCAAAATCACAGCTGAAAGCACATTGTATGCACGTCCATTATCTTTTAATATACATGTACATGATTGAGCAGTCTTTCTTTAAGTGAAGCTACTTTGCAACTTTTATTTCAACTTATCTTCTATGTGCAAACTTCGCTGCTGTTATATCCAATACCTGGATGAAGGATCCATATTTATAAAACCTTTGCTAATAAAGCTAGTTGTGAATTAATTACATAGGATATACATGTAGTACATAATTAGTTCACAACTAGGCTTAGACAAGTTTTATGAATATGAGCTAAGAACTCTTGATATCTGAGTGCCAAAATTTGATTTCTAGTCAAGTGTCTGCATTATTTATTTCTTATTTTACTTTGTGGAGGTGACTTTCAACAATTTTTTTTTGTTCTTCTTCCCTATACGATGATCCAAATACTTCAGTGAAACACATGGAATTCCATTTACAACTAACTGAGCAGTAGTTTAGAGCTCTGGTGAATTCTTGACAGTTTATTTAAAAATGTTTTTCCTACATTACCTTTAAAGATAAAATCCAGTTTTGGTCATGCGATTGCATTGTGAAAGAAACGTTGTGGAATCGATCAGAAAAGGTTGATCATCTAGCATATAAGTATTGGTGTGTACTGCAAGGTTCTGGAATCATCAAAATGATAAGAAATTTGGCCGAGTCTTGATAAAGTTACAAGCACTGTACACAGATAGATGTATATGGGACTACCCGACACGTGCATGCACGTGCGCGATATCTATTTGGTCCCAATAGATATAATAATTTACCAAATATATCAATTAGTAGGCGGTTTCCCGGCAAAATTTGTATCATCACGTATCAGTCAAAACATATTCTTTCACATGATTGGTAATGAGAGCTTCCATTTCATTTTTTTGAGAGAGGGCGTTTCCAAAACTGGTCTTTACCTTTAATATAGTTAGTGGTGATATTCATTTATATTTTTTATGTTTTAAGTCGTCAAAATCAGCTGCGTAAATAAAAGAAGTTATCATAAAAACCAAAACACCAAATTCTTGATCTGTAGCAATATATTATGAGAAAGAAAAGGTTCGATATTTCCACAATGACCATTATTTCTCCTCCATTCTTTAGTTACTCATCTAACACCACTTGCTCTTTGCAGTCATGATCTCATGGAGGTCTTCCATCTCAATATTTTAATAATTTATGTGCAATTAAACCGTATGCACATGAAGATGAGGGGACGGCAGCCCCTGTCTGGGCAGGGCAGCCTCCAGTAGAGTGTCAGTTTTCCTTATTTCTGTTGTAAGGACAAACAGCCTACTCCCATTCTGTAAAAAATTTCAAGGAATCCTCTGATAAATTTACATTACTGTCAGTGTCAGTAACATTAGTTTGGGCCTATTCTTCAGATATTCTGGTTGTCTGAACTTATGATGGTCTGCCCAAGCAGAATTTCTTCATACACATTTAATCTGTTGACTACCAAAGTCTATCATTCCAATATATTTAATACAGGAACAACTCGGTTTGCATACACAATGGGTAGCAATGAGCTCCTTGGTCTTTGTCATAGTATTGGCCAGGGTCTTCAAAATGACAGTGCTCTAGTATCCGTCTTCTTGCCTGTGGTTAACATATCATCCTCTGTTCTAGATATGACAATCGCCATGGTGTCATCTTGGTGATGATCCACATGCCACCTCTTCTTTGGTTACCGTGTCTGCCGCCCTCTCTGGGCTAACACTGTCATCGCTCTTCAGTCTCTTGTGTGTGTTTTGAACCAGAAACTTGTCCCGTATTGCATTGTGTTCTCCGTATTTGTTGTCAGATATCGTTGCCATGGAAGTGGAGGCATCGCTGACCTGAGCGAGAAATCGTTTAAGAAAGTCAGAGGTCATTGATAGGATATACATGTATAACATGAGCTGAAGCAAAAGAAGAATGCACAACCAATCCCCCCCCCCCTCGACTAATAACCTCCCAAGCAACTAGGCCCTGGACAGCTGCCTTCCGAATCAATTACTTGCCCATACAGGAAGGGTTCTTGTGTGAAGTTAGTTTGATGGGCGAAGAAATGGGGGTGCTAGTCCGTGGCTTAGTTGTCCTAGAATGACAACTAAGATTGCTAGTGGCCTTGAGTAGAGCAATAATCTGTTGTTACCTAATACAAGTAACAGATTCTAAAGGTGGAGTCCTTGTACCAAACCAACAACTATAAAGACAAGCAGCTAAGCAAATATTTGTTTCTACTTGGTGCAAATGTCACAGGGGCGTGGCCTTTGAGGGCCATAGCATCACAAGTATGGAGCATGATATTTCCCTTGCTGGTATCCTTGTCAAGAAGGATTTACCCTTGGAATTTCTCTTTCTGAAATTCCTAAAGCCTGGTTGGAGCACCGAGTGTATTATGGACTGGCACCAAACCCTGCATATACTTACTTTCTCAATACATGCATCTTAAGTGAAGTATTAAAGAAATTAAACAAACTGTTTTTTTCTCTGATGTTGACTTACATGATGAATTTTCTCCATGGTGATGAGTCTTCTACTCATACTACTGTTGAGGACCTGTTCATCATTTGCAATGATCTTTAGACAGGGATGGAGGGGAATCTGATCTTCTGAGTATCTGAAAATAATTCATAATGTAGTACTGACTTAGATATACACTGCGTATTAAAGCGAGGACCTGTATAGAAAGACAACCTGTCTATAAAGACCACATTTTCTGTTTCCCTGGAAGAGTGTTTCTTAAAGACCAATAGTACTAAAATAACCTTTACTTAAAAACCACCTGCCTATAAAGACTCATTATTTGGCCTCCCTTGAGCGGTCTTATATACAGGTTTCACTGTAGCATGGTCACACTGCACATGTTCTTCAGAATTTTGACTGGTTATGATGCATACAATTTTGCTAAATGTTCAGGTCTACAGGCATTTTTCAAATCCAATGATAATCTCTATAAAGATAGAAATAATTATATGTACATTAAGTCTATTTGTGTATATCAGTGAAACACCACAGGTTACAAATATTATACACCATTTTTTTTTTAGGTTGCTAAATATGATTAGCCTCAGCAGACATTATATGAATTTGTTTATTTTGATGGGCCAATCAAGAAGTTCACTGCATCTCATAATAACTAATTGATTAGTACACAGTATTGTATTATATGAACAGGTTACATAGTTGACAAAGGTTTGTTTAATTCACTCATATCATACAGGATAAAGGACTGCTGGGTGTTATTAGATTGCAAAATTCTTGACAAAAAATTCATCCAAAGAAGCTTAGAACAAATGCTGGTGGATAAATAGCTTCATCTGCATTTATCCATTAAATCATTTGGCCTGTTGTAGAAAGAATCATACTCAAGAGGGTCCAAGAGAAACATAAATCATAATCTGCAACAACACCGACATACGAGAACAAATACTTTTTTTTGCAAAGTAAATTTGAGTTTGAATAAGGAAATAATCATTTCAAGAGAATCAGCATTACAAGCATTTATTATGTTTTAAAAATATGACCACCATGCAGGCTTTATTGCAATCACCCGTACTTACTCTGGTCTGTAAATTGGTAAAAAATAAACAAGCCTTCCATGCAGCCTGAGATGGTGAGCTGAGAAGTTGAGAAGGTCGGTGAATATGTCCGAGAGAATGTAGCTCTGGGTTACTGGCACATGGTAGGAGCCCCTGTAAGTAAATGTAGGGAAATGGAGTGCACTGCAGGACTATAGCTAAGGACGTTCTGCAGTAATGATCCTGCGCACCTTAGCTGATCATGTATTTACTATGCACAATACCAGGAACTCCAGGCATTGTGCATGGTGAATACATGGTGAATGTATTGGTGAATACATAACCAGCTGGCCCTGCCCAGCTAAGGTGTGCAAGGACATTACTGCGGAACGTCCTTGAATTCATATCGAAGGGAATGGAGAATCTAAACTCAGAGAGTGATAGGGAAAACAAATCATGCCAAAAAACTGTAATGATTCAATTTTTTATTTGAAGAAATCATGAGCGTGAATGGTAACCTATGACTAAAGGGAACTGGTACACTATCATGCACCTTATTGTTGGTCACTTCACATCTTACATCTTTGCAACGTGTTACTTACTGATCCTCCCGTGCACCATGCTCCTTCTCTGTCCCAACTTTCCTGGTCTTCTCACGTATACCATAGGGTGCTGGAGGGATGGTAAATAAAGGGATATTCATGTAAATTGATGTAACAGGAAATGCAAAAAACTCATCGTAAGAGGTGAGATAATTAGAAATACCACTAAAAGTGACTGTACTAAAAGCGCCTTTTTCTGTAGGAAACAAGGTGTATATCAATACAGTTATTATCATTAGCAACACAAGTCATATAATACTGCTTTGTCCACAGGAAGGAGGGGGTAGATGGAAAGTCACTTGATGATACCAATTACACGTAATTAACAAGCCAAAACTAAAATTAGGAAACCAAGTAATAGATATCGTGGTCATCAATAATTAAATCCTTTGAAAACTGTGGATATCGTTGGCGCTAATGAACTCTTAGCAATGGCAAAATAAAGGGGAGGGGGTAATAAAAGATGATATACAGTTTCTAGGGCAATGACTTCATTGTGATTTGCTTGTCTCTATACATAAAATGCTCTATTTAATAGCATTCTGGATGAACCAAACCAACACACAGTAATCCTTTGACTACTGGACTCTCTTAATCCTCTAGGCGCAATACAGAAACCATCCGGCTCCCAGAGACAATGGGTTAACAACTTTGCTTACGATCAGTGATGATAGCATCAAACAAAGGCTGTTCCCTCCATATATTCTGTGAGAAGTCTGATATGAGTACATCTAAATAGCGATGGCCCAGGCCATACTGCTCCAAGTTGGCACTTATGTTCTCATCTCTACCTGATACAGAGAAAGAGAGAGAGAGAGAGAGAGAGAGAGAGAGAGAAAGAGAAATTATTTTCAAAGACCATTTATGACTCTATGACACAAAATGTGGTATATGTGGTGGCCCAGGAGAGGTTGATTAGCCCTTGGCCATTGCCACCATTTTGGACATTGAACTAATTCACATGAGACACAAAATGAAATATGCCCGTACTGAGACTTGCAAAGGTTGTACATCACTTGCTCCTGCGACAATTGCTCCGCATCAATCTCCTACACTAACCAGGTTCTTGAATTCAATCCTGGACCCAACATATACCTAACCCTAAACTTATCGCTGTACCTAACCTAGACCCTGATTGCAACCCTAACCTGACCCTACTCCTTTGACAAAATAAAGCACAGAGCGATTGTCGCAGGAGCAAATGTCAGGTCCCCGCTTGCAAAACAACTCAATCACCACTCAATTTCTTCCATTTACATGTATATAGCTGTGTACTGTAATCCTGGGCCCTGTTTCATAAAATTTGTTATCAATAACAAATTCTAAATTTCTATGACAAATCTGATCTCAGCCAATCAGATGCCGCAATTTTAGTAGCTTACAACAGTAATTGTAAATTGTTATTGATAATGTTTTATGAAACAGGGCCCTGATACTAATTCTCAATGCAATCACCTCTGTATTTAGTCTTTGAATGTGCCCTGCTTGACTTCCCTCTGCCGTGGATGATGTTATAATTGATATCACAGCCAGATACATAACCTCCAAAATGAGCTGCTGCTACCAGAAGACTACCTGTAATAATGAAGAACCAATTCTGCTTACACTATACGATACAATATTCTTAGATGTCTAGCAAATACAGATGACTCAAAAGTTCACCAGGAATTCAAATTTGTATTACTTCTTAAAGTTAAAGGATATCAAATATATATCTTATGAAAAGTGATCTTTGTTTTCTGGACTGTTTATTATGGAAAAACTAGGACTTCCTGCTAGCACAATTTATATAATCTTTATGTTTTTTTCATGAGATCTATCAATTTCCAGAGTTATTGTTGAGAAAAATTTCCAACTCCCACATAATTTTTACACTTTTATTCAGAACACTTTTATTCAGAACAATCAAGAGACTATTTCCAAAATGCATTTGAATTGATACATATTCATTCAGCTGTTAGGAGGTATTATATTTCAATAGCCAGTATGCACTTTGTATGTAGTTGCTAGGATGGATAACCTTATGGCTTGTTCAACCCACCAACTCCCGATCCATGCCATCTGCATTCTTACTACTGAAATAAAACTCCATATAATAAGATGCAATCGTCATGGGTCTTCATTACGCACATGACATGGCACTGCTCCGAGACATGATTTCGCAACAATTGCTCTGGGCTTTATTTTGTCACAGATAAAGGGTTAGGGTTGCCATTGAGTGAAAAGTTAGGTTTAGGTTTAGGGTGAAGGATAGATATATCCTTTGGTCCTAGGTTGAAGTAAAGAATTTGGTTGGGGTAGGGAAATGACCATGGAGAAATTGTTGCCGGGGCATATGTCTTGCAACCGACAGAGAAGGATGAACTCAAACTTAAATATATTATGAAAATTGCCCATTGTGAGAACTCTTGAATTAATCACACTATTTATAATGGTTGGCTTCTCTTTATTTAGTTTACCTGTTCCAACAAAAGGATCCAATACAAGATCCCCGTCTCGGACACCAGCCTGGTTGGTCATTACTAACGACAGGAGTGCATCCATTGAGGTGTTACCAATGAAATGACGGGTCTTCACAGAGTAGCGGTGGGCTAAACGCTTCTGACCATCAGATATCTGAAGATAGAAAGGGAAAGAGAGAGAGGGGGAGAGAGAGAGAGAGATAGAGAGGAAAAAAAGGGGGGGGGGTGTTGAGAGCCGGGTATTTCAGGAGAGATTAGTGTAAGAGAGGAGAATCGGGGTAGAAACTTGGACAGGGCAGGACCTATGATTACAAAATATATTAATAGTATAACAGCCCACAGGAATGCCCAAAAAAACTTTTGCCTAATTTATATGATGAACTTGATGCAAACTTACAAGTAATAAATATTGATGAACTTGGAGGTAGTATTTGAATATAAATATAATTGTAGAAGGTTTTATACAGAATGCTTCATATAAGAAAAAAAGGAAACCCATATATAAGTTTCAGATGAGAGACAAAGTCAAGAGGCTACTATGCAATATGTCAGTCATACCAAAAAGACACCAGACAGAACCAAAATTTACATTACCCCAATTGGCCAAAGAATCATTCAATTTGGAATCGGTCTTGCTTCGGTTTGGCAATGTTACTGAGGCATTACATAATTCCATGAAAAAATGAATTACAAAGCCTTACCCATCTGCCAACAAATATGCGATGTGGTTGATCAGGGGCCTGGTTTGGCTGAACACCATAGTCTTCAAAGATATAGATGACTTGATCTGGATCTCTCATCTTTACCGGTCCTTTCAAGGGTAGATGATCCTTCAACCTCTGAAAAATGAAAGAAAGACTTCACTATTAAATGACCAGTATTATATACACCAGTGTTGTTTATTTGCCATTGTGCCTGATATGTATTTATTCCTGTAAGAGTTAGTCCTAGCAGTAATAAACAATACATCAATGCCGTCTTTTAGGATGAACAATTTTCTTTCCAATTAACTGAGAGACATTAATGCAAGTGACACCAAACAACCTATTAAGTGACCGCCTATGAGTACAAAAACAAATGTTCATGGCTTTCATGCACAAGGTTTGGTACACTTATTTTTGGCCTGAAAGTACATCTGCAGTTGTGTTTAAAAACATGTTATAATATAACCCATCCCAATCTTCATCAAAGATTACAGCTACAGTTGCAATTGGGTTTCAGGTTAGGATCCTTTTTAGATATAGTGTATGGTCTGGATCGAAATTAGACATTTGGTTAGTATAGGAAATCGACCAGAGCATGGAGCAACCGATGCCAGTGCATGTGTTGAAGCACCAAACTGACCTTCATTGCATCAAGTTTAGCTGCACTGCTGAGCTGCTTTCCAAAGGTGTGAACCTTGAAACAGAAGGACACATCTTCCTTGCAGTACCTCTCCATCTCATCCCGAGGGACGGCATCTAACCTAGCACAGACCTCGCTATACGTAGAACCGTGGGCCCACACCTCGATCGCAGACTTGGCCAGGACGCTGCGGTTCATCAACTTCTGCATGCAGTCCTCCGAGGGGAGATCAATCTCTAGGAAAGGGCTCTGGAATGTAGAAAAGAGTTTGCTATAAGGTTTATTTCAATGTAATTTATCATTGCTTCTTTCAACTCATTATAAGCAATGAGCGGTTTAATAATAAGATTTAATTCATACACTGTAATTACAGATATTGAGAATCAAATTATAAGACTTAAAGGTGTTGACTCATTCACTGTTTCCTTTATTCAACTGTCCTGTGACTAGACAACTTGGGACCGGTTCTTGAAACCGTCGTAAGTCTAACTTCTTGGACATCCCTTTGAAACGTGTGTTATAAAATTAACACGTGTTTCTATGGTGTGTCCAAGAACTTAGACTTATGACGGTTTTGAGAAACTGGCCCCCGGGCCCTGTCATAAACAGCGTTTACCGTTATGATTGATCCAAATTATTTGCAAGTCCTCCAATGAGTTGCAAACCTAAACTCCCATTTCCTTAGTACAGAATTGCAATTGATATCAAGTTGTGATAAATTTTAATAACTTGCAAACTGTTATTAGAATGGGCCGAGCTGGTCTTGAAAATAAGTGATTTAGAGGCCTTGGTCTCACTCTGGATGTTCATCCTCATCTTTTTCATACATACCTTGTCCTCGTATTTGTGACTGGTTAGATCAGCTTGGATTCCAAGACGAGATACAAGGGACTTGATTTCCTGCAAAATATGAAATATCAGCAAAAAATATTAGGTTTACTACCAGTACTTGAAAAAAAAATTTTGATCACCAGTTCTGTATGAGAAGATTCATAATGAAACTGAAAGAGGAAAAATGTTTTTTTATATTGGTTTTTTAAAAAAGAACACAAAGAAAGAAAGATTCTTGCTAGTACAGTAATTTCAACAAATTCAAGTATTTTGGAAAGTAGCCAATATTAGCCAAGATTCGTTACCAAACTAAAAGCCACACTGACCCACTGTATAGAAATAAGAATGCATATGAAGACACTAATGGAAACTGCATTCTCAGAGAAGCCAAGTTCATAGCTCAGCTATGCGTGACATTTTCATGACTCGGCGCGCGAGCGTGCGGGCGATGGTATAGCGTACGTGTAGCGTACGGTTCGTAATCGCCCCTGTGCGTCATGCGTGAGAGCATTTTCAGACCCTCGAATGCGTGACATCACGCATAATGCGTGACACTTGGTAGCTCTGCATTCTCTTTCTCATTTAAAATTTAAATCTCAATTTCACTCAAGCCTGCACCTAAGACTACCGGTAAGTAAAATGGTCATCATTTTCATTTTCACAAGAATATATGTTTTATCATTCATTTGTACGTGTGACCATAGTTCGCGCGTGACCTAAGTTCGCTTTCTCAAAAAAAGATTTAGAAAATCTGATATCACCAATGGAAAGAGGAACATACAATTACCCTAAAACACAATTTTCTTGGGAATTGGGTGCGAAATTGTGAAAATATTGACAAAAGATCAGCAAATTTTGCACTGCAGTCATTTGCGTCCGTTCCGAAAAATTATCAACTTACAAATAAGGGAATGGTCTATGGAAATCTTCATTTTGAGAGCAGATATCCTAAAAATTGTAAGTAAAAAGTGGTACCAATTAACTGATTGTATGATATCTTGCCTTGCAAATTATGATATTACCTTATTTTTGATGGATCGCATTTTTTGATAAATCAGCTGTAAACCCCTGTGCGCGAAGTAAGGTCTTATTGTTTTCATGACTTTTTTTGTTGCAGCGCGCACGCCGATCCAAAATTGAATTTTTAGATTGCGATATCTCCGGAATCCTTTGATGATAAATTTTCTTGTTGAACCAATTTGTAGTAAAAAAACTTTGCCGTCCATTTGGTAATAGAGTAGAGGAGGCAGTTTTCGGCCAGAGGCAGTTTTCGGCCAGTCCGTTGGATGCATGGTAAAAATCCTTTAAAGGTACTCTGTCCCATTTGCAGGCCAAAACAATGAAAAGGTTAAATTCCAACGGCATTTGAAAGACAATACTAATTAAGAACTTCCCTAAAAAAAAGTGGGCTTGAAAATGTCTTTAAGTGGGAAAATAACGACTATTAGTTGTCGAATCGACTTAGGAGCTATAGAGCCAGTAAGTAATAGTCTGATTTTTCAGACCATTGTACCGAATGGTCGTACGTTTTATGCTGCACAAAGATTCAATCAGTTTAATTTTGGCCATTACAAGAAGTGGGTTATTGATGTAGACAAATGCTCATGTACCCTTTACAGCTCATTTTATGTATGTTATTACCAAAGATGAAAAAGCCAGTCAGTCACTCAATAGTGTCTGACAGTGAAGTCTAGCAAGTAAACGGGTTTCCTTGCATAATTTGAATATTAGGACACTGCTAACGTTTAAATTTCACAGATAGGACATACATGACATATTCATAATTCCTGCAAAGTTCTACAGAATTTGATGTTGGCTGCAAAAGGGACATAGTATCTTTAAAATACATTGCATAACAGCATATCACATATCACACACATACAATAACATGGCAGAGTCACTGGAGAACCACATTTGCAATGGAAAATGTATCCTTAAATATCACATTTTAGCGATGTAATCGGCGGTCCCTAACCCAAATCTAAAAAATGGAATATCTTACGCGTGTCTGTAAGGAATAAGGGTCCCATAAAATGAGCTGTATTTCAAGTATTTTTCAGATTTAGAGTCAGATTTTTTGATCATCGCAAGCTCAAATGTTTCTCACCGCATGTATGTTATTCTATCAGTCGGATACTATAGCGCCGTATCTCTGTATAGTTTAGATTCCAATTTCTGATCACGGCACCCGCAGGTGTAGTTTTCGGCCATGCGGGGGATTACGTGCTCTGGCCACAGTCCACAGGCGCTATAGATCAGCGGGTGAACGCACGGCGCGCACTCCCTATTGACTTTTTACATGCGGCCGAAAACTGCCTCGCTAGGCCGAAAACTACCGCCGAAACAGTGAAAATGAAAATCAATATTGCCATGGCAGTTCATGATTTTTTTCTGGGATTCTTTTTTTGTTTGAATAATAATAGTATTGGCTTCATGATTTGAACAAAAAAAATAATAAATAGGAAGTAAAGAGTCAAAAAATAGGATTTTGCCTTAAGTGGCCGAAAACTACCTCCTCTACTCTAGACTAGCCATAGATCTAGACCTCTAGGTCTAATTAAAATTCTAAAAATTGTGTAGAATATGAGAAATTATAGATCGAATATCACATTTTATAATATTGTCAAAATCTCCACGAACTTTGGAATAGTTTGGTCCCCCATTCATAGATCTACATTAACATTGTCATTGTCATTAGACATTAGTCAAGTAAAACTAAAAGTAAAACTGCTGCTCGCACAAAGTACAGGCCTGAAAGCTGAATGAAGGGTACTATTGCTTATTGGCCTATTACTAGTATTAGCCTGGACTCTAGTGTATATTCATCTCTGTGCCACTGTGGATCGGGCAAGGCCACTGACCAGAGCAAGAAGCACCGCTTGACCCCCGCGGCCAATGCAGCTTGCAATCGTCATTGAATATGCAATACGGATTAGCATTGACCACTATTAATGTTGCTGGTGCGCTTGCAATGCCAATGGGGATTTCCCCCGTTCATTGTCCTACATCCTTGCACAGATTACTACGACTGGGACTACATACAATTATATTCGGTTAGTTTTGACATAATTTCGAACATTATCATGCAACAAAATAATAATTCTTACACTGATTCTGAAATCTATGTGTTCTTGAGCGAACACGATCAAAAAATGCCTCATGGCGGCCATATTTTGAAGCACTTTCATTCCTCTCCGTAAATTCGAATCCGTACTCGTTCTCGTACTATCGTAGTCGTAGGTCTTCTTTCTCGGCTTCCACGCACGCTGTGCGCGCGCTGTGCATGTGTGGGCCGGATTCTTCGTTTTCGTGAGTATATATCAGATAATTATATAGATCTAGATATGCTTTATGAAATTATTGCCAAAATTGTGCAATAGTCTAAGTCTCTTTAAAGGAAAAAAGAATGATGTGAGAGAAAGAATGATGTGAGAGAAAGAATAGAATAGAATAGAATAGAATAGAATTTATTGACTCATTCGACCCCCTTCTGGGGTATGAGAGTACAACACATTTACATGTCATAATAATGATACATAATAAAGAATACAAACATAGCTTAATAATACAAAAAATACAGAATAGCCTACAACAAAACAACATCATAAAAGTATAACGATAAATAAGAATGATCTAAACCTAGCCTATGCTAAACATAAATACAATATTATACAATATGGCAAGCATACATGAAAAGTGGAGAATACCACATGAACAATATAAATACAAACACGGAGAGAAAAAGAAGAAAAAACAAAAACATTATTGTCCTAACTATATAAGAAATTATAAGTTTCATTTTTGTACATGTAAGTGAGATGTGATTGGATTGTTAAGATTTATGCAGACTAACAAGATACGGCATAATTGTCCATAGGACAAACAAAAACATAATGGAATATAATGTAATAAGACAAACAAACAAAAAGGTATACTAACAAAAAAAAATAAATAAATAAATAAACAAAAGAACAAACAAACCATCAAAACTATACTTGACCTAAAGAAAGACTGTACTACAGATCAAGAAGTGTTGGTTGCTTAATTAACCTACCACTTCGAGTTGTAACATTTCTTTTATGGGTGACATATGATTGGATTGTTCAGATTTACATGTATATAGACCAGCAAAATATGACATTATTATCCTTAAGAAGAGTACTAATTTCTTCAGCTGTCTTATACCGGAATATAAAAATAAATTAAACATGTGTAATGTGCAAGGGCGTTTAACTATTACTTTACGACCTAAATATAACTCTCTTTCCTTTCTGAAAAAGGGCATACAAAATGTAATGGAATTCATCACCAGACTCATGCATATCACAACATGGGCATTCAATACTAATTTCATTAAAAGCTTCTTTGAATCTGTTATTATTAATTGGTAAACGGTGCGACCTACATCTAAAACGGCTCAATGTTATTCTATCTTTTTTACTCAGCAAAACTAAATACCTTTCAAAGAGACAATCATTTTTAAAGATCCTATAATTTAGGCACACACTGTTTGACCAAATTGTTGCCATCACATCTTGTTTTGAAATGTCGTTTAATCTCAACTTCAGAGTGCTCAATATCCAACTATTGCTAAATCCTTCCCTTGCTTTAGCCATACAATACCAAGACCAGCATGATTCAATATTTTTTCAATACAAGATAACCACTTGAAAGAAGTAGACATATCTACATTCTGACTAATTAACCTTTGCAACAAATAGAATTTGACTGAATATTTAGAGGGAGAACCTTTCACTATTCTTAACCAGAAACTAACCATTCGATGTTTGATACTGTTAGCTATAGCCATGCCCTCCCAGTTTCTCCATATATCATACAATCTGGTGTAAATTTATTTACACATAATGCTGACCTGAGAAATTTTCTATGAAATATTTCAATTTGACTCAGATCTTCATATCCCCACACTTCGCATCCATAAATGAGTATTGGTAATACAAGTTGGTCAAACAATTCACATTGAATATCCAGTGGTAGTTTGAGTCTTTGAACCTTTAATGACATAGAGAAGAGGGCTTTCCTGGCCTGTGATACCTGTTTTGAAATAGCCTTTTTAAAACTTCCATTATAATTAACCTGAACCCCAAGATATACAAAATCATCCACAACATCAATTTCATCTTCTCCAAATCTGAAAACTGGAAATTTACGTACTTTGCCTCTTGAAAATATAAGTACTTTAGTTTTCATAGCATTAACACTCAACTTCCAAATTTTACAATATTGAGACAAGGCATTCAAAGCCACTTGCAATTCCTCTGCTGTGTCAGCCAAAATTAGGGTGTCATCTGCGTACAACAATGTGTATAATTGTATAAAAGATCTCTGTTTACTTCTTTATCTAAAATGTCTGCACATACATTTTCAACTAAAAATTTGAGACCGTTAAAGTGTTTACTCAGGAAATCCTCGAAATCATTAAGATATATTGCAAAGAGCAGTGGTGATAAATTTTCACCCTGTCTAACACCAACATCACATTGAAAAGCCTCAGACATTTGACCATCTACTACCACACATGATTTTGCTTGAGAATACATATTCTTAATAACTGTGAACACCTTACCATCCACCCCTGACCTCAATAGTTTGTGCCAGAGTGAAACCCTATCAACCATATCAAAAGCTTTTCTATAATCTATAAAAGCGCAGTAAATTCTCCTCCGTTTAGACAAGTAAATGTCAAGCAGGGATTTCAAAACAAAAATGTGGTCTGTTGTAGAATAGCCAGCACGAAAGCCAGCCTGTTCTTCTCCAAGCTTGCATTCATTTTCGAAATAAATAGTTATCCTATAATTCAAAATAGAAGTAAACAATTTTCCCAAACAGCTCAAAAGTGTTATCCCACGATAGTTATCTGGGTCTGTATCCTTACCTCTATTTTTGAAAATAGGGACTATACTACCTAGACACCAGTCTTTTGGTACTAGACCACTCTCCAGTATTACATTAAAATAAGCAGTAATACAACCAATTACAGCTGCTGAACAATTTTTCAAAAACTCATTTCTAACAAAATCTACACCACATGCCTTGTTATTCTTTAGTTTCTGGATAATCTTTATAACTTCATCAACCGAGATAGGGGCATTCAGCTCATCATTGCCCATTGACTGGTCAAAATCCACATGTGTTTCAGATGCTGCACATTGAACATTATTCAAACTACTAAAATGATGCGCAAAATCATCTAAAGAGACCTTGGCTGGACAAGACCTACGCTTCGGTCCATCCAAAATTTTCCAATATTCTTGTGGACTATCCTTCTTAAGTATATGAAGATTGTCGTGTAGAGCCTACTGTACGCCTTTTCCTTTCTACGCAGCAATTTCCTATAATCTTTTGCAACAGCATTAATTTCAGCCATCTTTTGTTCTTTATCACTCAAAGCTAGACCTTTGCACTTTCGTTTAATTCTATTTTTAAATTGAAATAACTTGATCTGGCATGCTGACACTCTGTGTCAAACCATGATTTCTCCTCCACAATAATTTTCCTTGAATGAATTTTCTTACAGACTTTATCCTCACATATACCAACTTCCTTTGCCGTCTTCAAAAATGAATTTGCTAATGCAATACTAAAATTATCCACATTGTCTTGTGTCGATGACTTCTCAACCATTTCCAATGCATTCATCAGTACTGGAATACTTTGATCAAGCTTCAACTTAAATTCAGATGCCTTCACTTTAGAACACTTAAATGAAGTGTATTTCACTTTCTCGGAAGCATCAACCCTATTTTCAATTTTCCTCAATTCAACACCTTCATTTATATGAATCAATTTATTTGAAAATTTCAGATTCAATGGACAGTGTACATCTGAAACACACTTATCAAAAATGTCAACCTCAAAATGAGTAATATATTGAAATAAACTAACAGATGCAATGACATAATCAACCACACTTTTCCCTCCATTTTTATTATAACATGTGAAGCTACCAACACCCTTATCACTACCAAATCTCCCATTCACTATCTTCAAGTCAAAACTCTGACAAATGCCAATAAGCTGTCTACCATTATTATTTATAGAAGAATCCATATTATGCCTCCTAGTATCATATCCATCATCAGTAAGTGAACTCTTAAAATCAACATTATCATTAGAAGAAGAATAACCTGAAAATTCAGAAATAACATTATCAATTACCATAAAGTCATCAAGTAACCCAGTCCTTGAATTAAAGTCTCCTACTAGGCTGAAGGGCACATTATAGGTGCTTTTCAAATAATTATAATAGGTCCTGATAAAGGTGATCAAAAACATCATTACTATGATAAACTGACCCTTCACACGGCAAATAAACTGCTCCTAATATAAACTCAAACCCTAAACAAAAGTCATCAAAATGAATCCACATAATAGATTCTGATGTAGTGCCCAATATTCTAGAGGTATGAGATGAAATATCTTTTTGAATGAGAATACAAATGCCATGAATACCACCATGTCTACCCACACCATTCTTTTCCAAAATATAGCTTTGATAATTGTTGAAGTAAGAATGAGAAAAATCAGGCCTATCAGTTTTAGTTTCAAGAAGACAAATTACTGAGTAGTCTCTCAACATTAAATCAATGACTCCTGCTTCTAATTTGCTCTGAATCCCATTGACATTAATGCTGCATAATATGGACAAGGTCTTGTCTAGAAGAGGGCCGGAAATGTCCTAGAAGTCCAAAAACAGCCGAGAATTCTTCAGTTGATCCTCGCTCCAGCCTAGCAACCGAAAGAGGTCATCAGGGGAACTGATTGAATATTTCCGTCCATCAGGGCCATCCCGCTTGAGAATGCAGATTACCCTCCCGTCAGTGATCCATGCCTTCAACACTCCTGGGTCATCCTTTACAGCTTTCAGAAGCTTTGCACGCCCGGGAGCTAGATGCTCCCCGACCATCACCTTGTCGTACTTCGACCCTTGAAGCTTCCTCTTACTCTTAAGCAAGCGAACTCGATCATCGTGACGAACAAACCGCGCCAGGATTGGGCGAGGTTTCCCAGCCTGAGGCCGACCAACACGATGGCTAGTGCTGATATCGGCCTTCTCAATCTTGACACCCGCCTCGGCAGCAACATCGACCAGGATTTGGGACGGGGATTCTTCTGAATGATGTGCTACAAAGAATGATGTGAGAGAAAGAATGATGTGCTACAAAGAATGATGTGAGAGAAAGAATGATGTGAGAGTAATTACAATGACGTGAGAGAAAGAATGATGTGAGAGAAAGAATGATGTAAGAGAAAGAATGATGTGCTACAAAGAATGATGTGAGAGAAAGAATGGTGTGCTACAAAAAAGTGATGTGAGAGAGAGAATGATGTGCTACACAGAATGATGTGAGAGAAAGAATGATGTGAGAGAAAGAATGACATGTGAGAGAAAGAATGACGTGAGAGAAAGAATGACGTGAGAGAAAGAATGATGTGCTACAAAGAATGATGTAAGAGAAAGAATGATGTGCTACAAAGAATGATGTGAGAGAAAGAATGTCGTGAGAGAAAGAATGATGTGCTACAAAGAATGATGTAAGAGAAAGAATGATGTGCTACAAAGAATGATGTGAGAGAAAGAATGATGTGAGAGAAAGAATGATGTGAGAGAAACTTTAGAGATATGTGATGTGGTGGTATTTTGAATGAAAGATAGTAAAAGCGCGTGTTCACCAATCACACAACAACATAACTCTATTTTTATTTTAGCTACGAGGAAGCAAGGTTGAACTGACAATAAAATACAGTAACAAAAGTATTCCCTTTTCGTTATTTTATTGAGGTAAATAAACTGCAGACTAAACACTTGCAAAGTGCAGTCATGCGAGCAAATAAAGGATTCATAATATGAATCAGCTGAATGAGAATATTGCACGAAGTTACGTGAAATGGACATAGATCTAGATGAGGATGAACATGAATAAATGCAATAAATATATAAAGCTTACGACAGAGTGAAATGATGTCGAAAGTCCAATGAAGATGATGGATGAAACGAAGGAAGGGGCTCACGCGATGATGGTGCGGAGGCTTGATGGCGGAGATGTACGCTTCATTGTCGTGGCTGAAGAGCCGTGAAGAATCTCGATGCTGACGCTCGTGATGATGATGATGAAGAAGCTCTCAGGCGAGAAGAGAAGAGAAGAAATGTGGCAAAGTGCAGTCATGCGAGCAAATAAAGGATTCATAATATGAATCAGCTGAATGAGAATATTGCACGAAGTTACGTGAAATGGACATAGATCTAGATGAGGATGAACATGAATAAATGCAATAAATATATAAAGCTTACGACAGAGTGAAATGATGTCGAAAGTCCAATGAAGATGATGGATGAAACGAAGGAAGGGGCTCACGCGATGATGGTGCGGAGGCTTGATGGCGGAGATGTACGCTTCATTGTCGTGGCTGAAGAGCCGTGAAGAATCTCGATGCTGACGCTCGTGATGATGATGATGAAGAAGCTCTCAGGCGAGAAGAAAGAGAAGAAATGTGGCAAAGTGCAGTCATGCGAGCAAATAAAGGATTCATAATATGAATCAGCTGAATGAGAATATTGCACGAAGTTACGTGAAATGGACATAGATCTAGATGAGGATGAACATGAATAAATGCAATAAATATATAAAGCTTACGACAGAGTGAAATGATGTCGAAAGTCCAATGAAGATGATGGATGAAACGAAGGAAGGGGCTCACGCGATGATGGTGCGGAGGCTTGATGGCGGAGATGTACGCTTCATTGTCGTGGCTGAAGAGCCGTGAAGAATCTCGATGCTGACGCTCGTGATGATGATGATGAAGAAGCTCTCAGGCGAGAAGAGAAGAGAAGAAATGTGGCGCTCGAAGACGGAGCAGTGAGTCGCTCGATGTCGGGAGGCCAGAGAAGAAAATGCGGACATCAAAACCGGTCGGGTGATGAAGAGCAGTAGGTCGCTCGATGAATCGATGAGCCGGACTTTGAAGTTAAAATCATCAGAGTTGCAGTGAGTCGAACTCGTTGATGAAATGATAGACGAACTACGGTGAGTCGAGACCGTTGATGAAATGATAGACGAACTACGGTGAGTCGAGCCCGTTGATGAAATGATAGACGAACTACGGTGAGTCGAGCTCGTGTGATGAAAGAGCTAACGGAACGAAGAAACTGGCAGCTCCCAGCGGAGAATCAAGCGCCATGTCGGTCCTGATATAAACGTTCCACTGGAAGACTGCCAGCCCGTTGAAGACGGCAGAGAAAAAGTTGACGTGCCTTAAAAGAGGTGAGAGGCACGGAAAAGACTCAGCCCGGAGAGAAAATCATGCAGAGACGTGTGACTCAACTGAAGATGGATGCAGAGTTGAAGTCCAAAAGTTTGTTGAAGATTGATTACTAAAAAATATGGTCGCCAAAAAGTAATCAATGAAAGGTTGACGTATTGTTGAAGTGAAAATTGCTCAGGAAAATAAAATTTCCAAATAAACGTAATAAAACGTAGAGGTCTATAGGAGATCAACTGAAGCACGTAAATAAGTGAAATTAAGTAAAGGACAACTGAGCTCAAAATCAGACAAAAAAAATGAACCTTTCAAGTCGAAGGTTTAAAGGCGACTGACTAGCCAAAGCCAAAAAATTAACTTTAGCCCCAAGGGATTGGCCAATATAAAAAGCCAATCTAAGAAGAGAAAAAACTGACCAATGGCAGCAAACTTTTACAATTACCAATAAAACCAAAAATGACAAAACACACACTATTTGTGCTACTGGAGTCTTCTTCTTCTTCTTCTTCTTCTGATTAAGTCTGCCTCCTTCAATTGATTGAAGATTCTTGCAAACTATGTGTGTGAACCGCAATTTGCGTCCATTGGAGTGCTTTTTACATTATGATACAGTTTATTTACAAAATATTTACAACTAGAATACTATCTTAATAAAACTTCCAGATTTAAAATTATTATTGAATTGAAGAATATAGAGCAATATAAAAATGTAATTATCGCCCAAGCAATCATTTTGAATATTATTAAACTTTAAGTGACACAAAAATGGCAAAAATACATTACTAAATAGGCAAAACACACCTATCAAATGGGATCGGCACGCATAACACAATAAATTTACAACAGCAACGCGCAAGCATACTGAAGAATTTGCATACCATTGTGACGTCAACAGTACAATAGCGCGTCTAAAAATAAATAAAGAATGCGGACGCATGCCAATGAAAAGGTGACAGAAAGCCCGGTGAAGGAACTATAACTTATTTACACAGTAGAATAGAATGTTGAACCGCTACAAACCAATGATGCGAGAGAAAGAATGAGGTGAGAGAAAGAATGATGTGCTACAAAGAATGATGTGAGAGAAACAATGACGTGAGAGAAAGAATGATGTGAGAGAAAGAATGATGTGCTACAAAGAATGATGTGAGAGAAAGAATGATGTGCTACAAAGAATGATGTGAGAGAAAGAATGATGTGAGAGAAAGAATGATGTGCTACAAAGAATGATGTGAGAGAAAGAATGATGTGAGAGAAACAATGATGCGAGAGAAAGAATGATGTGAGAGAAAGAATGATGTGCTACAAAGAATGATGTGAGAGAAAGAATGATGTGAGAGAAACAATGACGTGAGAGAAAGAATGATGTGAGAGAAAGAATGATGGGCTACAAAGAATGATGTGAGAGAAAGAATGATGTGCTACAAAGAATGATGTGAGAGAAAGAATGATGTGAGAGAAAGAATGATGTGCTACAAAGAATGATGTGAGAGAAAGAATGATGAGAGAGGCTTATATAAATGAAGAATATACACTGTATAAGGAAATACAGAGACACTAGGGGAAGGAAGACAGAGAGCTAGAGAGAAAGAGAGAGGGAGAGAGAGAGAGAGAGAGAGAGAGCTAATAGCAAATAACACATATCATAACATAAAAATATTAAAAACAAACAAAGAACATAAGTATTACAAAAAAAAATAAAAAATCTACAAACCAAAATACTACCATCCAACTCATTACACCCCCACGTAAGTAGTAAAGGGGTACGTATATAGTCCGAAAATAGGGATTAAAAAATGAATGATGGATTAATCGTCATTAACGGATATCAAATTTGCATATGAATGAAGAGCGTGAAAACAATAGAATATGAACGAGAGAGGATTAAAGATTCGGAAGACAAAGGATGGATTATAAATGTATAGGGAGGAGATACGAAGGGATTATACATGTATGGACGAGTTATGAACAGATGATAATTACAAACAATGGGGGTTATAAACAAATGACGTCCTGGTATGACGAAAAACAAATGACGTCATGGTGTTGCACAACGACCCGATGACGTCATCCATGCAATTACAAAGAGGAACCCCTAGAATTAATGACAGGCCTCGACAAGACCACGAATTTGACCAAGTACAAAACAAGGAAGGGGTAAATAAAATAAAGAATTGAAGAACAAAGACGAACCCGTTTGGGGATAGATTCGGGAGGTATAAAGGTGAAGGACAAGACCACGAATTTGACCAAGTACAAAACAAGGAAGGGGTAAATTGTCACGGGCTATGGTAATTTTATGTTATCAAAAAACAAATGACGTCATGGTGCATGAATATGAATTTGAAAAATCATTAATTGTTTACGGATAGATATGTCACTGTACGAATATGAATTTGAATGAATAATAATAAATTGGGCACCCTTTCACGGTAAAATTCAGCGTGTTTATTCTACTTTTACGTTTGTTGTCTTCATCGTCAAGGAGTAACGGTGTATTGACCCAGAAAGAGATAAAAGGAGAGAGAGAGAGAGAGAAAAAAAATAACGCTTGATTATCTGCAATGTGAGTAAGATTAAAAGTGTGTAATACATTTGACAATCGTACAGCTGTCGGTAAAGTGGTGGAATTAAGATTAACGGTCAAGGTTGGAACAATGAAATGCAATTACGACGACGGACGGCAGGTGCAAGGGTCACGGACAAAGGGACATTCCTTTTCAGCGATTAAGCCGTGGTAAAACTTTTCATGTATTCACGGTCAAGGTTGGAACAATGAAATACAATTACGACGACGCATGGCAGGTGCAAGGTTCATGGACAAACGAAGGTCCAATACTTTATTACCGATTAAGCCGTCATTAACCCTTTGTGAATGGGGTTTCAATAGTACGTTTATTTGGATATGGATTAAATGACAAAGACCTTTTCATGGATTAATGGTCAAGCCTGGAACAAAATGTCTTCCCACCTTTACAAAAGTTTTTTTTTTCCTCTGTTGAACAATTGATAGGACACTAAAACAAGCAAATATGAAACATCATTGTCAAATATATTACATGTAGCACATAAAAAGAAATAATTTGAGAGAATTAAAAATGTCAAATGAATGTGTATACAAATCAAAGTTTTAATGTGCCTTACCATATGTTAGTATCAAGTCTTTTGTAGGGTGTAATATACAAGAAAGTTCCTGGTGTTTGTGAATGTTTTTTTGTTTTTTTGTTTTTTTTTTTTGTTTTTTTGTTTTTGTTTGAGTGAATGTGTGCGCGATAGGGTGTAAAGATGTGTGCGAAGTGTAGTATTCCCAGACATAAACTGACTCGTAATGCCAATAATAATACAAGAAAGTTGCCGGTGTTTGTGAATATTTATTTGTTTGTTTGTTTGTTTGTTTGAGTTATTATCTAAATATCATAATGGTGAGAGCAAACAATGGCACGAACGGCCTGTTATACTTAAGTCCAACTTAAAGTCGATCTTAGTCGTTGTGAAACACCCCCCAGGTCTCGTTGGCCACTAGGCATTAGTAGGGAATTTTAGATTTGCACGTCGACGTAGTGGACTGCAACGTGTGCTATTCTTTCAAGGCACTGGCCCGTGCCCGGCAGTGCCTTAAAAGGACGTCACATTACCTTAAAAGGATGTCACCGTGGCAGTCCACGTTCTCGTCGTGTACAATCTAAAAGTCCCTATTGGTAGAATGCGTACATTACAGATAGTGTGTAATGAAAGAACCCTCTTTTTTATTTTGCCAAAAGATATATGCAACAGGGTGCAAAGTAGTACAGTAACCTTACATTTTTTGTGTGTATAAGTGATGGAAGGGAAAGCGGATTGGGTGTTTGTTGCCAATCTGTCAATGATGAATTGTAAAATTAGCCTGGAGTCTTTGGTCACTGTCATATATTTTACATCAAATGCTCCTTGGAAACAGCAAGGGTGTACTTTTCCTTTATGATAATACCAGTTTCCTGACTAGTGCTGGTTTCCACCATGCGCTGATGTTGAAGGTGATAATAGCATGGATTAACTGACAAATGCTTTTGGTAAGAATATGAAATTGTGTAGGTATGTATTCGCAGCCTGCTATGAGCCAAATTCTTCAACGATGCTTAAATTGAAATTTAATCGTTGAATACTGTAATGATTTAGGTATCATATAATATGATTTTTTGTTATCAATTTGACAGTGTGTATTTATCTAGGGTAATGACATTATGCATGATAAAACACAAAAGCTTGGGAATCGAAAAATATCATTTTACAGTGCAAATAAATAATTGCCTCGGTGAAAGCATTTTGTTTTGATATAAATATGGAATCATGAATGATACATTAGTGGTAAAATGGAGAAAAGACAATCTAACTTAATAGTAATATTCCCTATAATGCATATTTACTAAACATATAAATGACCATTAACATCAAGCTTCTAAAAATAATAAGTAGCATGAAACATTTTTCACATAGTTCTTGTCAGTTAGGTAAAGTAAATTTAGAACCTATTCAAGGATTGATATAGGGTTAAGTAGGCTAATGACTTTTAATTTCTAAATCAGTATTCAGACTGAAACTAATGTGTAAACCTAAATAGTGCCCTCTTAATATCATTCTGTCTTTCCTTTTTATTCCTTTTATTCCTTTTTCATCTTCTTATCTTTCTGAATGTCTACACAGTTCAACCATAAAATGAATTGCAAAATTAGATGAATTTACTAATGTAATATTAATAATTACCAAGCACATATTATTGCAGCTCTCATTGTATTCTGTGAATTTGAACATTTATTATACTACAAGTTGTCTGACATGTTTCACAAGTGGAAGTTGTTTGTGTAAATTCAAATGAGTTATTTCTCTTTCTACGTGTTGTATGTATCAATTGCATGTAGTTATGTGATGTTTGTATCAAGTTCATTTTTTGGTCAAATTAATGGAAATGAAACTTGGCATTGTTGTGTTTTGTTTTTGTTTTTTTCGAAATCTTATAATTGTGCTGTTAAAATTCATGCCCAGCAAACACAAAACGTTTTCAGAACGTTTACAGAACGTTCTTATCAGGTTCCGTACGTCTTCGTCCTTTTCAGAACGTTTACAGAACGTTTTTATCAGGTACCGTACGTCTTCGTCCTTATTAAACGTTTAAAAAACGTTTATATAACGTCTACGTTGGGACCTTACATTTGCTGCAGAGCTAAGTCTTTTGAAGACGTTCAGAAAACGTTTTTTGGACGTTACAAATTAAACGTCCTATATAGGTCCTGTAAACGTTTTATTCAGACGTATTTTTATTATGTCCAAGATAATATTTCTTTAAAAATACCAGCTGCATGGCGAAATTAATTGGGCCACATGCATACGCAGAGAGGGGGGAGGTACGTCAAACTGATGCACATGCTCCTGTGGTGTAGCGATGGGGGGCACGTGCCCCCAATATTTTTTTAAAAAAATAATAGAAAACATAAGGTGACATTATTTGAAGAAAAAAAAAGAATACATAAGTGCCCCTCAAATAATGTGTGTGCCCCTCACCCCCGCCCAATCAGTCCGACCGCGCTACGCCATGCACTGATATGCTCCATTCAACCACGTGTATAAAAAGTGCGTATGTACATGGTGGGGATGGGGCTCAACTAGATCTCTATGGCTCAACTGCGCACGCACCGTATATAATTGTACCCGGCCACCGGCGCGGCGCGCTCGCTCCAGAGTGTTTCTGTTACAGTATTACGATTGCCGCGTGTTTTGAACTGACGAATTGACTGCATGCTGACTTCGAGATTTCAAATAATCTGCTTGATCTGTTAGACTGCGACACCGAGGTAAGCGTTATTTTATCATTTTGATATCTGTTAGGAATTTAAGCTTTGTGAGAGTGATTTTGAGGCATGTAAAATGAAGTAAAATATTGATTATTTGCAGGCGCGTATGACGGGCGGAACGTGCCATAAAGATGACAACTATACAACCATACATCCATCTAATGGATGTAAGGTTTTAACCAATCAGAACGCAGGAAACCGTACATCCATACAACCATACATCCATACATCTACGCAACCATACAGCTATAGAACGCATGTAAGGTTGTTAGGTTTGCGGGCCGAAATGCCATAATTGCGAACAACCATACATCCATTCAGCTATGGTTGTATGGATGTATGGATGTATGGTTGTACGGTTTTAACCAATCAAAATGCAGGAAACTATACAGCCATGGCGGCGAGAATGGATGTATAGTTTTATGGCTGTACGGTTTTAACCAATCACAATGCAAGAAACTATACAGCTTTTTCCTACAATGGATCCTTTCTGTGATTGTGGTAAGTAGATGGGAACTACTACTAGTACTAGTAGGGGCCTACTATAGACCTAGAGTCTAGAGGTATAGGTGTAGACTGTACAAATATGTAACAATTTAACATAGATCTAGACCTAGATCTAGTCTAGTAGACCCTAATAGTGTCTAGGCCTAGTAATACTAGGGCCTAGGGCTAGGCTAGGAAAATAATTGAACGGACTCTTGTCAGGGCATGGGGGGCATGGGGAAATGGCTAGATCTCGATGTAGATCGAGGCTACCTTGCATGCTGCAGCTAGTAAGAGTAAGAATAAGACTTAAGACAGGCGCGGATCCAGGATTTCTTAGGGGGGGGGGGGGCCCAAATTTGAAATTGTGCGAGCCAAATATTGGTACGTAATGGTGACCACTAAAGCAGTGGCGTAAGCCGTAATGAGCAAAATCGTTTGGGGGCAGAAAAAAAAAAATCCGCATCACCACCACTCTTACATGGAAGCCCTGTTGAACGTTTTTTCAAATTGGGTGGTGGGAGGCTAAAGTACGATCAGGTAGAGCGTAGCGTCAATTGGCGTGGGGTCTAGGGAAAAGCCCTGGTGGGGTCAAGGGCGGAGCCCTGAAGGTCAGGGCGTACGGGCATTTAATTACGGTCAGATGAGCATATTTTTATACCTTATTTGTGACACTGGCAGGACACTAATTGGCGTGGGGTCCAGGGGGCGGAGCCCCCAGAAGCTCAGGAGTTTTAGGCATTAAATTACCGTCAGATCCAGGGGCCCGCCTTAGGGCCCTAGGTGGAGTCCAGGGGGCAGAGCCCCCGGAAGCTCAGGGGTTTTAGGCATTTAATTACGGTCAGATGAGCATATTTTGATACCTTATTTGTAACACTGGCAGGTCACTAATTGGCCTGGGGTCCAGAAGCTCAGGTGTTTTAAGCATTACGTTACGGTCAGATGAGCATCCAGGGGCACGCCTTAGGGCCCTAGGTTGGGTCAAGGGGGCAGAGCCCCCGGAAGCTCAGGGGTTTTAGGCATTTAATTACGGTCAGATGAGCTTATTTTGATACCTTATTTGTGACACTGGCAGGTCACTAATATTATTGGCGTGGGCTACCCTTTCCCTTCCCTTCCTCTATCTTTTAAGTTTGCTGGGGGCAATGGCCTTCGGTCCCCCATCTGGATGTTGTTGGCGAATTAATCGCAACTGGTCTCCCCTTCTTTTCATCCTTTTCTTTTCTTCTTCCTTTTTTTTGTTCCCTTTTAGCTCTCCTTTCCCTTCCCCCCTTTATTATTTTTTTTTGGGGGGAGGGGGGGCAAGGACCTTTGACCCCGTCCCCGATCCAAAACTTATGGCGGGAAAATTGCAATTGATATCCCCTGCTTTTCTTTTCTCCTTCCTCTTTATTTCCTGGCTGGGAGGCAAGGCCCCTTGCCCACCCCGATCTCCTTCTTTCCCCCTTTTCTTTTCTGCTTCTTCTTTCTTTCCCTTTCTCTCCTCTTCCCTTTCCCTTCTTTTCCTTCTCTCTATCTTTTTTTTGGGGGGCCAAGGTCCCCTGGATCCGCGCCTGGACTAAGAGACCTGATGATAAATCTAGATCCAGTCTACTTTGGTCCGTCCTATGATTTATTATGATTAGATCTATATGATCAACATTGCTCTCTTTCCTTCTTTACTTTAGTTTAGCAGGAGACAATCATAA
Organism: Mesocentrotus franciscanus; assembly: GCA_037976565.1. Lineage (NCBI taxonomy): Eukaryota > Metazoa > Echinodermata > Echinoidea > Camarodonta > Strongylocentrotidae > Mesocentrotus > Mesocentrotus franciscanus. The sequence continues at coordinate 9,827,631 of CP137668.1, forward strand.
CTAAAGTAAAGCGTTAAAGTTAAGCTTAAACTGGACAGTGGACTGTCGCCCCCGGGCCCGGGGGATGTTTCAATCAACATGATCAACTAAAAATAAAATTGATTTCGATTTAAGAAATCAATTTTAAGGCCGAATCAGTTTTTAGCTGAAAACTGATAATCGTGAGCTGTTAAGTGTTACATCTAATCAATCTTAAATTGTGTAAATACAAAAAATAACCACTTGTCTAGTCGTCTAGAGGTCTACAAGTTACATGTCTTTTCTGTTTTAGTGAAACAAGAAAAGTTCTTTCCTTCTTCTGTTTAAAGATACCATAGCGATCTGAACTGCATCTCCCTGATATAAACAATCCAGAGCACATTGTCAACGATGTTATTTATAAATTGTCAGACCAGACGGTCATTTTGACGCCAGAATTCCGGGTTTTATTTTGGAAGATGGCATTTTTTTACAATACTACATTACTACTAGACTACTCATAATCCTAGACTCTACTCCTAGAGTCCTGTCTAGTTTCTCATCTGGTAAAGAAGTGAGTATTGCTTAGAGTTAGAAATGGAATTATTATATCTAGCCTATGTACAAGTACAGCCTAACGGCAGGCGTGCAAAAACATATATATTTCATTAATACGGATTACGGCGTACTCGGACCGGTTTGACCTAGTCTGCAAGCGCAGACCCTAGTTTGACACTTTATCAAAAAATCATTGTGTCTTGAGAGAAGCCTAGCCCAGCTACCTACTGGTTGTGTCAGGAGCAGCTATAGTACATGGCCTATGGTAGTCTTATTCTAGCCTGGGGTAATTCATTGAAACTCAAACTGGACAAAATCCTTGTTGTTCAAAAAAGAGCAATACGTACAATTTGCAATGTACCTGCTCGTACTCACTCGGGCCCTCTCTTCTTTGATACTAAAGTACTGAGAGTTCAGGATATTTTTAATTTACAATTAGGCAGCCTCATGTTTCAGCTGAATAACAACGAACTGCCCCAGGCACTATCATATTTGTTTAAGAAAAGAAATCAAGTTCACGACTATCCTACCCGACAGGCGTTTTCCTATCACCTTCCTAGAGCATGCAAGAACACGATTTGCTCAAAATACCTTAATATATACAGGTCCCAAGTTCTGGAATTCTCTCGATTCTGTGATTAAAAGGTCTGTTAGTGTTCGTGTATTCAGAAGAAAATTGAAATGCCATTATTTGAATACATATTGTCATTCCTGATTCCTGACTATTTTTGTCTTCAAGCAGTATGCTTTAGTTGATTACAATGAGTAAATAACGATACGGCCATATGCCAACTATGTACATATACCATTTATGTTGAGAACAAACGTGGTGTCTAGGGGCAAAGCCTCGGCGGGGGTCGAGGGGCGAAGCCCCTGAAGCTCAGGGCATTTAATTACGGTCAGATGCACATATTTTTATACCTTATTTGTGACACTGGCAGGACACTAATTGGCGTGGGGTCCAGGGGGCGTAGCCCCCAGAAGCTCAGGAGTTTTAGGCATTAATAATTTACCGTCAGCTAAGCATCCAGGGGTCCGCCTTAGAGCCCTAGGTGGGGTCCAGGGGGCAGAGCCCCCAGAAGCTCAGGGGTTTTAGGCATTTAATTATGGTCAGATGAGCTTATTTTTATACCTTATTTGTGACACTGGCCGGTCACTAATTGGCGTGGGGTCTAGGGGGCGGAGCCCCCGGAAGCTCAGGGGTTTTAGGCATTTAATTACGGTCAGATGAGCTTATTCTGATACCTTATTTGTGACACTGGCAGGTCACTAATTGGCGTGGGGTCCAGGGCAGAGCCCCGAAGCTCATGGGTTTTAGGCATTTAATTACGGTCAGATGAGCTTATTTTAATACCTTATTCGTGACACTGGCAGGTCACTAATTGGCGTGGGCTCCCTTTCACTTCCCTTCCTTCTCTCTCTTTTAAGTTTGCTGGGGAGGGCAAGGGCCTTCGGTCCCCCGCCGATCCGGACGTTGTTGGCGAATTAATCGCAACTGATCTCCCTTATTTTCATCCTTTTATTTTCTTCTTCCTTTTTTTGTTCCCTTTTAGCTCTCCTCTTCCCTTTCCCTTCCCCTTTTTTGGCGGGAGGCAAGGGCCTTTGGCCCCTCCCGATCCACAACTTCTTGGCGGGAAAATCGCAACTGATATCCCCCTTTTTTTCTTTTCTTCTTCTTCTTTATTTCCTTCCCTTTATCTCCTCTTTTCCTTTTTCTTTCCCTTTCCTTCCTTCTCTCTCTCTTTTTTTTTGCTGGGGGAGGCAACAGCCTGGGAGGCAAGGCCCTTTCAGCCCCTGATCTTCTTCTTTCCCCCTTTTCTTTTCTGCTTCCTCTTCTTTCTTTCCCTTTCTTTCCTCTTTCCCTTTCCCTTCTTTTCCTTTTCTCTCTCTTTTTTTTTTTTTTTTTGGCCGGGGCGCCTGATCTATCTTATCTTATCTATCTTATAGTGCAGACTCTCTTTTACGACTGACCAGGGTTTGTGCCTGCAAACTAGGTTTGACCCGTGCCGTAGAGGCTAGAGCTCTCGGAGAAGGCACATTTTCAAACGACGATATCTCCTTCAATTTCATTTTATCACTCTGTTCTGTTTTTTACAATATCATATCATAGTAAATATCTGGAGTTAATTAGAATATTCATTATACGAATCCTGTAAATAATTCAATTTCCAGGTTAAAAATGTGTTTTTTTCCAAAGATAAAAACTTTGAAAACAACTTGAATTTTGACACATAGTTTTATATTTGAGCCCAAATGAAAGTCAAACGTATAGAATCACAATTTATTATTCCTCTTTCTGAAAATATAAACATGGGGTTGTCAATGAACTTCAGCGACTCCGTTTTACAACCGTTTGCAACGGCTTACGACTGTTTTGCCAAGGCCTACAACTGTTTTGCGACGAGAAAAACTGTTTATGACAATGAAAACTGTTTGCGAACTATCTTGCAACCGTTTACGAACCCTGGCGAAACCCCAAATTCGCTGCGTTCGCAAGCATTCGCCGCTCAGTGAGATAGGGCCTTTAAGCAGCTTACTGCAAGAAAAGCAATGCAATTTTTCCCACTGATAAAAGCCACATGTATGCCACTTTTCACAGTCTTAACTCTAAAACTTAAGGTACATGTATAAACAGGGGCAGCGCCAGGTTGTTTTGTTAGGGGGAGTGAATGGGCGCGCGAGCGCCATCGTCGAGCTGGCGCGACGCAGGGGAGTTGAAGATTTTTGTTTTAATTGATGCATAAATGGCTTAAGTTCAACTAACAAGAACAAACTCAAATCAAATTTACGCTGGCTTTCCTTTAATGATGGGAAATGCTAATTACAGCATCACAAACATGCACTAATTTTGATTTACTTCTGTCAAAAGAAACTCCAATTTTAATACACAGACGCTTTCGTGCAAATGCGTCAATCACTTTGTTTATATCTTTATCAATATCTCCGTTTTAATTGATGACCAGAAGTGAAGACAAACGTTCTTGGGTCATTGTTGATGTCAGGTACGTTTTCAGCAATCGAAGTTCACTAAATGAACGCTCAGCAGAAACACTATTAAGTGTGAAGGTCAGGGCCGTAGCCAGTGTTTGATGCATGTTTGGGGGGCACATACATGTAATTGATCGACGTCCTGGGGAGGGGTCTATGAGGATGGGTGTGTGATCTTGGAAATTTTGGGGGGCACGTGCCCCCCTGGCTACGTGCCTGGTGAAGGTCACCATATTTTTCAGAAGTGTTATCTATAGATGAATATGTCGTTTCCATTGAACAATCAGCCATGAGGTTTAGGAGATACAAGGGATTAATTTGATTTTTTCAGTTGGTAAAAGGTTCTTCGTCGTCAACCAATGTTAGAACTTCCGGTAATGTAAATGTAATAATCGTCATAATTTACATTTTATGGTTCTCTTCCTCCTGGCCTTCCTCCTTCTCTTCCCCTTCCTTTTCTTTTTTCTCCTTCTTTTCCTTTCCTTTTCCTTCTCCTTTTCCTCTTTTCCTCCCCTTCCTCTTCCTTTTTTTGAAAATGATAGGGGGCCCCCCCCCCTGCTCCCCTGTGGCGCTGCCCCTGCATGTAAAGAAACGTACCGGTATTTAAAATATCACAAACCTATATGTAAATGTAAGGAAATTATTAAATTTGTCCATTGTTAATGACCTTTCAGCTTTTATAGAAATCACAGGCATCTGGACCGTTGAGGAAAAAGTTTGAGAACCCCTGGCTTAGAGTTTCTATCGTCAAGACGGCTTTCTTGCAGGTTAATAGCTGCTCAACCCTGAGAGAGTCTGGGGGCTGCACATTCTGAACCCCACACTGTAGGACTTTTTTTTTGAAAATCCTGGATCTGCCGCTGTCCTAGAGGATTATTTTTGTCCAATATAGTATACAACAATCGATCGATGGGCAACACAAATCCGAAAAATACCCAAACTCTAAAGCAAACAATAAAGGAAAATGTAGAAAGAGAAAATCTACAAAAAATGGGACAGATCTTTGATTCAGTACATAAGGGGTGTAATGAGCATGCACTGGGTAGCTAACTAGCCTTTTTTTCTTGGGTGCTCACCCTCACCCCCCTCAACCCCCAATGTTTTGCCAAATGTTGAACAACGAATACAGTAGTTCATTTCATGATTAATTTGTTAACAACCAAAAATAGACGATCCTGAATTGGAGACTACGTCATTTGTCCTCAAATGGGGAACTTAGGGTTAAATGAAAATCTATTTGAGTTGTACCCCTACTATTAAACCACCTTGCACCGCACATAATTATTTGACCCCAAGTTGTTTCACGCTTTTTTATAGGGAGTGATACATGAAGAAGAAGAAGAGGAAATTTTTTTTTTAGAAAAGTACTCAATAAGAGAAAACAGAACTGGCTATATTAACGTTTAGAATCTTCATGTATAATGATCTGTTATGGTTTTCGGACAAAATTTTTGAAGAAATTTGGTGGAGACTACTAGACTTATTGGTGGACGTCGGAGGTCCTAGGCTCAGCAGTAGGCTGAGTTGAGAATCTTGTCACAACGTACCGTGCCCGGGTTGTTCCTTGGACGTCCAATATAGCCGATGAGCCTTTTGCTCGCCAGCCACTGACCTCTTCAACATTATTAAAATGAGAAGTTTAAATTTTTAGAATCCAATTTATCCAGTTCTATATATTAAAAAAAGGAAATCTAATTTGAAAGAAAAAAAATCCTAACAGAATAGGCCTAAATATTCACTCCTGTATGATAAACGCCTATAAACCTAAACAACAACAACAACAAACAAAAATGAATATACTTCTATTTTAATACTTCCTATACGTTTTTAGAATAGTGGCTCCTTCGCACTTCGACAATCTCCATGCCTTTTACACTACCATAAAGAATGGCTAGTTTCATAAAGTCTTCATTAAATTAATTGGCACCATTAAATCAACCTTTTTCGGATACCAATATTCTCCGTGATTCCCGCCAGGATCAACGCACGTAGTTTAAGTCTATGCCCTCTTACTCGTATACTTTGAGTGATTTCAATTTCGGTGTTAGTGTTAGTATCAGTGTTTGGAGCAGACAACAGCTCTTAAAATCGAGCCAAAAATGAGTTGATGAAATTAGGAGCCTGATACCGATTTCAATATTGATCGAACAAGTACAGAATACCCCACCACTTAGATGATATATAGGGACCCTAACCCTAACCCTAACCTCAATCAATGTCCCCAAAATCCTGTGGCTGGGTCTTCTGCAGTTTAGCCATAAAAATTGCTTATAATTAACACCACCATGACATCACCAAACAGACTTAATTTCATGATTTGAAAATAATACATATGAAAGCTACAGATATCATTTTCAGCATACTCTTATCACCTGAACATTATGTCATTAGATAATAGAGAATCCACCCTTTTTTTATTATCATATTCTCATTAAAAAGTGTTATTACTTTCATTACTCATTTATACTCATCTCATTTAGATTTTTGACTTGATCCTCCCGAGCTTCCTCTCGGAGTATTAGACACCCCTCCCTGTATAGGATCTAGTATATGTTTCATTCTCCATGAAAAAACTTGACTCTCTTTTGTTAAATAAATAATCGTTTCACTTATCTTTCGGTCTCTTCCACCTAGCCTTCTTGTCCTCTATCGGTATCATGACCTCCCGGTGGCAAACACAGTACTCGACTCATTGTACACCTGTACATTTACAGTTTTTACACTGTGGGTATTGCTAATTCTTGCTTCCCCTGTCACGCCTAACCCATGATACATCCACCAGGCATTGCATTCCAATATCACCTGTACTCTCATTGTGTTATTCATCGCCCCCATTCCCTGTTGCTTAATCATTGAACAATATTTTTTTGCTATATGTTAAATTTGTACTGCAGAGAAAAATTGAATTGTGAAATTTGATATGGACACTTCATTAAACATTTTTTTTCTCCACAATTCAGGTGCTCTGTTTTATTCACGATGCCACTGCAATGCCACTTGCCAACAGGGAGGAGAGGGCGAATCTACCAAGTATACACCAGTTTCTGTACCGTTGCGAAATGATTGTCATGATGGTACAGAGGCGACTAAATGAAGCCCCAGGGCCTGAGAACATTGCCATTTCCATCCGTGAACTGAACACCGTATTTCAAAACGTTGAGCGTCTCGCAACCTACGATAGGCTCAGGGAACGAATGCAGAGGGTAATGGCCTCTGTCACAGCACTTATAACCAACGTGAACACATATCGGCCTGCCCCTCGGGAAGTAACAGTATGTCATCGAGTGCCAGAAGGTCGTAGAGGTGCTCCGCGTTATAGCATTACGCAAGAACAGATTCGCTTTGTTGTCCAGAACCGTTTTACGATATCTAATATGACAACAATGTTTTACCCCGCATCACGAAGAACACTAAATCGCCGTTTGGGGGAGGCAAATTTCAGGAGGAACAGATTTGTGCAAATAAGTGACGTTGAATTGGACAACTCAGTATTGGAATATCATCATCGATTTCCGAATGCTGGATGGAGGAGCATGCAGTCTCTCCTTCGCCAAGGGGGTATATTCGTTGCTCGAGAGAGAATAAGGTCTGCTTTACGACGAGTCGACCCAGGTGGGGTAGCGATCAGATGGGGTACAACAATACAAAGGAGAAGATACTCTGTTCCTGGTGCCAATTCACTTTGGCACATTGATGGACATCATGCCTTAATCAGGTAATATATGCCCAGAAAATTCCACTGACAGGATTAAGGAAAAGTTTATAAGATTAAGGTGTGTGTTAGTCCTGTTTGGCCTGACACTATTAATCGATTATGAATGATTAATGGAAAAGTAAACTGTGCAAAGTTAGTAATTTTCTAATATTCGATTAATCTTCAATAAGCAATTATATAATAATAATCATGATTAGTAGATGATAATAGCATTTAATGGAAAATTAGTTGAAGAGAGTGTAGCAATTATATAATACAAATTAGTAGTGCATTATTTGCCAATTATTATACATTTATATATTGATATCAAATTTTTGAGGCCCTGCTTCTTCATCAGTGGCTGCTAGGACATAATAGAGATCCATTCAACTGATGAAGTATATGCATGGCCACTAACATTTCTCTCTCAAATGTTTTGCATGATAATTCTCAATATAAATCTGCTGATCACTTATTTTAGATGAGGTAATTATATTTCCCTTTTGTTTTTGCTATGTAAATAAATGTAAAGGCAATATCAATTTTCATAAAAGAAAGGGATTGTGGTATGGAAACGGTTAACAATTTTGGTGTTATGAAATGTCTGGGGAAAAAAAATTCATAGAGCAACAAACATGTTTTCACTTGCTTTATTTTGAAACATAGTAAGTTTCTATTGAGCACCAGTCATCTAATCGAATGTGTGTCCATGGTCAGTACTTTAACCATAGTACAGAATACCGAATATGTACAATCCATGGACATTCATGTAATCCATGAGCAGCATTTTTTTTTTGAAACACTCCTTCAATAAGTTATAGTGTTTGAATGATATTTTAATTTTCTTATTAATTTTTTCAGCAATGAAATTGTGACAAATCATAAATAACTTTTTGTGTCCACATGTCGACATACCTGACTGTTTAATCTATTCTTTTTTTTTCAATCTGTTTCTCTCAGATGGAGTCTAGTTGTCAGCGGATGTATCGATGGATATAGTCGTCTGATTACACACCTGTATGTTGCTGACAACAACAGAGCTAATACAACTCTTGGGTTTTTCCTACGTGGGATCACAACATTTGGTACTCCTCGTAGATTAAGATGTGACCATGGTGGGGAAAATCGCCTGGTAGCCCGTTTTATGCTCATGAGAAGAGGGCTGAGGAGAGGGAGCGTTATAGCCGGTCGGTCGGTTCATAATCAGAGAATAGAAAGACTGTGGGTAGATGTTTTTTCCCGCTGCCTCCATGTTTATTATAATTTGTTTCATGTGATGGAGGATCATAATATATTGAATATAAGCAATGAAGTACATGTATTTGCTCTACGCTATGTTTTTTTAAATCGTATACAAACAAACTTAACTACTTTTGCTAACGCTTGGAATAGCCATAACATGGACTCCTTGCATGGTCGCACCCCACTTCAAACTTGGATTCTTGACATGGTTAGACACCAGCGCAGCACGGATCCACAACCAAATATACATGCCCACATTCAACCCAACGGAAACTTAACCCACACATTTTCTTTTTCTTTACCCACATTATCAGTAGAAAATCTAAGTAATAACAATTTAACCCGTCTTCAGCAAACAATAAATCCCAACTCACCCAGCAATTCCCGCGGTGTAGATATATATGCAGAAGTCGTAGACTTTGTCCAAAACTGTCTTCAGTAGTACATGTACACATACATCTGACAACATTTTGCAAGATACGTACATGACAAAAGTTTGGCGGTAATCCATCAATTGGTTCTTGAGATAACGCGATCCCGAGCTATTTTTGCATACATAATGAGCTCTGTGACCTTTGACCTTTGACCTCACGACCCCAAAATCTAATCAGCTCATAAGCTCTGCAAGATACATACATGACCCAAGTTTGGCGGTAATCCATCAATAGGTTCTTCAGATAACGTGATCACGAGAACGGGACGTACGGACGGACAACCAGAAAACATACATATATATATACGTACACTCTCCATAGCCTTCTCTGGAAGAACAATATGTGTACAGGGGTTGATTTTATGCCTAAATTTGAAATCTTCTTTTGAAATCAACTGAGAACTACTGAAAATGTGTAAAGAGTTATGTAACCAAACTATACCCAATAAAAATTGTACACTCATCAGATATCAAAAGATGCATATTTCTCATCTGTGATGAGTTTTTTTTTCTTTTTAATTTCTATATTGACATGCCTGAAATGTGCAGAGGGACGGCATTGTTGTGATTAGATGCCAATATTTATATATCAGTAGCACAATTGCTTTATTGTAATTAAAAATCCATGAAAGATTATTTTTGTGTATGAAAGACAGTTTAAAGTTAATGTTAATTAGAATCTACAGGTATTTGGGCAAATGTAATTCTCAAAATACAGTTCTTCTTAGATAATGTTTTATTTATTCTAGACCTCAAGGCACATTTAGGTAGATTAAAATAAGTGGTGAACGATTGCATCCAAGTTATGCCATACCTGCCTTGTGCAGAAACAAATTGTGTGTAACATTACAGTTACATTTCGGTCTTGTAAAACAACAGAATATACGGTATGAACAACTGTGGTTTTTAACAAATTAGTAAATTACTTTTAACAGATTATTTCATACCTTAATATTTGATGTTATAATAGAGTCCATTTCTAGACTTAGAAGTGCACTGCAAATTCGTGATGAAGTACATCATCTAGCCATTGAAATATGATTATTTTATCGTAGTGGCGTTTTTGAGGGTTTAAGAGTTAACTGAAAGTTTGTGTTGTACGTCTCTCATTTTTAGACGGTTTGGCATATCTATTTCTTGTTTGTTATTGAGTAACTCATAGGTGTCGATATTCTTGCCAATTCGTATCAAGTACATGTATGTAATGCATTTTGTAATTCTACATTAATTTTATTCATACCATATTTATGAATTGATTTTGTTTATGACTGACAGAAGAATCTTTAGAATTAGAATTAGAATTAAACATGTATGTTGAAATCTATGGGATGTAATGTAAAATAATTTTTATGTAAAGCACCCTTACACTGTATATCCTGATTGATATTGATCTTGAAGAACTGGACACCTAATCCCAGCAAACACTTCATTTTTATTGTAAACTTCTTTTCATCACTTTTTTATAATTTTATAATTTTATATGCGTAGATACATGTATTTTTTGTGTGGACCTTTTTATCTGATTTTTGGACTCTTCACCCTCAGTTGTGTCGTTTTGTGACAGTTTGCGATGCCACGAAAGTCTGGACGTGTATGCCAATTTGTCCTGTCCAGTACCATCTTAGATGTAGATGTAGATTATTTCGACCAATAAAGCTGTCCACACATTGTAAGATTTCTATCTGATTTGCTCACTACTTCTCGATTTTTAAGACTGAAAGAAACTTCCAGCCAATGATATCATGAGGCAATATTTCAAAAAAGATGTCAGCAAATCGTAAGCAAATCGGGTAGAAATTGTGTATCTTCAAAGGCGACCAATAATCTTTCTCAACTTTATATCAAGCACATATATCTATATATTATTGATATGTAGTTCAATTATGTTTGGTAGTTCATTTAGAAATGATAGAGAATAGAAATATAATAAAATACAACAGAAATTAGTTGGAGATTAAGTAAATAATTTTGTTTTATCTTATTTTGTATGTTGTAACTGGACTACATATGTATTTATTTAACGGTTTCATGAAATATTATAAACTTATGATTGCTAACGTATCCGGTCAACTACCCCCTTTGATGCCTACCCTCATGACATTTACCCATTAGTACTACTACCCTCATGATAATTACCCCCGAGACGATGACCCCCAGGTCCGACCTAATGATGCACTATTTTACCTACTATAAACTACAAAATAGTGAGCTCATTTTTCCAACCTCGACCTCTCAGTCGGTGTTGTCATCTATTGGCCCAGTATCCACTGTACAATATTTGTTTCCTGGTCCATTTAATAACCACATATTCATGTATTTATTTATTTATTATTGTTATTGTTTAGTAGCATTATGTATATATTTCTTTTTTTCTAATGGGACAATTTTCATTGGGCGGTAATTGTCATGGGGGGTGGGTGATTGTATTTGATGTTATCCTGTCTTGTTGACTATCCCCTGATAATCTATTAAATTCGGGCAATAGACAATAGCCCCATACGCCCATGAATCTTAACTTAACACTTGTGACAATCTGATGAAAAAGAGCAGACAATATAAAAGAAATGACGAGGACAGAATTATGTGTGGCTAAAACTGAAGTATATTTCATATCAAAAAGTTTAAAACAAAACCTTTGTTTCAATAAGTAATGAACAATTAAAGTTGGAGAAGATGTTCCTTTAAAGCACTTCTTTAAATATCTTACAAAAATCGTACATAACAACGATGGCAACGCATAAAGAGACATGATTTCGTTGTCTAAGCAGGTAAAAAACAAGAAATTTGTAATTCTAATTGAATACAAATACCAAACATAGCACATCGATTGGCTATCGACCTGCCACCACGTTCCATTTAAGCCCCTCTAGAGGCTGGAAGTCCCAAATTCGCCAACAATTTTGATGATAAATGTTCACACAATTTTTATAATGCTGAAAAATGTTGCCATTAAATTTTGTTGGGCTCCCAACACTTTAGATAGATATTAAGAGAAAGATTGGCAAATAGATGCAACAATATTCAATACATTAACAACAACCAAATAATGTTCATTATTATAACGCCTTTTACCAATGAAACACGCATAAAAAAGAGCGCAGTTGGGATCACTCCGAATGTGCCGTGTACGGTTGAAGGAAATAATTGTCTTTTCTTCAAATTATTAAAAACGAATTTATGCCCTACTGACTCTGTAACAAGGCTGCAAATATGATTTTATAACTTCCCACTAAACCTTGAATTATATACAATTTGATGTTAACAGAACAAATAATCATGTGTTAGTTGAAGTGGTTGGGGTTGCTACAGCCCCGCCCCCACCCACCCCCCCCCCCCTCCCCAGGCCATCCGCCATGATATTCAAATAATGATCTATTTTTTTCTAAATAAAAATACGTATCGATGAAATAATTATGTTTGAATTACACATTTTATAGCTATAAAATATCAGATTCTGATACCCCTAGCAAAAGTCTGGTATGCCTCTCCTATTCAATATTCATAAAGTACATTTATACAATGTCAGATAAAAATGTCAATCTCATTATCTCATTATAAAAAAAAGACGATATCAATAATAATATAGTAATAATAATAATAAAGATGAAATAAGTATCTTAATAACGAAAGGAATAGCGATAATGATAATAATGATGATATTAATAATAATAAGATTCATACTAATAGTAATAATAATAATAATATTTGGGTCACTGTTATCATAGAAAGCACTGAATTTTGTAAAAGTATAGGTGAAATTACATAAAATATGCTGTCTACCTGATTTCTACTTGCTATATCCGGTCGCCTCATAGTTAGGCAACGTGTAGGTAAGATAAACACATCAAATATAAGCTCATCAGCATAATTTTATTTTGTTACAAACTAACATATCGAAATTCCTGATCTTATTGACCCCCTCCCTCACATTTCCGGTAAAGGGGTACTTTTTCGCGCGACAAAATCACATGACGGAGTGATGGGGAGGGGTGTCGTTATTGACAACATGTTTATTATTTTAAAATTGGTTGTTGTATGTTTGCACAACCATTAGCTCATGACAACCTTTTTACTTTTATCACACAAGCTAAATGTAAAGTTCAAGAGGTGATAAATATTTACATCAGTAGCATCGACCAACACATAAATTTCACTGTTGAGGAAGAGCTTCAATTAAAGGTCACTGAACTTCCTGGACACAAGGGTCCTTGTGAATGATGACCTTTCAGTATCCATCACTGTGTACAGGAAACGTACCAACCCACACCGATTCTTATTTGAACTTCGAATCAGATCACCCACTCGATCAGCACAAAGGTGGGAGTTGCTAGCTTATTGTATCTGAGAGCTCAAAGTGTAACTTCTGACACCGATGCATTACAGAGTGAATTCCAATATATTGACAAGGCGCTTATGTCATGTGGATACCCAGCTTGGATGAGACAAAGAGCGAAGGACAGAATAAGAACTAAGACACCCCACGTTAGTTAACAAAAGAGTAGTCCTTCCTTTTGTTAACACTATATCCTCATGTGTGAAGCGAGCATTCCAAGACGAGGATATTAGTGTTGCCTTCAGAAGCCCTAACACACTAAGAAGTGAGGAAAAGATAGGCATATTGTTTACATGATTACTTGCACAGATTGTAACAATTCTTATGTTGGGGAAACTGGTAGAACTCTTAATGAGCGATTAAAAGAACACACGAGAGCCCTTAGATTGAGTAACCCATCCCATTCAGCTTTAGCTGAACACGCCCTCAACACAGGACATAACATTTAATTGGATGGGATGATGCCCTCATTATTGACTTTGAAAACCAACTTCTGGTCAAGAAAGGTGAAAGAGTCAATATGGATAAGGAGGATTCATCCTACACTAAACAGGGACTCTGGATACCTATTGTCACCTATCTTTGGTCCAGTGATCGCAAGACAACAGGCAGCACTGAGAAAACGTGTGACTGGTCACTTGGCTTTAGAAATTCCACAGGAGTGGACGAAAGCTTGACCACAAAATTAAGGGTTGGTAGAAGATTTAAACATTACAATATATGATTATCCCCAACCGATGAAAGTCTTTTGTATCATTCGTCTCATGTACTTTCACATCTTTGTATCATATTTCAATCTATTCAAGTTTGATTTCATGAGAACAAGACATTGCGTTATACATATTGAAGGCCCTCTATATTATAAGGCGTTTGGGCACCAAACATTTGATGGAAAAATGTTACATCAAATTCAATTGTATAACAAGGTGAAAGACGATGTCGTTTAACTTACTTTTCTCAACAAATGTGTTTATAGACAATTATTGATGAGTTATTTCCTGAGTACAATTTACACAAAACCCAAATTTTGCATTCTTTCATCAATAGTCGCCTTCAAACACATTTGTTTCTAGAATCTTTGCAATTTAGTTTTTTAAAGCCTGTCTGCACTAGTTTGGCCAGGAGGGATTAGACCTCCCAGTGTGGACACTGACAGGTGGTTATCTCATCAACTCGGCTCTCAATTATACGAAAAAAGAGGCTTTAATCGTACACACCAAATCTTGTATTCAAACTGTGTCAAATGTATTCCACAAGTTATGATTGCTGAGTACATTTAATAAAAATGTCTCCAATGATTCAAAACTCATGATATAACGAGAAAAGGTTATTTGGCGCCCACATGTTGCCACATGCAACATGTTGATGTCATTCTGTGTTCCATTAAAATTAACTCTTATGAATCCATTCAAAATATTACTGGAAGTGATGAAACGTAAAAGAATGGTTAATTGAAGTGCTGTTAATGTATAAAGAAATTGATGGAACCAATCTACAACTTGAGTTTCCAGTGCATATTGGGTCGGATCTTCGCTTAAATCTACCTGAAGTCTGGAAATTATAAGTTCTGCTGTAGGGGTATACGAATTTAGAAGGGAAAATACATTTTCATCTAATGGAGGAGGGGACCATAATGTAGGATGTGCCGAGGTCATACCTTCTCTCATATAATGTAGGGCATAAAAAGGGCTTTCGATGAGGGAATGTCTAGCTATGGATGTTATAATTAATCTGATATTATTGGGTCGGGGAATGGAAGTAGCTCCGAAGTGGCATAGAATAGCCGATAGCCTGGTCATTAATGTTTCGGGGAATTCAGTTAGTGACGGGTTTGTGCTGATGGCTGTCGTTAAAGTGAGCTCATCCCTCTCGGCCAAAGTAGACAAAAAACTATTTATTAATATTCTTGGGGCAGGCTCCCTTCCAGTTAAAAGAAAATATAACGATGCCTCATTAATGGCCAAAGGAATATAATTGACTACAATAAAACCATGACTAAAAATAATACCAATAAGACGCCATGTTTGAAACGGTGGGTTCATGTTATATGGACCCACACGTGGGTAGAGCAATCTTCTACCGAAGAAATATTCATCCAGACATCCCTCCCAGAACGACGTAAAAAATTCACGGCTGAGGCCTTGGAAATCCTCTCCCGCCTCCCCAGTAAATGATATATGCAACATATAAAGGTGGAGATCTTGCTGGTTGTACCACTCAAGCGCATTCATTAATATGTTGGCACGCGAAATGGAAACATCCTGAAATTGAACTGACAGCTGGGCACGGATATGTCGCAGTCTGGTTTCCAAATCTGTTGAGATACAAAGCCAAAAATAACATGCCAATAATTGCATTGACCATGATAGCTCGAAATTCTTTAAAAAAACATAATTATGAACAGTTTGAATTGTTTCAATCTTAAGAAACTAGACTAGTCCCCCTCATAGGCTTTTCATACCCAATTTTGGGTGGTAATAAAAGGTCTCTTCATTACACCACGTAAAGTCCCGGACTACATGCATCTCTTGGCCCACCTATTTTTTCGGAGGCGGGCTAACACCGCAATGGTCCGGGACTCTTCTGACCCTGGTCAATTGCGGGTTAGCCGCGGATAACCGAAATGCAAGGAAAGCAATGAAAAATAAAATAAAAGGTTATTATTATTCTCATTATCATCATTAGAATAAGAAGATATTGTTGATGATTTTTCTTTTTTTCTCCTGGAAATCATAAAGGTTATAGGTCTTGTGAACAAGAACGGCGGAGTTGACCAGAGAAGGGAGAATGGAATGCCAAAATCTGCTTGTTTGTGACGTCACAATCGTAAAGTCACGTGTCTTCCTTCATAAGGTGCACAATAATATTTAGAGGGCTTTGAGACTATTGATCCCTATTGAGAACTAGAATTAATTTGGTATCCGATGCATGGGTGTCGATCACGGGGATGACTTCTTTCTTAAGTTACACACATGGATCTAGTGCCTCTTGAAAATAAGCTCTTTGTATGTACATAAACAAGCAATACAACAGAATACTCCAGTTCGATATTTTGGAGAAAGATTATTATGTCACAACTTACATGTATTTTTTTTTTATTGAAAAGCTGATGTAGGCCTATGTATTGTATTCAAACGTAACAGGCATTAGATAGTTAAGGTGTTTTTGAAGGTTAGAATGTTATTAAGTTTGAAGTTTTGTTTATAACACCCTTCCAATAATAATGCACCTTCTAAGACTGGTTATAGTTTTTGGAAAAAATAGTGCTCTGGTCAGGGCCTTAGGGGAATATTATGCTTATATTTTAGAGCGTATCTGGTATGATAAGTATATCTGGGTGAAGAAGGAGATAATGGAAGTTTGTTGTTTGGTAGTTGGAACGTAAGTTTTATATTATGTTTTTAAGAAACAGACAGTTTGTATGAGATCAGGAGTGGAAATTTTCTGTCATTTTGAGAACCAAATTTTGCATCAGTGATATTCTGTTTCATTGAATTGAGTTTCCCGCAGAGAGGATTCAGTTGGTTTAATTAAAGAAGGAAGAGAGTCAAATGAAGAACCAAAAGCAATATGTTTTTCATTTACTAATGAGAACTATGTTTTTTGAGATCTCCTTACACAGAATATTGGAATGGGTTTTTCACGATGAATGCTTTTTGGAGACAAAATGTATGTTTCAATCACCAGGAAATAAAGAATTTTCTGTCTACATGAACCTTTCCTGGTTGCTTATTAATGCATTTGCCCACTGGTAACATAATACTTTCACAAGTTGATATCCCTCACCATTGGATTTTTTTTTGGTAATGTCTAAATTTCGTTTAAAAATAGATGATATCAGTCTGGTAGGCCTACACTGCAGGCAAGAGTCAGGACTAACATTTAGCATGTTATTAATTTTATTACCACTCTTATATTCTCTGAAATGTTATCTTTATTAAGGGTGACTTGAAAAAGTTAATAACTTGGAAGGGAGGGTGCAACCTGCCACACGCTTCTACCTCTTGGTTGCTTTGATCCATTGCCGAAAATATTTTGGCACCTATCACCCCCAACCACGGATACAAATCGACACCCCTGATCCGATGATTGCAATATCGTTAACTTAAACTGAGTTAGAATATCACATTTGTTTAACTTGTACATTCAAGTGAAAATTATAAAAGTTGATTAAAATTGACGAAAACAAAATCAACCCACTCAAGACTCTGAAAACCATCGTAATACAGCTGATTTTTCAGTGACGTCTAGGTGAGAACAATGGGCCGCACGCGACTTTTTAAAACATAGCCTAGCCATCCTAGCGCTGCATTTGATTGGCTCAAAAGAAACCTTCACGTCATGCGCTAGCCGTAAATATTCATAATACGCACGCTCACAGAATCTGATGCGATAATTTATCATATAATGAGATTTCATACAAAAATAACAGCTGATCTGATTGACAACGGTGCGCGATGTAGTTAATTAATTGTGTGCAAATCTCATGTATTGCATTGAATAACGTATACCCATTCAATACCCGACGTCGTTTACCTTCATCAAAATCGCTTGGAAATATCGGACGATCAAGACATATACTTGATTTGAGTTTGAGAAGATAGAAGAAGGAAGTAACTCGGACAGCGACAACGACAATGGAGATTTGGGATATCTTGACCTAGTAGTAGAACTAAAAGATTTTGCCGATGTCGATGGACAAGCAAAAGCTGTCGAGGGAGCCGCAGTCGCTGCATATCAACATGAGCCTGAGACGAAACGCTGCGGCCAAGGAGGAGCGAGGATTTGGCTAGACTTTAACCAACAATACAGCAAATTGGTGAGTTTATCATTTGGACAAAATGTTTAGAATTGTATCAACTTTGACAAAGTAAATTCTGCATATTATCCCAGATGGTAAAACCAAAGCCAACTGGTAACCCTGGAAATTGAAATGGGCCAGTTGACCCAGACCAGTTGAATTCTAACTGGACCAGTTATAATTTGACCAGTTGAATTCCAACTGGACCAGTTAGAATTCGACCCAGTTATAAAATTCAAATGGTCAAGCACAACTGGTCAAACACAACTAATTAACTGAACCAGTTATCCCATTTCAATTTTCAGGGTTACCTGTTGGATTTAATTGGTCTAACTGGACCAGTTGAACAATTTTTAAAACTACCAGTTGAAATACTTAATTAGTAAATTAAGGTATAAGCAGCACTTGTATTATTTGGTGTTGTCAATGGCAACATCACAGTGACACTAGTTCGTCTGCAATATCCAATGTAATGGCTTTGAAGAAGACTTGTGTAATTCAATGAGATTGAAATTCCATATACTTTTATTTTATTTATTTTACTAAATAGTTAATGTTTGCCCTAATTCATGTTTAATTAAATGTAATTTATACAAAGTAGTGAAATGTCCTAATAATTGGCAATTTTTATTTTGTAGTATTTTCGAAATGAATTGCATATAACTAAATCATCAGTAATTAAGAAATATGCTGTAAATTCAGATAAATTGTATAAAACATAGATGTGCACGCACACCATATTCATTATGCAAATTAAGTGGTGTCAACTGGTTCAATTGGAAATATGCCCACAGACCAGATATCAACTGGTGCAACTGGAAATAAGCCATGCAAACAGACCAGGGGGTTCACAAAGACTAAGATCGACTTTAAGTCGGACTTAACTATGACAGGCCATTCATGCCACTGGTTGCTCTCACTATTCGTCTCTCAATTATGATCTTTAGATAATATTTTTTCTTTCAATAATGAATTATCAAAAAATGTAAATTCTGTAGATTTGAGACCATGGGGGTGTTTCACAAAGACTAAGATCTACTTTAAGTTGGAATTAAGTATGGCGGGCCATTCATGCCATTGGTTGCTATCCCCATTGGTCTCTAAATTATAATCTTTAGATAATATTTTTCCTTCAATAATGAACTATCAAAAAATGTAAACTCTGTAGATTTGAGACCACGATTTGTACGTCCCTTGAAAGACAAATGCCAGTAAATGGTAAGAGCAAACAGTGGCATAAACGGCCTGTTATACTTAAGTCCAACTTAAAGTCGATCTTAGTCTTTGTGGAACACTCCCCAGTTATCAACTGGTGTAACTGGCCATTAAGGACTGGTTCCAGTTAAATGAAATGCAGTCGCAAAACTAGTCTACTATTAAAGAATTAATAACTAGCCTAGATCTACTAGAATCTTCAATTGGGTAATTTAACCGGAAATCATAACGTAAATATGATTATATAGGCCTATGAAATATCAAATAGTAGTACATTTGGTAATGACTAGTTGCCTGTAATAAGCAGTTTGCTAATCTAATGTTTTTACGCAAAGTCGTATTGTATTTGATAGTGTTGAAATTTTCGCTCCTATATTCTTCTATCTCCTCCCCGTAATCCCAATCCTTTCCCCCACTCTCTCTAAAAGCGTTCTTCTGCCGGCTCGCTCATCCCGTCCCTTCTCCCTCTCGATCTTAGTTCTCTCTTATTGCCTCCATCTCTCTCTAGAGCTCTCTCCTCTTTCTATGTCCGATCAATCCTGCAGTACTTCATCCTTCATTTTCCCCTTTTCTTTCGCTCCACACCGTGCTTATTCCCTTACTTATGTGAATCCATTCCTCTTTTACCTTTTCCAATCTTTCCTTCCCATCTCTTCACCTTTCATTTTGCCCTCTATATCCACTTTTCTGCCCCTTCTTCCTCCCACCTCCTTTCATATTTCTCAACTCCCCTCTGTTGTTCTTCCTCCTAACTTACCCCAACATCCAGTATAGTAGCATTAACTGTGTCAGCTACGAGGACAGCTTGAACGACTGAATTGACAGTTTGAACAGCTTTTTGGGTACAGGGCTCCCTTAGGACCTACTAAACGATATTATTGATTGATTGATTGATGGTTATTTTTTACCTGACTGCTAAGAAAGCATAAATGCTTGTAAGTAAGCAACCAGACGGACGACGGCTTAAGGTCCTCTCCGAGGACCTTAGGCTAGGAGCCCCCGGCAAAAAATTCAATTTAAGGGTGTGGGGTCGGGGGCGTCTTTTGGAGCCCCCAAATAGTTTTATAACATTGATTTGTTGTTGTACAAACGCCATTTTTGGTACAGGGCTTCATTAGGAGGGTAGGAGCCCCCGGCAAAAAAATTAATTTAAGGGTGTGGGGGCGGGGGCGTCTTTTGGAGCCCCCAACTAGTTTTATAACATTGATTTGTTGTTGTACAAACGCCATTTTGGGTACAGGGCTTCCTTAGGACCTGCTGAATGATGGTAGGGTAGGAGCCACCGGCATACATATTCATATATGTGTGATTGGGGGCTTCATGGCGTTTGTACAGTTGGGAAAATTCAAACATGGTTGGGAGAATTTACTGTTAGCGGGTGTTGCACAGTGACGCCTCCAAAGAAAACCATAAATATCTTTGTGGTTTGAGAATTTTTTTCAGAATTGACTAAGGTTATCGCTTCGCGTTTGCGTATCCATTGTCAAGTGGTAGTAAATCAAATTCGTTGTTAGTATCTACAAGGCCCTTTCAGATAAATTATTTACCAGTGACTCTTTGGCCGGGTGTTTCAAGTGATGGCAGGCTTATATGGGGATGGTGACCTTCAGGGTGGATATTACTCCCAGCAACAGAAACCTGGTATAAAGAACAGAAATATGTGAAGACAAAAAACATTAATGAATAAAACAAAGAAAATTTGTAAGGTGTTTAAGGATTTCAGAATTAATACAGTATTATTATAATAATTTAGATTTAATTTATGCTTAATCGGGTACTGTAAGGACTATGGAAATCCATTTATGATGGATGTACGAACCCGCCTGGTACGCTTATTTTTTTTCTTTTTTTTTTCTTTTTATTGTGTTACTAGAAAGCAGCAATTAGATATTTTGTTAATGAGGCCTCCGCATTCTTAAAATTAAAACTTTTTGAATATACATCTAATCCAACTGAACTATTCTAAATTTATGCCGAAAATAAAGAGTTTTATTTATACACAGTAGTAAACATTGATAAAAGTTTGTTCTTTTTAAAAAATACCTAAAGGCATACCTACCTCTAGATCACTATCATCATCCTGGTTCATCATGATTGGATCCTGTAGTACAAAGCATATTAACATAAACCACCACTGTATTAATGTCCCGTAAAACTTTTCTTATGTAAAATAAAATTTATATCATTTTTTTGGTATTCTCCTTTTTCTTCCTTTTCCTTCATCATCATCTTCTTCTTCTTCGCCTACTTCTACTTTTGTATTTTCATTAGTAGTAGTAATCGAAATAGTAGTAGTAAAGCAATATTACTACTTCCACTTCTAAACTGCCAAAAGGAAACTGAACCAGGCGCGGATCCAGGGGCCAGGGAGCCTTGCCCCCCCCCCCCGAGTAAAAATAAGAGAGAGAGAGAGAAGGAAAAGAAAGGAAAGGGAAAGAGGAGAGAAAGGGAAAGAAAGAAGAGGAAGAAGAAAAGAAAAGGGAGTAAAAGAAGGAGATCGGGAGGGGGGAAAGGGCCTTGCCTCCCCCCATCAAAAGGTATTGAAATATGCTCATCTGATCGTAATAAATCCCCATACCCCCTGGGCTTCCCCTTGACCCCCGCCGGGGCTTTGCCCCTAGACCCCACGTCAATTTACGCTATGCTTTACCTGATCGTAAAAAAACTTTAGCCTCCCCCCACCCACTTTGAAAAATGTTCAGCGGGGCCTGCATGTAAGAGTGGGGTCATGCGGATTTTCTGTCTGCCCCCCAAAAAAAAAAAAAAAACGTTTTTGCTCATTACGCCACTGCTGGTCACCGTTACGTACCAATATTTTGCTAGCATAATTTCAAATGTGGGCCCCCCTAAGAAATCCTGGATCCGCGCCAGAACTGAACTACCCCAAATAAGCAAATAAGTTATGTCGACAAACATGAAATCGTTGAACCAGGATATCAATGACACCAATGCTCATTCGGCATGTAGTGAATTTCCTCCATTAAAGCATTATTTCTCTACTTTATGATTATGATCAAGTCTCCCGTCTGCAGCGATTACAAAACACTGCAGCTCGTATTGTTACGTCGTCCCCTAAGAGAAACTATATAACGCCAGTATTACAGGATTGGCTTCCTGTTCAATATCGTATAGATTATACATTACTCCTGCATGTATTTCATTCTTTACATGCGGGCAAGCATTGAATCCAATGATCGGGGTAATAGTATATCTGTAAAGCGCTTAGATATATCGTAGATGTAGTACGCACTATATAAAAACGGAATATTATTATTATTTATTTCATTCTTTACGACGGTCTGCCTCTCAGTATAATCGTAGTTTAATTAATCTATAAAATCCTTCTAGACATCTCAAATTATCAAATTCATCTTTATTGGTTGTACCACAAACTTTTTGGGGGGTATAGGGCATTTTCACATGCCGGTCCACTACTTTGTAACAAACTGCCACAATCTATTCGTAATCTGTAAATGAATTTAAAACCGCACTCAAGACATACTTGTTCAATGTCGCGTAATGTTAAGTTGTCGCATACTGCTAAGTATTAAATGTAGTGTATCTATGATTTCATGTTAAAAGATTGTATTCATGACATGTTTATGTGACTATTGCTACTCTTATTTTCTACTGCGCCATGAGCATAACTATTGTGCTGGATACCGGCGCATTATAATGGTTCATATTATTATTATTATTATTAACAATATCTTATAAGAATAAACTTGACATACAATCAAATACTACAAATTAATAAGATGAGTGGAATTTCCAAAATTATGTGTACAGTTCTATCTATTGTACTAAGCTCTAGTTTTACAATTAAAAAAATAAATCGGTCCATATAATTATGAAGGGATAATAAGATGCAATTTTCCTCTGATTTTTTCACTTAAAAATTCTGTGTTCTAAAGTTTAGGATCCCACATCGGGTCCTATCGGTTAAATAGTTTCTACCCCCGGTTTCTACACATGGTATTTCACAAATATGGGAGGCATTCAGGCAAATACACATGATGATGCGTTCTGCTATCGAATATATAATTTTTCAACTCACACGTGCTTGCTGTACAGTAACAGGCATCATCCCATCATGATCTTGATGGAGAGCGGATGTGGGAGTATGGAGGAGGTCGTCCTCTGCGGGTCCCTGAAATCAACATTAATTTGAACAAGCAATAAGACTTTAGATTCGTTGTCTCTCTTTTCGTGATTGTAATTCCAACAGTCTTTATGTCTGTTAATCATATTAAAATGCTTAATAAATTCCGGCGTAACCCATAAAAAAGAAGACTTTTCAGATGTAGCCCTTATTTGAACGACCTACCCAATTTCGATGAAATCTCATGGATAGATCGAGGCTCTTTGGCATGCGAATAATAACCCTCCTCAAAATGTACAGCTAACGAACCAGTAGTTTGAAAATAAAGAATGGATATATTGATTTGATTTTCGTTCCATTCATATACCGTGTCGACCACGCCCAATTACAAAGAAGATAAATGAATTTGTAATGGATGTCTATTTTTCAAAATTAATGGGAGGCATTCAGGCAAATACACATGATGATGCGTTCTGCTATCGAATATATAATTTTGCAACTCACACGTGCTTGCTGTACAGTAACAGGCATCATCCCATCATGATCTTGATGGAGAGCGGATGTGGGAGTATGGAGGAGGTCGTCCTCTGCGGGTCCCTGAAATCAACATTAATTTGAACAAGCAATAAGACTTTAGATTCGTTGTCTCTCTTTTCGTGATTGTAATTCCAACAGTCTTTATGTCTGTTAATCATATTAAAATGCTTAATAAATTCCGGCGTAACCCATAAAAAAGAAGACTTTTCAGATGTAGCCCTTATTTGAACGACCTACCCAATTTCGATGAAATCTCATGGATAGATCGAGGCTCTTTGGCATGCGAATAATAACCCTCCTCAAAATGTACAGCTAACGAACCAGTAGTTTGAAAATAAAGAATGGATATACTGATTTGATTTTCGTTCCATTCATATACCGTGTCGACCACGCCCAATTACAAAGAAGATAAATGAATTTGAAATGGATGTCTATTTTTCAAAATTAATGGGAGGCATTCAGGCAAATACACATGATGATGCGTTCTGCTATCGAATATATAATTTTGCAACTCACACGTGCTTGCTGTACAGTAACAGGCATCATCCCATCATGATCTTGATGGAGAGCGGATGTGGGAGTATGGAGGAGGTCGTCCTCTGCGGGTCCCTGAAATCAACATTAATTTGAACAAGCAATAAGACTTTAGATTCGTTGTCTCTCTTTTCGTGATTGTAATTCCAACAGTCTTTATGTCTGTTAATCATATTAAAATGCTTAATAAATTCCGGCGTAACCCATAAAAAAGAAGACTTTTCAGATGTAGCCCTTATTTGAACAACCTACCCAATTTCGATGAAATCTCATGGATAGATCGAGGCTCTTTGGCATGCGAATAATAACTCTCCTCAAAATGTACAGCTAACGAACCAGTAGTTTGAAAATAAAGAATGGATATATTGATTTGATTTTCGTTCCATTCATATACCGTGTCGACCACGCCCAATTACAAAGAAGATAAATTAATTTTCTCGATCTTTCATTTCCAAAATACTTGTCCGTTTACTCTCAAATGTGAACGGGGTTATGTTCGTGCCAAATAGTTTCTACCCCCGGTTTATAGTCATCAAAATTGGGGAGATTGTGAGAATGAGGACTTGTCCTTAAGACTGAAATGGATGTCTATTTTTCAAAATTAATGGGAGGCATTCAGGCAAATACACATGATGATGCGTTCTGCTATCGAATATATAATTTTGCAACTCACACGTGCTTGCTGTACAGTAACAGGCATCATCCCATCATGATCTTGATGGAGAGCGGATGTGGGAGTATGGAGGAGGTCGTCCTCTGCGGGTCCCTGAAATCAACATTAATTTGAACAAGCAATAAGGCTTTAGATTCGTTGTCTCTCTTTTCGTGATTGTAATTCCAACAGTCTTTATGTCTGTTAATCATATTAAAATGCTTAATAAATTCCGGCGTAACCCATAAAAAAGAAGACTTTTCAGAATTCAGATGTAGCCCTTATTTGAACAACCTACCCAATTTCGATGAAATCTCATGGATAGATCGATGCTCTTTGGCATGCGAATAATAACTCTCCTCAAAATGTACAGCTAACGAACCAGTAGTTTGAAAATAAAGAATGGATATATTGATTTGATTTTCGTTCCATTCATATACCGTGTCGACCACGCCCAATTACAAAGAACATAAATGAATTTTCTCGATCTTTCATTTCCAAAATACTTGTCCGTTTACTCTCAAATGTGAACGGGGTTATGTTCGTGCCAAATAGTTTCTACCCCCGGTTTATACACATGGAATTTCATCAAAGTTGGGGAGATTGTGAGAATGAGGACTTGTCCTTAAGACTGAAATGGATGTCTATTTTTCAAAATTAATGGGAGGCATTCAGGCAAATACACAATGATGATGCGTTCTGCTATCGAATATATAATTTTGCAACTCACACGTGCTTGCTGTACAGTAACAGGCATCATCCCATCATGATCTTGATGGAGAGCGGATGTGGGAGTATGGAGGAGGTCGTCCTCTGCGGGTCCCTGAAATCAACATTAATTTGAACAAACAATCGGGCTTTTAATTCGTTTTTTTTTCTTCTTTTGAAGGGATAGTTTAATTTAATGACTTTTACAGTGCGGATTGCCAAAATGTTGCGTTTCCAAATATCAATTGAATGCCTTATTTAACTAATTTTTTAAAATTATAAATGTACATGTACGTCTGTCCGTCCATGCTTATGTTTTGTCCATAATGTACATTTTACTCAAAAATGTACATTTTAAGACAAAATTGAAGAACCAGGATGTTTAACTGCAGGGTTGCTCAATGGTATATACTAAGAATAGAACATATAATTCCAAATATTTGACGAAAACCTGGAAAACACTTGACATTAACAAAATCCCAAATTGGGTCGATCTTCAGACAAAATCTGCTAACAAAATCAGATTGGCAACCTATGGAAATCGTCGATGAAATGGTAAACACTTTTCGACCACAGCGCCAAAACTTTATTTTAGAATTACAGAATACTTGCAACTAACTTACTATTTCTGTATCAGGTACTAAGATTAGGCGTCCCGAGAACCTTCTTCCAAGATGTTCATATATGCTGCTTGGATCAGCAACATTTGGAGGAAGATTCTCGAGACGCCTATTCCTGCATACCGCAAACGTAAAGGTTCTTGTCATTGTTGGGAATGTTGTCCTAATAAGTTGGCGAAACTCTTCGATAGACATGTCCCGTCTGATCCGATCTATTCTCTGTTCGCCTACAATTACACATACAAGACAAATAACATTACAATTTAAGATTTCGTCAGTTGTAAAAAGAGTATAAGTGTGTTTTTTCAGGGAGGGGGTATCATTGAAAATGTTCCATTCAGACAATTTGAATTTGATTACTATTATGTTGCATGTCAAAAATCTCATAAGTGTTTCACTTATCACTATATATGATGAGGAAGCATCATTATTCCCATCCAATATTTTAGATGAGAAGGGGAGGATGGCATGTACCAGCCTCATCCTAGCCCCTACCTCTTAGACTTCAGTAACGATTATTATGTCTTTTGCTAGTCTTACAATCAAAAGAAGGGTTAATATGATTTTTTTTTTAAAGAGAATTTTTTAACTGATTAACAATTAAGCTCAACCGGTAAAAGGACTTCCATTTGTCATTCACGATATGAGATGAAAGAAATACATGAGGTGAAAGCTGAAGAGTTAATATCTCTTTGATCAAGAAAAATATGAACTTCTCTGTAGGGATGGAATGTACTATAATAAAACAGGTCATTAGTCACTGTGTGGAGAAATAATTTGATATACTAGTTACCCAAACCACGTGCATTTAAGGATGCAACCGTTGCCCTGTCAGGAAATGTCACTCTCCTATTGGACAGGGCAACGAATTGCATCCTACAGGTGGACGCACGATGGGGCCCCCGCCGAACAGCCCTTGGCGCCCTCATCGTTCTAGTAGGGGCAAAAAGGCGCCCAACTTCCTCATCAAGGCCCCCGGCCGAATGCAGGGCATCGATACAACGCCTCACACTCCTCGCAAAGGCGTCCTCGTCTTCTTCTCCTTCACCTTCACCATTCTGTGGCGGCTGACCATGGCTAATCTGAAATTATCAAGAAATCGTGTATAATAGAAAGTGCTTACAAAATATAATTCGAATATATCTTTGTGACTAAACAAACACTGATCAATAGAATATAATAAATGAAAATGTAAAAACAAATTTATATTTTGTCTCGTCTTTTGCAGTTGACCCACCCCATCCTCCTCAGCAACCAAATTGTAAGCAGCCTCATTGCCGCCACATAATTTATAACGTCACATTTTTGCACAATTTTTTTTGCGTTGTAGTCTCAAGCATCTTTTGACACCGAATTTTCAAATGTAAGGTCAATAACATTTGGTCGCTATTCATCAAAACCAGCATTCTGTAAGTTTGAGTACCAATGCATGGTTCATTAATTGTCCATAAAATGTTTTAAGGTACTTTCCATTTTGTCTTGTAAACTTGTATTATTTGAAATTTGTCATAAATATTTTCAGAAAATCAAGATGTCATAAAAAGACAATACAAAAAAAAATTATATTTCTTTGTAAAACAGTGACATACAAAAGAATTATATATACGTTATACTGTATATATTTATATCTCTGTCATCTTCCTTTCCCATGCTCCTCCATTGCCTTTTAACATCTTTATTTGTATTCTAATTTGTTTCCTTTGTTGTTGCAATCCTATATCGTATGAACTCTCTATCTCTTTCTTTCTCTCTTTCTTTCTCTCTCCCTCTCTCTCTCTATTTCTTTCTCTCTTTGTTCCTTTCTCGCTCTTCTTTTCTAATCCTTTTCCTTTGACTTTTTTAATTATTATATATTTTCCGTCTCTTTTGGTATTTTGTACTTGCAATCCTCTGTCGTATATTCTCTTTCGCCCTTACTCTATTCTCACTGTTCCTTTCACATCCCTTTCCATTGTCTTTCAAAATTCTTAGTTGGATTATTTTTTTCCTTCTGGTAATGACATCCTCTGTATCATATCGATTCTAGGATAATTCCCGCCTAGACATTCATCCCGGCCAATTAGCAGTGGGACAATATCCCCCAAGGACGATAACCGCCTAAGGACAATAATTACCCCCCCCCCCCGATAATCATTTATTCGGCGGCGAGGTGCGCGCATACATCACTTTTTAATCTTTTCCAGTTTGTATATTACAACATAATTTTTAACCCTTTTTAAAATGCCATTTTTTCTTGCTCGTTCGCAAAATTAAGAAAGAAAATGGGCCCGTACGTGTGTACATGGCACTTGACAAGTGCCAGAGTGATGCAAAATAAATATTCTGTGTTAAATTTGGGATTGGGAGACAAGTTACAGTAATTTATCATTGTATCATTAATGACTTAGTCAACTCTTTTGATTAGATTTATGGAACTTCCTTAACCCCAGAGGCGGCGCTCCCGGGGGGCAGAGGGGGGCACTTTTTAAAGTACCCCAAAAGTGCCCCTTTTTACATAGGAAAAGTGCCCCTTTAACTTTGTAAGAAGTGCCCCTTTTACTTTGACAAGTGCCCCTATTAATTTTTAAAAGTGCCCCTTCCTCTTTCAACCTCTGATAAGTGCCCCTTTTATTTTGACACGTACCCCTTTTCCTTCGACAAATTCCCATTTTCCTTTGCAAAAAGGGTCCATTTTCCATTCTCATAAGTGTCCTTTTTAATCTCTAGTAAGTGCCCCTTTTCAGGCACAAGAAGCGCCCCTTTTCACTTTTGATGAGCGCCCCCTTCACCTCTGATAATCGCCCTATTCAAATCTGAGAGGTGCCCCTTATACTTTGACAAGTACCCCTTTTCCTTTGTAAGAAATGCCCCTTCCCCTTTTAATAACTACCCACTTTTAACTCGGATAAGCGCACATTATATGTCCACATGTGCCCCCTTTCCTTTCCAATAAGTGCCCCGTTTCCTTATGATAAGCGCACCCATTTAACAAAAAGAGCCCCTTCCCCTTCTCAAAAATGCCCCTTTTCATTCTCATAAGTGCTCCTTTTCATCTCTGGTAAATTACCCTATTAAATTCTGAGAGATACTCGTTTTACTTTGACAAGTGCCCCTTTTCCTCCTGATAAGTGCTCTTTTCATCTCTGATATCTGCCCCTTTTATTTTGACACGTGCCCCATTTCCTTCCTAATAAATGCTCGTTTTCCTTCTTATAAGTGCCCCTTCCCTTCTCATAACTACCTCTTTTCATTTCTGATAAGTGCCCCGTTTATTTTAACATGTGCCTCTTTTTCTTTTTAATAAGAGCCACTTCCCCTTCTCATAAAATCCCCCTTTCACCTGCGATAAATGCCACTATTAAAATCTAATCGGTACCCATTTTCTTTCAACAAATGCATATTTACCTTTATTATTAGTGCCCCTATTTCATTCTCATAAGTGTCTCTTTTCAGATGTGATAAGTGTCCCCTTTCACCTCTGATAATTACCCTTTTAACAATGATACGTGCCCCTTTTCCTTTCTTATAAGGAACATATCCCTTTTTTTTTTAATGCCCCTTTTCACTTCTTATAAATGCCCCTATCAAAATATGATGGGTGCCTCTTTTCCTCCGACAAATGCCCATTTCCCATTCTCATAAGTGCATTTTTCATCCCTGATGAGTGCCCCTTTTTTAGGTGTAAGAAGTGCCCATTTCACCTCTGATAATTACCCATTGTAATTTGACGCGTGCTCCTTTTCTTTTCTAATAAGTGTCATCCCTTTCGATAAGTGTCCCCTTTTCCTCTCATCATTAAACGTGCCCCTAATTTCAAGCGACTAAGAGCAATATCCCCCAAAGCTAGCTCGCTACGCTCGCTCGCATTTATAGATGTTATAATTATGTTACTTATCAAAGGTCTTTTCAGTCTTCTGTTATGAGGATGTGCTTATAACCCCATCAGGATTGGGTTTTTCCTCTTTATATGATGTAATTTTTCGCACTGCGTCTTCACAAAACTTAAATTTTTTCCTGGCTCGCTTTGCTCCCTGGAAAATAAATTTTCAGACCATCACACCCAACTGCAAGGTATGATGCTTAAGCAATATCTTATACGATGTATAAAGAGGAACAAATTATTGAAATCATCCCTGATAATGTAATCACAATATAGGGGTATATACCAATGACTAATTCCCTTTGTAGGTGCCCTTTTTTTTCCAGAAAGTGTACTTTTTTGCTGGTGCCCCCCACTTTGGAAGTCGCTCCACCGCCTCTGCTTAACCCTTACCAGAATTTAAGTCGACCACCCCCCACCTCTCCCCCGGTCGGAATAAAGTTTTTTGTTCATTTTACACGTAAATCATGTAGTCTTTTCTAAACTAAACGGATATTTTTTTTTTTTTCGCGAATTAGTAACCCTTTTCAGGGAATTTCACATTTCAATAATTTTTTTCTTCCAATTTTCATATTAAGCGATTAATATGCTATATATGTAATAGGAACTTTATTTGGAATGATGATATGGATTCTGTAATGATTCGATAAGGAAGATTGGTATTAAAGTCTTATAGTAATGTCTTATACTGTTTATAACCAGGAGAAATGCGTGAGGGGGCACGATGGCTCATTTTTTCAAGTATGTACCTAAGTGTGCAGCCCGTTTTCTGAAAAGTACCCTTTTTACATCTGATGAATATCCCTTGTTATTTATTATAAAATGTACTTTTCCTTTATGCACTCTGTCCTTTATCACTTTTGTGCCTCTTCTTATTTCTGATAACTTCTACTGTTTTCTTTTTAGAGGTGCCCCCTTTTTCCATTCTTTTATGTGCCTATTTTTTATATTTTCTTACCATATGCGCTTACAAATATGTGCCCTTATTCCATTCATACACACACTCTCTCTCTCTCTCATCAACATACAACCACACTCCTGGGCCAAAAGCCACTACCCCGCGCGAAAAAAAAAAATCAGCAGTAAAGGAATAAAAATGGTTTGTATTTTTTAACCAAAAAGAAAATAACAAGTGATAAAAAAAGAATTAAATCACATAAAAATTATATTCCATTCACAGAAAAGGAAAGTAAACAGGAATTAAATTTACTAAACATTCCGCGTGCACCTATATTTATCAATGGGGGGTTTTATAAAAGCGATACGCGCATATCGTGGAAATATTGTGAGAGAATGGGAAAGCGTGTGTGTGTGTTTTTAATTTAGGGGTGAGAAGAAATGAGCCCCTATACACAAGCGTACTGATGGGGGAGGGGGGGCGGTTGCCCCCAAATAACATTCAAACGTGTTTTATTTCTAATTCGATAAAAATTATATTCCATTCAAAGAAAAGGAGAGTAAACAGGAATTAAATTGTGAGAAGACATGAGCCCCTATATACTAGCGTACTGATGGAGGGGGGGGGGAGGAAGCAGTTGACCCCCAAGTAAAACTCAAACGTTTTATTATTATTTTATTCAGGATTTACAAATGTCGCTGAAATGACATGATTTTCCGGGATTTTTTCTATTTTTTATGTGTAAATTATACTTTTTTATGCGTTGGAAAATTACAAATACCCAAATATACAGTCAGGCAAAAAATATGCTTATTTAGAAGCCTTCATGTCAGGGCCTGCAGAACGGCGGGGATCGGGGGCTCGAGCCCCCCTCACTTTTTTTGAAAAGTATGTTAAAGATAAATAAAAAGAAAGAGAGAAAGAAAGAATAAGTGAACTGCCAGTGTCACAAATAAGGTATCAAAATATGCTCATCTGACCGTAATTAAATGCCTAAACCCCTGAGCTTCCAAGGGCCCTAAGACAGGCCCCTGAATTGGTCACTTGACCATAATTAAATGCCTAAAACCACTAAGCTTCATGAGGGTTAAGATCCTGGACCCCACGCTAATAAGTGACCTGCCAGTGTCACAAATAAGGTATCTAAATACGATCATCTGACCATAATTAGATGCCTATAACCCCTGAACATCTGGGGTCTCCGCCCCTTGACCCCCACCGGGGCAAAAACCCCGGACCCCACGCCAATTTACGCTCGTAAGCTCTACCTGATCGTTAATACTCCACTTCGAATAACGTTCCGCGGGGCCTGCATGTAACATATAAGAGTGGTGGTGATGCAGATTTTTCTGCCCCCAAACGTTTTTGCTCATTTGCGCCACTGTGCCTGAAAGGTGAGCCCCCCCCCCCAATCCCAAACTGCTTCCGCGCCTGCATGACCACACTCCCATCACAGTTCTTTGCTTTCCATCCCTTTCAAAGTGATCGTTTTGTTCTTAAACCCCTCCCCCACCAAAAATTACTTATACAAAAAATAAAACAGAAAGCATGGATAGGATATAATACTTACCATCAAACAAACACATCATTGAATCTCACATCATTGTCCTATAACATCGTTTCATAATTATCGCCATGCGCTAGCGTACAATCTCATCCGTTCATTGTTTACCACCCCCCCCCCTATCTTATTAAATGACAAACAATACATTGCTCACATACCAACTACAATTAACAAATTGGTATAGCCTTAATTTCTTATCAATATAGTTATACTTTAATGAATGAAATCTACATTTTGTAAATGATGAGCTATAGCAAATACATTCAAGGGATACAATAAGAACATTTTGCAACGACACAAACGAAAGTGCTGCTATTAAAGTGACAGACAGTTGTTAAAACTATTGCAGCTGATATCTGCCACTGTATAGTAAGTACAGGTTACTTTGCAGAGATCTGGCAAGGATCGCTGTTACTCATGTGGTTTTAATCTGAAGGTGAAACACATTGTCATGTAAGGTCATGCAGTTGGTGAAAATGTGTATTCTTGATACAATAGTTTGTCTATATGAAATTAATTATTAATTTTATCCATCGCCTTTGATTTCTTTTAAAGAACAACATAAATAAAAGTTGATATACTTCCTGCTGTTTTCACTTGACTTACAATGTTCTGTTGTTAATTGTGTATTTGATATTGAATAGTGCAATTGCCACAATAGCACTTTAGGCATCAACAGGTAATTATCGACACATAGTCATGCCAGCAATATCTCCAGGAAGATTCCAAATAGGTCATCAAATTGGCTCACTGCTGCTCAGATGATTTGCTAGTTTGAAAATTCCTATTCGATATTTTAAGATATATTACGATGAACAGAATTATCTATGTAATGTGAGTTTGGAAATAATAATCTCCATGACAGAATAAAAGCTTTTTAGATCAGCAGCAACACTGAACATGATATTTCTCGAAAGTGCAGGCCTAAATTGCAGAGATAACTTAGTATGAATTATGACTTTGGTTTTATCCTCCAACTGTAAGTAGTTCTTTCTTTTTTCTTCTGTAAGGTACTAAAATTCTATTTAAACGCAGGAAATCTTGGAAGTATCATTGACAATTTTACTTCCTTATGATATAATATAACATCATATCAAACCAATTATCTCATACTCTATGGCAACATTTTAGGACCTTGACCGGAGCAGTTTTAATAGCATCAGAGGATTACATTTGAAAATCTGTTTTTAATAGAAGTGTTGGTTGAAAAATAAATCAACCAGTCTATGATAATCAGATCTGTTATGCGTGGTGGCCCCTCTTTCTTGAAGCTGGAAAAGGGAGATTGTATCCGTAGGCTAGCTAATGTTCCATATGAAGCATAATGTTGCAGGTAATTCAGGCTCAGCAGTCTAGAATTGGAATCAAAAGTTATGTAATAAAGAAATTAATTAATAAATACTAGTGTAATTTTGAAATCTATCTACAAGTTTTGAATTTCTGATTATGTCAATCACTTGAATCGCAAAATAAAAAAGCAGAAGGATAGAAAATATAATTAAAGTATTGAGACAAAAACAGTTTTAGTTACAAAAGATAATAAATGATTTGCTTTGGGGGGAAAAAAATCCTTTCGTAACCATTTGTGTACGTTTTATACACCATATAGGGTAAGATTGGTATTATACTTCTCACAAGGATCAGGAAAACTGCCCTTACTTTTGTATTCTCGTTTTTAATAATTGCTTTGGGGTTATGACAATAAAGACAGGCACATACCATATTGATAAGATCTATGATATTACCCGATACTGCTTACCTTTTCAACTTGAAGAGATGGACAATAACTTAAGGATGAAAGTCCAGATGCTATGAATGAGCAGTACATGTAGATGCCACAGTTCTTTATTTTGCAACCTAAGATTTAAAACTGAGATAAATATATATGATATGAAGAGAGCAAATATATTTTTACCCCCTCCCCCCCCCCCCAAAAAAAAGAAGAAAATGTCACTGTATCTAATGTGTTCAACAGAAAATAAGTACATTTTCAACAGTGATTCTAATTCTGATTTAAATACATTTGTGATTTTAAAATATTTGGTCCCACACCACATTGAAGGTTTTAGACATTTTAAAGATGGACTGTGGAGTTTAACCTTGATCTTGGATATCCAGCTCTTGCACCAAACACTGTTGTTGTACACAGAAATATTTAACATTCCCCTGTCGTGAATGGAAGGAAAAGAGATACATTAACTGGTATACGCCTATAACAAACAGAGCAGCTTAGATCATACATATATGCTCATTTATATGTAGATCCTAGGTCCAAAAGAAAAGAATACAAAACTATACCTTTGTTTTGATGTTGGTGCATTCTGCATACCCAAACTCTTTCCTCGGGGCCGAGGTAGGCTGAGAGCTAAGTCCAAGACGGTGGAGACATGTTGGGAGAGAACCGCATATACGACTCGAAGTCCACTCCATCTCTTAGTCTGTCAACAACAACAAAAATAAAACAAAAAAATAATAATAATAATATAAAGCTTGATCCACGTGTCTACTACATAACATTCTACATCTAGTCTAGAATCTAACTTGTTACTGTAGACTAGACCTAACTACTGTTAATTTAGATCTTTACAAAATACAGTAGTCTAGCTCTGGATTCTTGATCCAGATCTAGAACTAGACTAGTCCTGTACAAAGGCTGCAGTACAGACTTGGTCTACATCTACCTTAGATCTATCACTTATCAGTATCATCATCATGTAGACAAAGTCTAGATCTACATCTAGTCTAGATCTAAATCAAGATGTTACCTGGGTCTTACAGATCTAGTACATTGTTATCAACTGCAACAACTTCCAACAACAAATTAGATTAGTGAACTTGTACATTTCCTAACACCTAACCGAATATTAAAGGTATAGTCTATAGTATAGACTCTAGGTCTAGATCTAGACCAGTTTTGGAAACGCACCCCGGAATGAAATGGAAGCTCTCATTACCAATCATGTGAAAGAATATTTTTTGACTATAATACGTGATGATACAAATTTTGCCGGGAAACCGCCTTCTAATTGATATATTTGGTAAATTAAATCTATTTGGACCATATATCGCGCACGTGTCGCGCACGTGGTCGCGTATATAGTCCCATATAGTCTACATCTTTCTGTGTTGACTCTACAGTGCTTGTAAAAGTTGTAACTTTACCAAGACTGGGCCAAATTTCTTATCATTTTGATGATTCCAGAACCTTGCAAGACACACCAATAATATATGCTAGATGATCAACCTTTTCTGATCGATTCCACAACGTTTCTTTCACAATGCAATCGCATGACCAGAACTGGTCTTTAATTTATCTTTAAACGTCGGTAGACATTAATAGTACAGTTGGGCATAGACTACATGGATGTATATGAATGGGACTAAAATGCATGAACCGGTGCAAATTCGTAGACTACATCTTTACTTAGCACTGTTGGGCAGTGATATTAGACCTAGATCTAGGTGCTATTTATTTAAAATATCATCGTTTAAACAAAAAGTTCTTTGCCACAAAATGAGAGGAATATTTAATTTCTTCTAGATCTTGACCAGAGTCTAGATCTAGACTCTAGATCTAGACTACTAATACTAAAAATAGAGATTTTGTATCAACGGAATTAATATTTTAAAGAAAAACGGAATTTACTTACTTTTCAAGCACTTCTCTTGCAGTAGTTTATATAGCAACGCCATTTGGTAATTGGTTGTTGATTTACCAAAAAACGACTAGCCTTGATTACAGAGTGCTTCGCATACCGTACGATACCGACGGTGGGGTGCGGGCGCGCGCGTGCGTGAAGTTAGCGACCGTGATGATGGATTGCTATGATTAATTTAATGAGGATCTGAGATTACAGTCGCTAACTTCACGCACGTGCGCCCCCGCACCCCACCGTCGGTACCATGTACCAATGTCGGTACGGTATGCGATTGTATTGTGCAGCAGTTTGCCGTGAATTCCGTGAGAAAGTGTATAATTATAAGTCTTCGTTGAAGGAAAAATACTACAAAAAAGATAAGGAAATTGACACGAAACAGGCATTCAAGAAACATGACGATTTTTAAATCATGACCATTATTTGAACAATTTTATTGATGAAGACTTGTCTAGTTCATTTTGGTATGTTTTAGTAGGGTATCTCCACGCCGGAGTTACGGGGCCTATTAAAGTAGGGATATGATTCTGAATTAGCGCCAGATCTTCTTTCCAAAATTACAGTGTCAGTGAATAACAAACTTTCCGAAAATTAAAGAGCATCCGTGGAGCAAAATGCTTGAATCAACGAAAGGTTTTTCGGTCTAGCTGAACCAGAGCTGAGCAATTAAGTGCTTGTATTTTGGTGACCGTACCACTGCAAGAACTAGTCTATATCTAGACTAGTCTACCTATATGTACTACTAGTCTAGAGTCGAGAGTAGAGTAGCTAGACTAAACTTACAATAGGCCTAGATCTATGTATTTTATGTTATTTGTTTAGTCTACACCTAGTACGTCTACTTACCACAATCGCAGAAAGGATCCATATAATAAGAGGAAGGGAAAAGCTGCAGAAATAAGACATGGTGAGTATTATATTGCGGCCGCTGGTGTAGATCTAATTAACTATTATCGGATCAATCTATATAGCTCTAGCTAGATATAGCTGCACGTGGTAAAGTTGTACGCTTTTCTTTAATCTGATTGGTTAAAACTATACATCCATTCTCGCCGCCATGGCTGTATAGTTTCCTGCATTGTGATTGGTTAAAACCGTACAGCCATAAAACTATACATCCATTCTCGCGATCGCCGCCATGGCTGTATAGTTTCCTGCATTGTGATTGGTTAAAACCGTACAGCCATAAAACTATACATCCATTCTCGCCGCCATGGCTGTATAGTTTCTTGCATTGTGATTGGTTAAAACCGTACAGCCATAAAACTATACATCCATTCTCGCCGCCATGGCTGTATAGTTTCCTGCATTGTGATTGGTTAAAACCGTACAACCATACATCCATACATCCATACAACCATAACTGAATGGATGTATGGTTGTTCGCAATTATGGCATTTCGGCCCGCAAACCTAACAACCTTACATGCGTTCTATAGCTGTATGGTTGCATAGATGTATGGATGTATGGTTGTATGGATGTACGGTTTCCTGCGTTCTGATTGGTTAAAACCATACATCCATTCGATGGATGTATGGTTGTATAGTTGTCATATTTATGGCACGTTCCGCCCGTCATAGGCGCGTGGCCGTTGACATTGTCATTGACTGGTAATTGCAGGGGGGCTCAACTCCGCTTCTGCATCCGTCCAGCCATGGGGAAATTTTGGAGGGTCAAAAAGTGCACACTGCTTCCACTTTCCATGTATTAGCCTATGAAGACGACAACTGTTTAGTGCACCAGCGAAATAGGGACTTTGGCCTGCGCGCAACGCGTAAAATATGCAAATTAAAATTGTGAATATTGATGAGCTCTTTCACACTTATTAGCATATTATCGCAATGAAGAAAAGACAATGCGCATGCGTTACTGCAAGTCGCGACAGAATCCTAGAGCTAGACCATAATTATATCGACCCGATCGAACTAAAAGTGTAGAACAAAGGTCAGAGTTGGGGTTGAAGGGGTTAACTTAATTGGGGGCAGAAACTTCACTGTCACCAAGATTGAAATTAAGTACATTTAAAAATTCAGTTCAGTAAAGCAAATATAAAGACCCCATTTCACCTTTTAAATCAATTATTATCAATCAAATTGCACAGATCATTTAGCGCCCAAGTGCCATATTGTTAGTGCCCAAATGATTAATCATTCTCATCTCGCCTTCAATGATCTTTCATATTGTGCCCCCTCCCCAATGAAATTTCAATTTTGCCTCGTTCTTTTCATTTTTGATTCGTCGGCACTGATTTTTGAAATTTGCCCCCCACCCCGGACAGTAACATTTTCAATCCAGGACCCCCTTCCAATACTGACATTTCCATAGGCCCTATTACCCTCCCTCTTCCACCCCAAACCACCACCACAATTACCATGCTGTCATTTTGGCACTGACTTATTATTTAACTCCCCTCCCCTCTCTATTGTAAAACATTTTTTATACTGCATTTATACTTTAGCCTTGCCCACTCTCTTATTTCCGCCTATGAGGATAGACGATTAAATCTATCTCGCTGATGCCAGATCTAAAAGAAATCACAAGGTCGAACACCAATTACTCAATTCTACACAAGACTGCATCAGCCCCATCACACCTCATTCATACAGCATGCATTATCAATACAGAGTGCCTACATCATCATAATCACCATTATCATCACATATCTTTCATAAAATAAGAAAATGAAAAGAAAAGAATTAAGCAGTATTAACTAATTTTATTAACATTTATGAACTCATTGATCAACATAATTTTTTCTATAATGATCTTTTTAAATGCAACATGACATATACATCAACAAAAGAAAGGTAACAAATAAATGGGGGGCTGCTGTCTCTTGAATTCAATTTTTCAGTTGTAAAATTTTACTATAAATTTAGAAAATTAGATATTTTAAAATAAAATCCATACGATTTATTCAATTATCAACATGCTATATTACTATGTAAGGCACAGGTATATACTGAGTTTTACGAGTACTTTTTTTTACATTGGACATTATTGTTGTTCTTACTACTATTATCATTATTATTATGATTATTACGGCTATATGCTATTACTGCTATAGGACCATTGTCATTATTAGTACTATTATTATTATTATTATTATTATTAATATTTTAAAGTACTACTATTGTACTACTCCTACATCATTTTATCCCCCCCCCCCCTTCAATTTAGTATACAGTTCAGCATCCCTAATATATTTGTCAGAACTTGAATTAATCCAAAAGCTATGTTACATGTACACGCATTTAAAAGAACAAATAAATACGTTCATGATCTTCGCTATATCTTCTCTTCTTCTTCTTCTGGTAATCTTCAAAGGGCTATGTAGCCTATCACAAAGATGAACTAGTCAGTACTAAAGATTACAAGTGGTGTGAGGAAGACAGATGATGTTTTTTAGTGGGATAAGGGCATTAGATGCCTCAGGAGTAGTCCCTGGCAGTTCCCTGGACTGTCAGCATGCACTACATTTTCTGGAAGTCAGTTCCATTAAATTTGGGACAGAGCATTGGTCAAATACAAACTTTTCTATGTCGCTTCTGGCTTGGTGCAACTGGAGGGTCATGCCATGGTTCTTCCATGATCGTGATTTGTTGAAGAAAAATAGGGCTTTGGCAGAGAGACCATTGACTATCTTGTGCACCATTCCCAGTCTACTTGCAGAGTGCCTTGTAGATAGAGTAGGCCACTAGAACGTCATCATCTCAGTCACGCTGCTGGTTCTCTTGTAGTCCCCATTGTGACGTAGCATGTGCCCCGGCGTTGGATCTTGTCAAGATCTTGGACATTTGAGATGTTGTAGGTATCCCAGACGCTGGAACAGTTCTCAAGATGAGGGTGGACTAGGGACTTGTACGAAATAAGCCTGGGTATCAAACCTTCTGCATGGGACAACCTGCATAATAAAACCAAAAGAGAGGAGAAAGCAAATAAGATTAAAACTAGCTGCACTACATTAGATTTTAAAAAATAGTACCTACCCACTGTTACGTCTTAAATTTTAGTTTTATTAAAAAATGATAGACTTATGTCTATCTGATAGGGCTTTTTTAAAGAGTAGAGTAAATGTTTATATTTATTTCCAATTCTGTTACAAGTAACTTTCAAAATTGTTTTTCTTAAATTATTATTATTTTTGAACATTTTCTACATACAATAACAGGCAGTACATGTAGAGGTAGAAGTCTATTAATTATAAGTTGTTTATAAACATAGGTGTATCTACTGTTCAGTTGCTAAATTTTGTGAGAACAAGTTTGATAGATATAATGTAATATTGGAAAAAAAATGCCTTTGAGTGCGTCTTTTAATATCATGCTGAGAGAATATACTGATTTGTTTATTTAGCAACACCGTAGTTTGTCACGTAAATATAAAGCTAGAGAATAAATGAGAATTTCAAGATTTAATGTAACATAAGATGACAGTGCCCCCAAATATCATTAGTCCAAGATGAGTGCGATGTTCGCATGGGCTTAGATTATACAGCTTGAATATTTTCGAACTTCATACAAACATACCTTGACAGAGTTCAACTTAGGTGTCCTGTCCTTTGATGATCGGGTCCTGGTGCTCTCTTATGTACTTCTGTGGTCATTATCTGCTTCTTGGTTCCATAGAATCTACAATTAAAGACAACAGAAGCTTAGTATTAAAGGTTCGTGCTAGTATTAATGCATGCATTATTTATCAGTTTATAAATTTGTTCATGTACTTTAGAGTAAGAAATACCCATGTCATATGTAGGGTTGGATCCAGAATTCTCAACAACAACAAAATAAAAAAGGGTGGCATATAGTCCTGAAAATTCACTATAAGCAAAGTAAATATTAAGACATTAGTAATACACAAATAATATAAACCTTTTTTTTTAAATCTCTAAACATGTCTTTTTCCTCTAAATATTTCAAACAAGGCACAGTGCCATAACTTAGTTAGAGCACAATCTGGGGAAGGGGGGGTAAGATTAGGAAGCTAGGAAGAGACACCTTTTTTGTTTTGTTTTTGTAGCCTTCATCCGAACCAAGCTGAATCTGGACCTGGATCACATAATGCCACTACACTAGTGGAGCAAAAACGTGTCTAATTTATAGACCTAGCTACGGCCGGCTATGATAGTCTTTGCCATGGCATAACACAAGCTAGTAAAATTGCCCATTAGTAGGTGACTATGTCCCTGGCAATGTCACATCTGAAGAAAAAAAGGGGCACAGAAGGGTTGTGCCCCCCCCCCACCTCCTCTTTAAAAATCGACATTGCCATTGGTTAACTTCCAGGCAGTAGAACTAGGCCTAGGTCTAGAGCTCTAGCCCGAGTCTAGGCCTAGGCAGTAGACCTAGACCTAGGTCTACTGCCTGGAAGTTAACCAATGGCTACTCTAGAGTCTATAGAGTAGCCTAGACTACATTGATCTTCCTAAACCAGGCATTTATTTAGTCTTTTTTTAATAAGAATGTACATGTAGATCTAGGCTATATCTACATATCAAAATTCAAGTTACAGCCTACAGGATTCCATTACTACAGTCATTACATTAGACTTGGAGTTAGAGGTACCGGTATACAGATGCGGGGATAAATGCTGTTCAGATCGACTAGTGTAACAGATCTAGACTATTACTAGCCTATATTCTAGATCTAACACTAGTAACACTAAGTGTAGCCTACACTACTCGAGTCTAGTACGATCATTTACGAGTAGCCTACAATTAAATATATAGACTTCTAGCCGCGCCAGCTCAGGAAACGCAGCCACTTCTTGGTGAAGTGTTACAGCCGGCTAGCATCGGCGAATTGAAAATCATAATCCGCTCGACGAGATCTCATCGGCTGGACTAGCAATGAGCCATTTGCGCAGTCTATGTAACAGGTCCACATCTACCACTGATTATTATCGATAATCAAGCTATAAACTGAACTTTAAAAGTATGAGATGTGCTCAAATGAAATAATCTACGGTAAACTTCTGATTGTTTTAAAAAATATTACCGTCGACGACTTCAATTAGAGTTCATTCAATCAGTTAATATTTCTTGATCAGACAAAAGAAAAGGGGATGGGATAGGCCTAGGTGGTAATACGTTGTGACGATGCAGAAAGCACCTCACTGCAACGACGAACACATCACAATCATTTCAGAGATCTTCACACAAAATGGATCTTTACTTACTTTTGTTGGTATCGTATGGTATCACTTCGATGTTGATGTTTGCCTGAAGATTTTCTGCTTCACTGAGATGTACTTGACAAACTTCTATTACAATAGAAATTCACTTAAAAGGAAAATGCTTCATTGTTCGTAGTTGAATAACTTCAAAGTTGCAGTTCATACAACCGCCATTTTTCTTCAATTTCGTGCTCAAATCGTAGGGAATTCTGGGAATGCAAAAAATGTTTTATGCATGACCTAATACATAAAACATTTTGTTGATGGCCAATCACCAAACAGCAATTGGCGTATTTTACGTCATTGCTCATGAATAAACATTGACCCTCCAAAATCGTCGTTCAAATTGGACAAACCCCCATAATGCATCCAATGCAAAACCTATGGAATGTCAAAGGTCACAATTTGAGTCGCTCCTCTAGTCCTCCTACGGAGGACATACTGTGTATGATCGAATCTCTTTGGGTAATACACCTTTTCACGGTTAAGGGCGCCATTTTAGAGGTCAGGGGTTTACGCGTATATAGCGCCCATGCAAATATGATGTGAGCGCACAGCGCATGCAGGCAGTGATGTCTTCAATGTTTTCAGATGCGCGCTGTGCGCTCACATCATATTTGCATGGGCGCGCTATCTTAATTACGCGTAAACCACTGACCTCTAGAGGTCAGTGGGGTTAACATCTTTGTTTGTTCTTAAATTTGTTCTTAAATTAAGATGGCGCCCATGTCTGCGCATGCGCACTTTTGTAACCGTGAAAAGGTGTATTGGGTATGTGCACACATAGCTAGCTGCATTACTTTCCTGGCTGTGTAAAAAGCTGTGCTATTGATACTCAACATTGCAAACACCACTGTACAAAACTCAACCGATTTCACTAAAAATTGGTACTTTAGTGACAATTGATGACACCTAAATAGCAGTAAAATACAATTTTTTCAACTTACCGATGTTAGAAAGAATAATTTAAATTTTTAAGATTCAAATTGTAAGTCTACTGTCAAACTTTGCTTACAGTTACAGCCGCATCGGCATGATTGTGTGCATTTGTGTATTGTGAGTGTATTGACGCGACGGCATGTGAGCGAAGGCTGCCTATTAACAAGTAGTGCAGTGCTAGTGCTAGAGGTCAATACGCATTAGCATTGACTCTCTATGCTTTACTGGAGTGGGTATGTGCGCATGGCTCAGTACGGTATCACTGTTAGCAATTACTGCATATTATCCCACCCCTTATTACAACAGGTAAGGTTTTTCATGACATTTGTTACAAAACTTTGTTTTTTAGGCAATTGGCATAGCTCCCTAACCACCTTTTTTGTATGGATATTGTTTTTATATATCTTGTTCTCAATTTCGTCCCTTTAATTTTTTTTTTTTTTTAAAGTTCAGATGACACATTATTGGAATATTAACGTAGATTAATTTAAGGATTTATTTGTTTTATTTTTACATACAGGCAACTATGTGGAAGCGCAAAACATCGCCAGGAAGGCAGAGGACACGTCAAACCTGGAACCGGAAGATGATGCTGTGCAGAAGCGAAAGAGACGTCTTCCCCAGAGATTTAGCAAATCTTCATCAAGTGATTCAGGAAGTGACGCTGGTAAGTATTTGTCTCTTGATGGTTAGTAGTGCTTGGTTCGGCCAGAGACGTATAATTTACATCTTATTTCTCGTTCTCACTAAATAGTCTCAAGCTTTTCTGTTTATCCCACGAATAGACCTGGGCCTATATTCATGAAACTCTGCTATCTTAGCACCCTTCAGTGGGTTATCCTATGGGCATCCATTAGCGTAAACATTTATGTTTTTTCCTAAACTTATGCATGATTTATGTTCTACGCACAGTGGTTATAGTTTGTTTTCATAATTTATCAATTGTTTATTTCATTGATTACTTTGTCTCTTTATTAATTTTTAAAAGCATGAATTTTGAGTTGATGCTTATTGCCATGCACCCGTAGGAAAACCCCTGATTTTTGAAGCGTGCTGAATATGGGCCCTGTTGACTGTATTCAAATTATATGCATATTTGTTGAACATAAGTTTCTCTTGACAACTAAGAAGTTTGCCCAAGGATTGCCTGACAAAGCAACAACTAATGTATGCAAAATGAATTCCATCTATTGAAATGCCATTATGCACAACGGGTGAACTGAATAGCTACTTTCCAAGGGTTCTGGAGAGAAACATCCATACATTTTTCAGCTTCAAATCATAATTTATTGCAATTCCCTTATAATTTACACCTACTATCACAGATTAATGCAGCACAATAAATAATAGTGCATTCTTCCTCTTCAAAATCCAACAGGTGATGAAAACCTAAGATAATTTATTTGGGATTGCTAGACCTGCTTTGTGTCCCAGCCATGCAAAATGATGATTGATAGATGTGGCACCATTCCGGCAAAACTGAAAATTAA
The DNA here is from genome assembly GCA_037976565.1 of Mesocentrotus franciscanus. Classification (NCBI taxonomy): domain Eukaryota; kingdom Metazoa; phylum Echinodermata; class Echinoidea; order Camarodonta; family Strongylocentrotidae; genus Mesocentrotus; species Mesocentrotus franciscanus. The sequence goes on from CP137668.1 coordinate 9,872,586, forward strand.
TATGTTATCTAGGCATAAATTTCGGACAAGAAGTTTGCATTATCCAAAAGCTTGTTCAGTTTTTGAGAATTCTTGTCGTGTCTTGATATCCCTTTTAACATCTGCAATGTGTCTCTGTTTTACAGATCTTGAATCGGACCCAGGAGAACTACATGTACGCGGAGGAACGACTAAGGCTGTGGCAGCAGAGATACCAATGCGAAACTGAATCGAAGTCAAGTCCACATCGCATTTTTCAGTTCCATCCACCAGCTCCGGTAATCAGGGCAGCAGGCCATCCACCAGATTCACCTTGCCCTTGTCATCCTCGTCCCCGTCCCAATCCGCAACTCCAGCAAGGGCTCGGGCTTCGGAAAGTAAGTTTTTTTCAGATAGCATTTCACAAACGAATGTTTCTGAGGGTTTTTTTATCATCAGAAGTTACTGTAGAGCGTATAAACTACAAACAACATTTGCCATTTTTACTAAGTTGCTACACTAAAATACTGTTGGATTGGATAAGAGAGACGGATTATTTCAGCATACATGTAATTTATTTTATCAACAAGGCATGGGTATAGTTTTCTTACAGAAAAGGTGCTTTTAAATCCTTACAGTATGTGATGCTTTGTTGGAAGCGCTGCGCAGGTGCTGTCTTTGAAGCTGGGTGATATATTCCTGAAGTGACAAAATTGGACAGCTATCAAACATATCTCGCCAAAATATCCTATTCATTTGCTGTCGGAGTTTTTAATGACTTCAACTGTTATTATAATGCATTTTTTGTGTCTGTTTTTTTCTCAGGCAATTTTCTGTGTACGCTGCAGAGGCTGGAGGAAGGGCAGCAGCAGCTGATGCAGTTGGTACAAAAACTGCTTTTGTCCAAATCGGGAGTGGCCGTTGATGTGGAAGACCTTAGGGAGCCGTTTACCGAACCAGTGCTTGCTCTAAATTGCAGAAACAAGACGCTGTCATTGAGGAAGCTGTCGCTAACGCTGTCACCGAGGAAGCTGTCGCCGAGCAAGCTTTGGATGATGGAGAGGATTCTGCCATGGAGAATTGAGTGGTGTTTTCTTCATCATTTGTGACCTTACAAAAGACCATTAAGTCTGGGAAATGACTATGCTGATTTTTAAATCGCATGACATATTTATGTAAGGCAAATATTTTGAAAATGACTTTAGCACTTTTAAAAGAAGGGAGAAACGGGCCACTTCGAATATCAGCGTCCATTCACGTGCTGTAATCTGATAATTAGTATTTGATGATAAAACATACGTAAGCATGATTTCTGATCAAAATTTCATTACATTACATAACAGTTTTGTTGGTGCATCTTTTTGGATTGAATTGCCAATATATTGTTGAGAATTCAAGACAAAGTTGTATAGGTCTGTAAATATACATGTATTACTTTTTGTAAGGATGCTGAAACCAATGTGTGTGCTGCCAAACCCTCGACACTGTTTATATAACCTTGTCTTCTATATTCATAGACCCTTAAATTTGAGTATTCATATTTGCCTGTTAATAATTCATATCTTCAACTCGTTTCTATCAGTTTATTGTAAATAGCTTTTTGTAGATTTTTCATGTGTTTTGTGTTGATTTTATAGTTGAAGTAAGGAGATGCAAGGTCCAATGCAAGGCTTCTGGGAAAACTTAGAGCACAAATCTCGACCTGCCCATTTTTTAAAAAGGTTCTGTTGAATTAGTACACAAAATAATTCTATGCACTATTTGGTTTTACCAAAGATCAAGACTTATTTTTTTGGAGAATGCAAGACAAGTTATAGGTTCTGTAAATAACTCAAATTGCTTTTAGTAAGTGTGTTACCAAAGTTGCTATGTGTGCTGCCAAATTCTTGACACTATTCATTTTATCTTGCCTTGTATATTCATAGAGACATAGACCTGTAAATATATGAGTATTCATATTTGCCAGTTAATGACATCTTCAACTCATCTATCAGATTATTGTGTATTATTTGTAGATTGTTCATGTGTTAGGTATCTATAGTTTTAAAGGGATAGTTTAGTATTGGTCAAACTTAACTTTAAAACCAAAACCTGCACTATCACGGTGCAAAGTAATAATTACAAACGACTAAGTAAAACCCCTGTTATTATTCAAAATGACCTGTTACTTTGTGCATTTAATGTTTGTTAAAATGATAATTAAATATAGATATCAATTACTTTTTAAAAACCTATTCAGATTTGTTTCTTCTTCAAAGTAGTCTTCAAGCATTTTTAATCTTTTGAATAAAAATATATTTATGGATATTTCAGCCGTTTGTGAACCGATTTTGATCAAATAACAATTTATTCTGAATATTAGAATTGTATGTTCTTTCAGGGGCACTTCAGGAAATACCAATACTCATACTCAACGCTACCTTTAAGTATAGCGGGTATTCTATTAAAAAAATGTCAATAATAGCATAAACCCTAGTTTTCTAAAAGCTTTTTTCAAATATACATGATGTACTGTATTGCTAGGCCTTTGTACATATTTTGTAAATATGTTTGATAATAAATTCATAAAAATAAACCAAATACATGTGTGACCTAGCGTTTATTAAAAATTCACTATATGTTGGACGTTCTTAAAATGTTTTCTGAACGTTCTTAAAAGGTTTTCTGAACGTTCTCAAGACGTTCTAGACGTTCTTAAAAGGTTTTTCTGAACGTTCTTAGAACGTTTCCAGGACATTCTAGGCGTTCTTAAAAGGTTTTCTGAACGTTCTTTAAAAGGTTTTCTGAACGTTCTCAGAACGTTTCCAAGACGTTCTAGACGTTCTTAAAAGGTTTTCTGGATGTTTTTGAGGTTCTTAAAACGTTCTTAAAACGTTCTTAAAACGTCCCAAACGTTCGACAGGTTTTCTGCAGGTCCTTGCTCTTAAAAGCAAATCTATAACAGGTTTTGTATTGGTTCTAAAAACGTTTAGAAAACGTTAAAAAAACGTCCATTTGGAACGTTCTTAAAACGTTTTCAACCTTCCACAAATAACCGTTATTAAAACGTTTTCATAAAACGTTTAAAAAACCAAATTGGAACCTTTTTAGAACGTTCAGAAAACGTCCAATTGTTAGTTGGGTGGAAGTGTATTTGTTAACATGTTTTGGTGTGTGTTTTGGGTGCACTGGAAAGGTTAAAAGAAAATAAAATATATGTGAGTCACAGGGGAGTGTGAGAGAATTCATATTTGTTTAGTTTAGCAAATGAATGAAGCAGAAAGTGAATCCAAAGCTGATTTTATCTGTGATCTCTGCTCAAGGTTTGTTGCGATTCTGACACTTGTTTCTTGCATGTGTTAAAAAATAAGGTTTTAAAGAAGAGCTTCCCCCGGTGTGTACTTGAACAAGTTGAACATGTAATTAAATCCATTATGAAATCTGTAAATAACCAAATTCTCAACGTGAATGTCAATATGATTATTTGTATATATTGATTATATGGTATGGTTTATATACAGCTTTCTTTACTTCATAATGGGGATGTGATGATTCAGTGACTTGCCCTTTTTCCCCCCTTTTTTCATGTTTGTCATGTTTGTCATCTTTTTCCCCATGAAAGTTGTGTTTTTTCTCTTTGCAATTATACTCAAATTGGCAGACATTGTATTCATATACTACTATTCAACTTCACATTGTGCAGTGTACCTTGTATGCACACGATATATAGATCTATTTATGTCACAATTCTCTTCTTTTTTTTAAATTCCACCTAATCACGTAGTGCTATGAAGTGAAGTGCATACATGCATGTTGTACTCAAACAAACGGGATATATTTATGAAGTGTTCAAGGATGAATAATCATGTTCTGATCTGGTACATGTCAATATAAAATGTGATAATAGTAATTTACTTCTCCTTTCCCTGGCAGATGGTTGATTATTCTTGTATTTTATTTGTTCCTTTTACTTGCCAATGAGGTATACTACCTTTCTGATATCTTTGCAATCTCATTCTGTAAAATAATTTTTGATCAATTACTGCAAAAGCATAAATGCTTATATAAATGTAATGTTAATTTAAAACCAAAGTACTTTTATATTGTGCAACTGTCATCTTCTTGCAACATTTTCACAGAACATATTTTCTTAAAAATTAATTGTTTTAATAAGGAATCTTAATCTCTGCCATAATTTAAAGCTCTGCATATCTTCTATGGATCCATAAGTTTCTTATATTGATTATTTTTAACTGAATATTTAACTTGTGCTGTTATTACTGACATCTAGAATGAAAACCTTTTTCACTCAGGCCTAGCTCTTGTCAAATATATCCCTTTCCAAAGCGGATGTTTAGCAAAAAGACCAACTCTGTTCTTTTATACCTACCTCTTCTTTTATACCTACTTCTTTGGGCCACCAAAGTTATGAAAAATCTTTGTAATTGAACTTCAAATTTAAAATTCTGAGTTTCTATGTTTTGACTCGTTGTTAAATGGGCATTGTAACTTAATTCTATGGAAATTAACTGTTGACACTCTACTTATTCATTTATTTTATTTATTTATTTCATTTCATGGAAAGGTTTGATTTTCTAGTTGCTGTTGTAACCTATGTTTACTTCAAAAACATTATTCTTTCATCATATACGAGCACAAAACAATATGGATAATGTATGTTTCTTCATAAGGGGAAATTTGAATCATATTTTATGTTTTTGTTGGCAGAGTGTAATCAACTTACTCATGTTCCTTCTCCTACAGCTTTTAGTGCACTGATGAGTTTGTTGTCTTCTTTGGTGAATCCTTTTTTTTCTTTTAATACTTAATTGCAGTTTCTGCCTGCAGTTTTACAAAAGGGTGTTTTGACTTCATTTTCTGGAGATGATGAATAAAGAGATTTCTAGTTTGAATCTGATGTGTTCATTCTTAGTTTGTTCTGTAAACTTTTTCAAAGAGTGCATGAATGTTTTATGTTGCGACATTGGGCAAGTTTCTCAAAACCTTCATAAGTCTCCATGTAAGTTTGTGGCTGTCCCATCAAATGTGTGTTTAAAAAATGCATGCAGGTGAACTTGGTTTCAAGAACATTGCCCATGGAGGCAATGTCATGAGAGAACCAAATACATGTAGTGCTAAAATGTAGGTATAATAAAATGAGCCTGATGAGAAAAGGAAGAACATCCCTCCATGTTTAAAGTGAAAAATGAAATAGATTAATTATATATCAATGGAAAGCTTTAAGGCCATAGATGACAATGATATCAATTATATGCTATTGTAGTGTCTGTCAGAGGAGTAACAGCTCTCTGTAAACTCAAAATCTAAAGATTTTAAATGGGAAGTTGACCTAAAAACTAGCGATCGACTAGATGACATCACCTTATGTAGAGTATGCATATTCCCAAAAATTTGCATTAATTAAGCACGGCTCATTGCCTCGGCTATATCAATAGGCGAGCTGATCTTGTCCACATGTTATTTTGTCACGGTTTGGGAATTTGGAGGGGTGCGGAAAATGAGGTTTTAATTTGCTTAAAGGTTGTGCAATACCGAAAGAGGATATTGTGTTCCTTTATATCGATTTGTGTTTCATGTTTATTCAGCTTTCCTTTGATATAAAGTTGTGTTTTCATCGGATAGGGTCTTTGAAAAAAAAAAATAGTGGTGGGAGTGGGACCAATACATGTAACATGTAGACCAATGAAATTGCTTCGTTACTGTATATTGCATTTTCTACTAAAAACATAGAAAATAAAGGCATTGGACTGGCATTAATACTTGAAATGAGAGGTTGTAACGAGAGCTTATTATGAAAGCAATCTTTTAACGAAGTTCCACTGCATAAGAATACAATAAAAATAAAAAGAAATGGTGAAGAAAAAAAATCTAAACCACAATGTGCCACACCCTTACAGTCGGCACTCCACTACACACACAACACAAAACTATTCACCAGAAATAAAACAAAATCAGGCATGATTGAATGAAATATTGAACATTTAATCATATACATATATATATCCTCTATTTCAATATCACATATTGCTTGTTTTCTATAATATCTCTCTAAGTGCATACAGACATACTCATTTTGTATCTTTATGACAATTTTACATATTAACTTTACAATCAACCACATAATGTGAGTTACATTTTTCATCCCATTATAAGATATGAATATCAAACAATGGTGATTAAAATTTCATTACAGATTTCTTAAATTACAGGTTCATTATTTGCAGGTATGTATTTGACAGTTAATTTCTACAATGACAGAGTTCCGGCATGGAAACTAGGCTATCATGCTCAAACTTTTTCGGACAAAAGGATGAAATTTCCAATCGGCACAAAGTCTACTAATAATCACTAAAGTGTGTCAGAGTGGATGAGAATAGATTGTTTTCATCAATGACATCACAATAGGACAACTATCCAAGATAAATATGATTATGTGTAACTTGTCTCTGGAAACCACAAGGGTATTTGATAAGATCATATTTATGCTCAGGTCAGGAAACCGCCAAAGTAATTCTGAATAGAAGAGAAGATAACGGGCCTAAAAGATAAAGATTAATGAGCTGTTCAAAGCTTATCCCCTAAGGCTCATTCAGATTTGCGGTAAACCGCAGCAAAAAAGGTCACATTAAAAAATGGCAACTGCATGCAGCAAAGGTCTTAGGTGCGCATATTGACCGAGCTCTGTGTTATCAGCTACAGATATGTGAAGCGTACATGTATTCAGGCGCGGATCCAGGATTTCTTAGGGGCCCAAATTTGAAATTATGCGAGCCAAATATTGGTACGTAATGGTGACCAGCAGTGGCGTAATGAGCAAAAACGTTTTTTTTTTTGGGGGCAGACAAAAAAATCTGCATCTCCCCACTCTTACCGCTAGGCCCCACTGAACGTTTTTCAAAGTGGGTGGTGGACGCTAAAGTATTTGTGATCAAGTAGAGCGTAGCGCAAATTGGCGTGGGGTCCAGGGGGCTGAGCTCCCTGAAACTCAGGGATTTAAGGCATTTTATAACGGTCAGATAAGCATTCAGGGGCGTACTTTAGACCCCTTGGTGGGGTCGAGGGGGCGGACCCCTAGAAGCTTAGGGGTTTTAGACACTTAATTACGGTCAGATGAGCATATCTAGATACCTTATTTGTGACACTCGCAGGTCACTAATTGGCGTGGTGTCCAGGGGGGAGCCCCCAGAAGCTCAGGGGTTTTAGGCATTTTATAACGGTCAGTTAAGTATTCAGGGCTGCCTCAGGTCCCCTGGTGGAGTCGAGGGGCGGAGCCTCGGAAGCTCAGGGGTTTTTAGGCATTTAATTACGGTCAGATGAACATATTTTGATACCTTATTTGTGACACTCGCAGGTCACTAATTGGCGAGGGGTCCAGGGGGCGAAGCCCCCGGAAGCTCAAGGGTTTTAGGCATTAAATTACAGTCAGGTGAGTATCCAGGGGCCCGCCTTGGGGCCCTTGGTTGGGTCCAGGGGGCAGAGCCCCCGGAAGCACAGGGGTTTTATGCGTTTAATTATGTTAAGTTGAGCATTTTTATGATACCTTATTGACAGAAGCAGGACACTATTTGGCGTCGGGTCCAGGGGGCGGAGGCCCAAAAGCTCAGGGGTTTTAGGCGTTTAATTACTGTCAGATGAGCATATTTTGATACCTTATTTGTGACACTAGCAGGACAATAATTGGTGTGGGGTCCAGGGGGCGGAGCCCCTTAGAAGCTCAGGGGTTTTAGGCATTTTATAACGATCAGATAAGTATTCAGGGGCCGCCTTAGGGTCCCTGATGGGGTCGAGGGGGCGGAGCCTCCGGCAGCTCGGGGGTTTTAGGCATTTAATTACGGTCAGATGAACATATTTTTATACCTTATTTGTGACACTCGCAGGTCCCTGATTGGCGAGGGGTCCAGGGGGCGCCCCTGGAAGCTCAAGGGTTTTAGGCATTAAATTACAGTTAGGTGAATATCCAGGGGCCCGCCTTGGGGCCCTTGGTTGGGTCCAGGGGGCAGAGCCCCCGAAAGCTCAGGGGTTTTAGGCGTTTAATTACGGTCAGATGAGCATTTTTTATACCTTATTTGTGACACTATAGCAGGACACTAATTAGCGTCGGGTCCAGGGGCGGAGCCCCCAGAAGCTCAGGAGTTTTAGGCATTAAATTACCGTCAGATGAGCATCCAGGGGCCCGCCTTAGACCCCTAGGTGGAATCAAGGGGGCAGAGCCCCCGGAAGCTCAGGGGTTATAGGCATTTAATCCCGGTCAGATGAGCATATTTTTATACCCTATTATTTTGTGACACTGGCAGGTCAATATTCTTTCTTTCTATTTTTCTTTAATATACTTTTCAAAAAAGTTGGGGGGCTCGAGGCCCTCGAGCCCCGCAGTTCCGCGGGCCCTGACATGTAGGCCTCTAAATAAGCATATTTCTTGCCTGACTGTAAATTTAGGAATTTGTTATTTTCCAACAAACGCATAAAAAAGTATAATTTACTAAAAAGTGAGGAAAAACTCGGAATTTCTTGCTTGACTGTAAATTTAGGAATTTGTTATTTTCCAACAAACGCATAAAAGTATAATTTACTAAAAAGTGAGGAAAAAACTCGGAAATTTCTTGCCTGACTGTAAATTTAGGAATTTGTTATTTTCCAACAAACGCATAAAAAAATATAATTTACTAAAAAAGTGAGGAAAAAACTCGGAAAATTGTGTCAGTTCAGCAAGTTTCCCTTTTCCTTCTCTCTCTTTTAGGTTTGCTGTTGGGGGGGGGCAAGGCCCTTTAGGCTCCCCCTCCCCGATCCACACGTGGTTGGCGGAATTAATCGCAACTGATCTCCCCTTCTTTTCTTCTTCGTCTTTTGTTCCCTTTTAGCTCTCCTCTTTCCCTTTCCCTTCCTTCTCTCTTTTTGGGGGGCGGAGGGGGGTAGAGGCAAGGGCCCCCGATCCACAACTTGTTGGCGGGAAAATTGCAGCTGATATCCCCTTCTTTTATTTTCTTCTTCCTCTTATTTTTCCTTCCCTTTATCTCCTCTTTTCCTTTTTCTTTCCCTTTCCTTCCTTCTCTCTTATTTTTTGCTGGGGGAGGGGGGAGGCAACAGCCTGGGAGGCAAGGCCCTTTCGGCCCCTCCCCCGATCTCCTTCTTTTCCCCCATTTCTTTTCTTCTTCCTTCTTTCCCTTCTTTTCCTTCTTTCTCTCTCTTTCTCTTTTTTTTTTTTGCTGGGGCCAAGGCCCGCTCGGCCTCCCCCCTGGATCCGCGCCTGCATGTATTACACTTTACGCCATGGTTTATCTCTTCATATCTGAACGGACCTTAATGGTCAAGTTACAAAAAGGATTATTTCTTTGACCTTCACAACCTGTGCAATCTATGGCCATGTACATGCTACAGTCTCTAATGTACAAACACACATACATTCATGATTATGCTGCCTGCTACAGTTCATCATATAAATTATAAATGGCATAAATCTTTTTTTGTGTGTGGAAAATATCTTTTATAGAATTTACACCCCCTAAGAAATCCTGGATCCGCGCCTGAATACATGTACGCTTCACATATCTGTAGCTGATAACACAGAGCTCGGTCAATATGCGCACCTAAGACCTTTGCTGCATGCAGTTGCCATTTTTTAATGTGACCTTTTTTGCTGCGGTTTACCGCAAATCTGAATGAGCCTTAGGGGATAAGCTTTGAACAGCTCATTAATCTTTATCTTTTAGGCCCGTTATCTTCTCTTCTATTCAGAATTACTTTGGCGGTTTCCTGACCTGAGCATAAATATGATCTTATCAAATACCCTTGTGGTTTCCAGAGACAAGTTACACATAATCATATTTATCTTGGATAGTTGTCCTATTGTGATGTCATTGATGAAAACAATCTATTCTCATCCACTCTGACACACTTTAGTGATTATTAGTAGACTTTGTGCCGATTGGAAATTTCATCCTTTTGTCCGAAAAAGTTTGAGCATGATAGCCTAGTTTCCATGCCGGAACTCTGTCATTGTAGAAATTAACTGTCAAATACATACCTGCAAATAATGAACCTGTAATTTAAGAAATCTGTAATGAAATTTTAATCACCATTGTTTGATATTCATATCTTATAATGGGATGAAAAATGTAACTCACATTATGTGGTTGATTGTAAAGTTAATATGTAAAATTGTCATAAAGATACAAAATGAGTATGTCTGTATGCACTTAGAGAGATATTATAGAAAACAAGCAATATGTGATATTGAAATAGAGGATATATATATGTATATGATTAAATGTTCAATATTTCATTCAATCATGCCTGATTTTGTTTTATTTCTGGTGAATAGTTTTGTGTTGTGTGTGTAGTGGAGTGCCGACTGTAAGGGTGTGGCACATTGTGGTTTAGATTTTTTTTCTTCACCATTTCTTTTTATTTTTTATTGTATTCTTATGCAGTGGAACTTCGTTAAAAAGATTGCTTTCATAATAAGCTCTCGTTACAACCTCTCATTTCAAGTATTAATGCCAGTCCAATGCCTTTATTTTCTATGTTTTTTAGTAGAAAAATGCAATATACAGTAACGAAGCAATTTCATTGGTCTACATGTTACATGTATTGGTCCCACTCCCACCACTATTTTTTTTTTTCAAAGACCCTATCCGATGAAAACACAACTTTATATCAAAGGAAAGCTGAATAAACATGAAACACAAATCGATATAAAGGAACACAATATCCTCTTTCGGTATTGCACAACCTTTAAGCAAATTAAAACCTCATTTTCCGCACCCCTCCAAATTCCCAAACCGTGACAAAATAACATGTGGACAAGATCAGCTCGCCTATTGATATAGCCGAGGCAATGAGCCGTGCTTAATTAATGCAAATTTTTGGGAATATGCATACTCTACATAAGGTGATGTCATCTAGTCGATCGCTAGTTTTTAGGTCAACTTCCCATTTAAAATCTTTAGATTTTGAGTTTACAGAGAGCTGTTACTCCTCTGACAGACACTACAATAGCATATAATTGATATCATTGTCATCTATGGCCTTAAAGCTTTCCATTGATATATAATTAATCTATTTCATTTTTCACTTTAAACATGGAGGGATGTTCTTCCTTTTCTCATCAGGCTCATTTTATTATACCTACATTTTAGCACTACATGTATTTGGTTCTCTCATGACATTGCCTCCATGGGCAATGTTCTTGAAACCAAGTTCACCTGCATGCATTTTTAAACACACATTTGATGGGACAGCCACAAACTTACATGGAGACTTATGAAGGTTTTGAGAAACTTGCCCAATGTCGCAACATAAAACATTCATGCACTCTTTGAAAAAGTTTACAGAACAAACTAAGAATGAACACATCAGATTCAAACTAGAAATCTCTTTATTCATCATCTCCAGAAAATGAAGTCAAAACACCCTTTTGTAAAACTGCAGGCAGAAACTGCAATTAAGTATTAAAAGAAAAAAAAGGATTCACCAAAGAAGACAACAAACTCATCAGTGCACTAAAAAGCTGTAGGAGAAGGAACATGAGTAAGTTGATTACACTCTGCCAACAAAAACATAAAATATGATTCAAATTTCCCCTTATGAAGAAACATACATTATCCATATTGTTTTGTGCTCGTATATGATGAAAGAATAATGTTTTTGAAGTAAACATAGGTTACAACAGCAACTAGAAAATCAAACCTTTCCATGAAATGAAATAAATAAATAAAATAAATGAATAAGTAGAGTGTCAACAGTTAATTTCCATAGAATTAAGTTACAATGCCCATTTAACAACGAGTCAAAACATAGAAACTCAGAATTTTAAATTTGAAGTTCAATTACAAAGATTTTTCATAACTTTGGTGGCCCAAAGAAGTAGGTATAAAAGAAGAGGTAGGTATAAAAGAACAGAGTTGGTCTTTTTGCTAAACATCCGCTTTGGAAAGGGATATATTTGACAAGAGCTAGGCCTGAGTGAAAAAGGTTTTCATTCTAGATGTCAGTAATAACAGCACAAGTTAAATATTCAGTTAAAAATAATCAATATAAGAAACTTATGGATCCATAGAAGATATGCAGAGCTTTAAATTATGGCAGAGATTAAGATTCCTTATTAAAACAATTAATTTTTAAGAAAATATGTTCTGTGAAAATGTTGCAAGAAGATGACAGTTGCACAATATAAAAGTACTTTGGTTTTAAATTAACATTACATTTATATAAGCATTTATGCTTTTGCAGTAATTGATCAAAAATTATTTTACAGAATGAGATTGCAAAGATATCAGAAAGGTAGTATACCTCATTGGCAAGTAAAAGGAACAAATAAAATACAAGAATAATCAACCATCTGCCAGGGAAAGGAGAAGTAAATTACTATTATCACATTTTATATTGACATGTACCAGATCAGAACATGATTATTCATCCTTGAACACTTCATAAATATATCCCGTTTGTTTGAGTACAACATGCATGTATGCACTTCACTTCATAGCACTACGTGATTAGGTGGAATTTAAAAAAAAAAGAGAGAATTGTGACATAAATAGATCTATATATCGTGTGCATACAAGGTACACTGCACAATGTGAAGTTGAATAGTAGTATATGAATACAATGTCTGCCAATTTGAGTATAATTGCAAAGAGAAAAAAACACAACTTTCATGGGGAAAAAGATGACAAACATGACAAACATGAAAAAAGGGGGGAAAAAGGGCAAGTCACTGAATCATCACATCCCCATTATGAAGTAAAGAAAGCTGTATATAAACCATACCATATAATCAATATATACAAATAATCATATTGACATTCACGTTGAGAATTTGGTTATTTACAGATTTCATAATGGATTTAATTACATGTTCAACTTGTTCAAGTACACACCGGGGGAAGCTCTTCTTTAAAACCTTATTTTTTAACACATGCAAGAAACAAGTGTCAGAATCGCAACAAACCTTGAGCAGAGATCACAGATAAAATCAGCTTTGGATTCACTTTCTGCTTCATTCATTTGCTAAACTAAACAAATATGAATTCTCTCACACTCCCCTGTGACTCACATATATTTTATTTTCTTTTAACCTTTCCAGTGCACCCAAAACACACACCAAAACATGTTAACAAATACACTTCCATGAATTTTAACAGCACAATTATAAGATTTCGAAAAAACCAAAAAACCAAACACAACAATGCCAAGTTTCATTTCCATTAATTTGACCAAAAAATGAACTTGATACAAACATCACATAACTACATGCAATTGATACATACAACACGTAGAAAGAGAAATAACTCATTTGAATTTACACAAACAACTTCCACTTGTGAAACATGTCAGACAACTTGTAGTATAATAAATGTTCAAATTCACAGAATACAATGAGAGCTGCAATAATATGTGCTTGGTAATTATTAATATTACATTAGTAAATTCATCTAATTTTGCAATTCATTTTATGGTTGAACTGTGTAGACATTCAGAAAGATAAGAAGATGAAAAAGGAATAAAAGGAATAAAAGGAAAGACAGAATGATATTAAGAGGGCACTATTTAGGTTTACACATTAGTTTCAGTCTGAATACTGATTTAGAAATTAAAAGTCATTAGCCTACTTAACCCTATATCAACCCTTGAATAGGTTCTAAATTTACTTTACCTAACTGACAAGAACTATGTGAAAAATGTTTCATGCTACTTATTATTTTTAGAAGCTTGATGTTAATGGTCATTTATATGTTTAGTAAATATGTATTATAGGGAATATTACTATTAAGTTAGATTGTCTTTTCTCCATTTTACCACTAATGTATCATTCATGATTCCATATTTATATCAAAACAAAATGCTTTCACCGAGGCAATTATTTATTTGCACTGTAAAATGATATTTTTCGATTCCCAAGCTTTTGTGTTTTATCATGCATAATGTCATTACCCTAGATAAATACACACTGTCAAATTGATAACAAAAAATCATATTATATGATACCTAAATCATTACAGTATTCAACGATTAAATTTCAATTTAAGCATCGTTGAAGAATTTGGCTCATAGCAGGCTGCGAATACATACCTACACAATTTCATATTCTTACCAAAAGCATTTGTCAGTTAATCCATGCTATTATCACCTTCAACATCAGCGCATGGTGGAAACCAGCACTAGTCAGGAAACTGGTATTATCATAAAGGAAAAGTACACCCTTGCTGTTTCCAAGGAGCATTTGATGTAAAGTATATGACAGTGACCAAAGACTCCAGGCTAATTTTACAATTCATCATTGACAGATTGGCAACAAACACCCAATCCGCTTTCCCTTCCATCACTTATACACACAAAAAATGTAAGGTTACTGTACTACTAAGAATATCACTTTGGCATGGATGTTGAGAAATTACATATGTATGCTCTGAGTAAACAGTCTAATCCAACAAAATAGCCTATAAGGTCACTTAGACATCTCACTTAGACATATTGTTTAACAACAAACATGTAGATAGTTTGAGAAAACACACATGAGCCTGTTCTCTACACAGAAAGTGATAAGCAAATGATAAGTTGAACTTGGGACTTATTATTAGATACGAGTCATTGATCGCACCTCAGATTATCCCAAACATCATTATATACGTGTATATTTGAGTGACACATTCAGTTGTTCCCAAGTTGTCAAGGAATTGTGTCTGGTTTCAAGAAGGTTCTTCGTATTTTGTTAAGAGAACACCTGCTCTGCATCGATTTAGGTAAGCTGATAACCATCTTCGGTTAAAAACGACTATTATCATTAACATAATATAGTCAAATTATTTTGAAGAGTAACACAATTTTCAAATTCATAACGATTATTATTCAAATTTGGTCTTAAGTAACCACCGCCCCTTTTACCTCACATCTCTCTCTCTCTCTTCCATCATCCCCTTTTCCATCATCTCTCTCTCTCTCTCTTTCTTCTTTTTCTGTCACCCTCTCCACGATCCGTCTCCCTGTCTCTCTCCCTCTTTATCTTTGTCTCCCTTATCCCTCTCTAATTCTCTCTCCTTGGTATATATAGTATTATATTTCTCCTCTCTCTCGTTCTCTTTTCCCTACTCATAATTCTCATTTTGTTGTTGATGTTGTTTATATATAATTTAAAAAATATGCATTTATAATATTTCCTTTATGTTTTTCTGATTATTATTTTGTTTTGTTTGTAGAGGATATAAATGGAGCAGACAGCGGATTTGCAACCTTTCATTTTCAATCTACGCAGCCATGGACATGATTGTACATGTGACTATACGGTTCATGGTTGTAGCATGTTTTCTTTGCTCACAAGTGGTCCTTCAAACGCACGCTGAAGTCAGTGCCGAACAATATTCTCTTGTTTATGGTCATGAAGGTTCTGAAAAAGAACTAGATTTTTTCCCAATATCATTCACCTCTGATTGTTCGTATGCACTGCTGTACAACGGGCAAATATTCCACGCAAATGACACATCAATCCCAAGTATAAATTATCCATCAAGCAAATTCGATCGTACTTCTGTAGACAGCAAACTGCTTTTTGAGTACAAAATAATAACTTTAAGACTGAAAAATCTTAATAATCGTGATTCGGGCAGTTATACGTGTTCCTTCACTTGTCCATCTTCAGCTGTAGTTCAACAATATAAACTCGTTGTCATATCACCGCCGAATCCCGCTACATGTCAGTTGCTTTCGACACGAGACACGACTTTACAGTGCTCTTTCGTTCAAGGATACCCAAAAGGGACTATTGTCTGCTATACCTGGAATTGTGAAAAGGCAGATTTATTTCTCCGTGTTTATTCTCCAATTTACATGACGGGACACTCTAGGCAGGAAGCATACTTCTGGATAGAAGACAATAGTTGCATTGAATGTTGTTCAATTAGTCAACGATTTCCGAAGACAAAAGAAAACTGTCGTGATTTCATATATACTCCGTTGAATAGAACAACCAAGGAAGTTCAAGAAATGGCCTCAGTAACAAAATCTGGCATTCCAGATTTTTTTACTCCATCACCAAACGAAAACGAAAATTACGAAAGCAATAGTATTATACACTCACTTTCTCCATCAGTTTTGATATTCAGCCAGTTAGTTTCGATCCATTTACTACTGTAAGTTGACGTGGTAAGGAGGTTTATTGTTTACTGTGGAAACTTTTTTTTTTTTTTTTTGCTCTTGTTTAATTTGAGTATTCTTTATCATAAAAGTTGTACAACGAAATGATCTCACGGTTGTTCACATGAACGATTGTATGATTTAATAGAAAAGAAAGTTGATAAAAATCTTGGGAAATATGAAAGATCGTTCCTTGAAAGATATGAACTTTAATGTGCATATAAACCTACTAACAAATGTTACTCGGGGGCTAACCTCGATTAGCATGTTACTATTTGTTAGCTCCAATTGCCAAATACATGTAATATGTTTGTATATTGTAGTGACTATATAAATGCATGTACATGTCAGTGATTTGGTAATATATTCATTCAACTTTCGAACCAGAGACATGTTAACATGTGTCATGTCCCTGTTCGAACACTGAACTGCATACAGGGGCGCCAGAAGGTGGGGGCAAGGGTCACTAGATGACCCCAATTTTGTTTTAATAGGGTTATTATTTTGCCCCCATTAGCCCTCCCTTGCAACGATGCAAACATGATTTACAAGATATAAGTTTTGCAGGGCTATAAAGTCGAAAGTCTCAATGTTACATATTCAGATTTTCTTATCCGATGGTTTCACATTCCCACGTTTAGGTTAAGTTTTAGAAGCTCTTTTTTATAAAGTATGCGCCTTTTATGCAAATCATTGTGTTGAAATAAATTGTGATTCGGGTGGAATATTTTACGTACCTTATTACCATGTCAATCAACTATTAAAAGGTATAGCCTTGTCAAATCTAGTATCTATTATGCAAATCAAAATTTAGTGGTAGGTTGTAAATAGGTTGCTTGTAAATGATATAGAAGCTAAGTTTTTATTCAATGTGAAATCTTCTTTCCCTTGTATAGGAGAAATACCCCACCCCCATTATTTGTTTTCTCTAAATTATAAACACAGTTATGTCATATAATTTGAGTAGCAAGTAACCCATGATTATAATTTATCGTAACAATGAAATGATATCAAGTCATCAAGTCATTAAATATTGATTTATATACGCTATATATTTTTTTCTTCATTATTTTGGAGTTTGTATTCATTTTGTTGAAAGAGGAAAAATCAAGAGAGAAAGAGAATGAGAGAGAGAGAGAGAGAGAGAACGATAGAGAGAAAATAGAGAGTTAGAGACAGATAGACAGCGAGAGGGAGAGACAGAGATGGAGAGGAAGAGAAGGGGCATTAAGAAAAGGAAAAATAGTAAGATTGATTTTATTTCCCTCTTTAGAGAGAAAGAGGGGAGAAATAGGATATTTGATTAATACACGCAAAAATTGTTTCATTTATTTTGGTGTTTGTAATCATTTTTATGAAAGAGGGAAATGGACAGAGAGAGGGAGGGAGAGAAAGAGAGAGAGAGAGGAGAAAAGGAGAATGAGAGTGGGCAAATAATTGTTTATGAGGGATGCGTGGAGGGGGGGGGGAGTATGGTGTGGGTGTATAACTGTGGACGATGATTTTCTTTATTTAGTCCGGTGAATTGTAAATCTAAAGACTTACTGGAGATGCCAAGGTCTGGGGATCGACCTTCAAACCCGGCACGGCACATTAATGTCGTATTTGTCGGTATTTTACCACTGTTTCATTCTACCCATGTGTATAAATTGCTGCCCTGTAGGATTCGAACGTCTATTTGGTTCGAATAAAGACAGGGCACCTGCAAAATAGCGCCTCACTGACCGAGAATACTCCAAAAGCGTATCAGGACAATTACCCCCTGGACAATCACCCCAGGAAAATAACCCCCCCGGAAAACTACCCCCAAGGATAATTACCCCCTCATTAAAGGGGAAGTCTACCCTGATAAGTTGGTTGTAATAAAAGCAGATCTTTTTTTTGTCGGGGAGTAATTGTCCGGGGGGGGGGTGATTGTCCAAGGGGGCAATAATCCTTTTGGGGGTAATTTTTGTCCTAGGGGGTTATTTTCCGGGGGTAATTCTCTTCGGGGGTGGTTGTCCTCGGGGTGTAATTTTCCAGGGAGTAATTTTCCGGGAGGGAGGGGAGGGGGTAATTGTCCCGATGGTAATTGGTCGGGGGTGATTGTCCAGGGGGTAATTGTCATAGAACCCTCCAAAAGGAATGAAGCGCGTATAAGCTGTGTATATAGACGTACTGTAATAGAGTCTAAAGTTCGAGTATACCAATATTTTTTGAGAGGCTAAAAAAGTATGCAAACTACAAACAAAGCGACTAGGAAATTATTACGAGGTGTTCTTACACTCTTTGAGTGGGTATGATAGCGCTATCATTTTTATTATCATTTTATCACTGTTGTTACCATCATGAGTTTTAAGTCAATACATTTATTTACATACTTAGGAAACAAATATTTTAGCGGATTCCTGAGAGTGGAACGTGACAAACCCAATAAGCAGATAAGAAACATCAATGGATCACAGGTTGATCAGTTTTTGTTAGCAAGATGGTGACATAGTTTATATTAATAAACACATAGGCATTATCCTTATGCAATTATTATGCACAACTTGTAATAGTTTCCTAGCCGCTTTGTTTTTAATTTGGATATAAATCCGCCCTCCGATTAGACTAATGATGATGATGATGTTGAGGATGATTATGATAATCATATAATAATAATAATAATAATAATAATAATAATAATAATAATAATAATAATAATAATAATAATAATAATAATAATGATAATAATGATAATAATAATAAATTATAATAATAATAATACTAATTATAATAATAATAATAATAATAATAATAATAATAATAATAATGATAATGATAATCATAATAATCATTATAATCATAATAATGATGATAATAATAGTAATGATGATTATGTTAATGGAGGGCATAAGAAGGGAGGGGTCTTTGTGTAGTCAATTCGTGTTTTACTTTCCCCCTTAGTTTTATCTAGTTTTTTTTTCTCCCGTCGCATTCTCTTGCCCCCCCCCCCTTTTTTTAAATAACACATAACTGGTCATTGTTTCTACATCATTCACATCGTGCGCTCTCTCCTTTCTCCTCTTCTTCTCTGTTCTCATGTACAGCCCGATTTGTACCTTCGTAATTTCCTGTTCCCCTGCTCCTATGTTCCTTTGTCTTGTAAATCTATTTTAATGCGTATGTCCTGTCTTACTATGTCATTCTTCGTCGTAAGTCTCTGTTGGCTCATGTTCACCCCCAAATTATGAATCTTTATAATTAAGTTATCATTCCGCACTTATAGATTAATCTTTTTTGCTCCATTCTTCTTTTTTGTTCAAATTTATATTTATTACATAAGTTTATGATTATCGTTATTTGAGGGATCCGCATTCTACAAGCCCTGCTTCTCAGTAGATCCCTGCATTTCCACAGTTTTCTGTCTATACAATTTAGTTAGATGAGACACTGGTTGGGTGACTGTGTTTGCGTTTATTTTGTTTCTAGCCTTCATTTGGCCTAAAGTTTGAAGAAGTTTCACCGATTAAAAATAAGAGTCTTTAATGTTTGGAGGTGCAATCAATCAAACACAAATTGGCAACTCGATCTGAGATGTATTTGCGACCTCCCCTTCCATTTGCCCTGTACTAAAAAAACTTCAAAGATCTGTAATCTTCCTTAAGAAAATGTTCAAGCAAACATTCACCCGAAATATATATATTGCAAATATGTTTTTATACAACACCTGATAAAACAAATCTATTCCGTCATAAATAACTAAGAAAATGAAAGTTTCAAAAAGTTTCTGTAGAGAGAAAATGTTCATAACTTTCATATTTCTATTCGGATTTTGCTCAAACTTTCTCTAACTTTTTTCTCTAATTTTCTGCTTTTATTATAAACAACTTATTATCAGGGTGGACAGCTTCCCCTTTAACGAACGGCGGGGGGTGGTTGTCCTCGGGGGGGTTGTCCTTGGTTGTTCTTGGTTGTGGTTTACCTTGCGGGTGGTTGTCCTTGGAGGGTGATTGTCCGCGGGGGTAATTGTCCTTGGGGGAGGGTGGGGTAATTTTCCGGGGGTAATTGTCCTTTGAGGGTAATTGTCCCGCTGGTAATTGGCCGGGGGTGATTGTCCATGGAATAATTGTCCTAGAACCCTTTCCCAAAGGTCTGTAATTCCGAAAATGAACAGGACTCATAATTCCGAAAATGACAAAGGATGCATAATTCCTGAAAAAATTCATAATGCGGAAAACGAAAAAAAGTGTCTAAAAAAAATAGGTAGGCGGATCGGGGGAAAACGCCCTAGCACCCCTCACCCCTTTAGGTGTTCAAAAAGAAGAAAGAGAAAAAGGGCAATAGGAGAATAGAAAGAAAAAAGGAGAAGAAAAGAAGAGGAAAGAAGAAAGAGAGGACAACTTTGAAGGCGGTGATATATAGTGAGTGAAATATACGAGGAAGCTATGTCATTTGTCACCAAAGGACAAGGTAATAAGCGGTGATCAGGATTGAAGGCTTTCGGTAACACCATGTGGCAGTCTTACCGGAAAGGCTGGTGATATACTCATTCCAGTCAGAATCTCTGACCAGTGACATATATATATATATATATATATATATATATATCCAGGGGCGGATCCAGCCGGCGGCATGGGAGGGGGCCTAAAAAGGGGCCCACTTCGTGCGAAAATTTGAAAATCGTGCCGGTCGATTTTCGCTCAGTAGGGGGTAGTGAGCAAAAAAAAATTTTGGCACCCGAAAAAAAAGGGTAATTTTTTTCCACCGCCACCCCCCCTTGGGCGCCAGGGGTAGTGAGCACAATTTTTTTTTTTTGGCACCCGAAAATTTTTTTTCCCTCAGGGAAGGGTAATTTTTTTTCCACCGCCACCCCCCTCCCCTTGGGCGCCAGGGGAGGGGGCCAAACTTCTTTTTTTTTCAAAAAAAGGGTGTTTTTACCTGTTTTTTCTAGGGGAGGGGGCCTGGGCCCCCTGGCCCCCCCCCCCTGGATCCGCCACTGTATATATCACCGATGTTGCGTTTGATTCACCTTCAATAATTGAAGCAGAACAAGTAGCAGGGACGTAGGTACCATGGACTAGTAGTACTTGGTACATATTGATCCTCAGCCGTCCCCACGGTTTCGTTGTTTCAGCTCTCAATATTTATTGGATGAACGCAAGTCCATGATACCTTCTGGACATTCGGTTTGAAAATACGAAACATGGTTACACAGCGCACCCGAGAACCCCCAAAAAAAAAAAAAAGATTATACAAGCCACAACGATCGTGTTAAATATGGTTAGCGCTGAATGCTGAAACCTGTAAGTTTTAAAGGGCTAATCATCCATACTCTTTCAATCCAAGCGTATAACTGGACTTGTTTATCGACCGGTATGATCTAGCAAAGGGTTTGCGGTATTACTGTGTCTTGAAGTGAGTTTTCGCCAACAATATTGTAAATTGGATATCTTTTTTCCTAAACTCCTTGACAAAACCCCAAAATCCTGGATGTGGTCCTACTCAACTGCTTCAGAACGTTATATACAATTATATTAATCAACTCGATGGTGCATTGACTTTCAAATCAAGATGTTAAGAATGACCATCTTCTACGAATACGAAACGGGTAAACAGAGTAGTTTCAACACGAAGTTTTTCAGTGTAAATGA
>CP137668.1:9894309-9911627 GCA_037976565.1 Mesocentrotus franciscanus
TCCTTATTAGGTGGTCTGTCGTAATCGACAGATCACCTATTAATTTCGTCAGAATTTTCTTTTTAGGTGGTCTGTCGTCTTCGACAGATCACCTATTGTTTTCGTCAGAATTTTCTTTTTTATTTATTTTTTATTATTCTTTATTTTTATTTATTTCCTCCACTTTTTTGTTCCGACGATAACTCAAGATCGGTAAAGTCAATTTCTTTCAATTTTGGCACAGTCATAGGTCATTGTCATAAAACGTGACAGGAACATTTTCAAGGTCATCAGGTCATCGTGACGTCATCCAGGCGCCATTTTGTGAAATCACATGATCAATCATATCTTCATGATGCGTCATCAAAGGTCATTCATATTCATATCACATATACTTCAGGTCAAGGGTCAACAGGTCATGTCGTCAAAGGTCACATAAAATTCATGACGCGCGCGTATGCGCGCGTCAAAATTTTAATATGCTCAAAATCACTTAACTATTAAACTAGAGTACGAATCAGGTCATTTTAAGCATTTCAAAAATTTCCGTCCGTGCGCGTCCGCGCGCGCGTTATGCGCGCGCGCAGCACGTACACATCGTAAAAACGCCGTTTTTTTGCATGATTTGTATTCCTGACACTATTTTTGGCAATTTCCAACTATTTCCAGTCATTCTCGACCTTCCATAATGCCACACGCGTGCGTCAAACTTTAAAATTCGTCCGCGCGTCAATGGGCAATATAATGTAAAAAGTGGTAAAAACATGTCTATATAAAATCCGCCATAGCTCGTCAGAATGCCTAAATACCCCCAAATTTTTAACATTTTCTGGAAGCCCATGAAATGTTTATGTGATTTCATGTATAATTTTGTCCAATCGTATATTCTGACGTCGTCATATTTGCATATGAACTCGAAAATTTGATTTTGAAAATATGACATCATAATTTTTGCATTCATTTGACAATATTGCAGTAATAAGTTGTCGATTTTCTTCCAAATTTTGATATGTTGTAGCTGAGACAATTCTCTACCAATGCAGCTATCACGATTTTTCATTTTGACAAAGGCATCATGGCGTATTTTTGCGATTAAAGGAGGCATGTCAATTTTTCACATTTTGCGTGTATTCTCTATGGGACATGACTTTTTCTCAAAACTGGATTCTACATTCCCGTCTTTCGCGAGCAATATCTCCGTCGTTTTAGCTTTGTTTTCGCTGAGCTTCGAGTATGTTGTAGCTGAGACAATAAGCTATCACAAATGTACTGTGTCCTTTATTTTTCGATCAGATGCCGGGATCATGCTAATATTTCACTTGCAAAGTGGGATTTTATAATTCCATTTTCCGTTCACGTGTAATCGCTATGGAAAATGTTTTGGTATATCGATCGGTAACGCACTGATTATTTTTATTTTTCCACCACTTTCTTGTGAGTGTGATTGCTCAAATTCGGCTCCATCAATTTTCATCAAATTTTTGTCAGTCATCAGGTTTATCAAGGTCAAGTGCCAGCATTTGTTTTAAGGTCATCAGGTCATCGTGACGTCATTCAGGCGCCATTTTGTGATATTTTGATATTTAACTCATGATCATATCTTCATAACGGAAAGTCATTTTTCATTCATATTTATCATGATCAAGGTCAATATCTGTCCAGTCAATTTCAGGTCAATAAACGCGCGCGTACGCCCACGTCCGCGCGCGTTAATTAGCGCGCGTGCAAAATTTAAAAAATGCTCTAAATCGTCTCAAATTCATTTTAGATACGTTTCAGCCATTTTAAGCATTTCGCAAAAAAAAGCGCACACGCGAATGCGCGCGCGTTTTCGTTCGTCATGCCCGAACGCAACATAAATCCTCCTCTTTTTTTTTAGCATGATATTCCTCATTTTCTTCCGAACAACTTGATACCATGTTTATCTTTTTATGACCCTTAATAACGGAATGAGCGTCCGTTCAAGATAAATGTCAGTGCGCGCGAGCTCTTGTAATACATAGCATATGTGGGCAAAAACATGCCTATACAAAATCCATTATAGCTCTTTGGGATGCACCGTGGAGATACCCCCAATTTTTTTCTTCATATTTGGATAAACTATGAGTCGGAAATGAGATTGCATGTCTCATTTGGCCTTTAAGTATATCGTGACATGAATATAATGGCCTTAATTGGAACTCAAAATACGAAATTGCATATGACGTACGTACGTCAGCATATTTATGGACAATTGATTCTATCTCTGTGAATATTTTCTTCCAAATGTTGATATGTTGTAGCTAAGATGATTGTCTACAAGATCAGTCATTTCCAATTTTCATTTTGATTAAGTCATCACAGTGAAAATTTCGATTAAATGCGACATGTCAGAATTTTCTTAATTTGCGTGTCATGCCTATGGGAGGTGACTTTTTCTGAAATCTGCATTCTACATTCCAGTCTTGTTTGAGCAATATCTCGATTATTTTTTCTCGATTTTCTGCCAGCTTCGAATATGATGTAGCTGAGAAAATTATCTACACTGAAAGTCACATTAAAAAAAAAATCAGACGTTGGGATCATGGCGATATTCTAACATGATGTGATTTGAGAATCCTATTTTTCGTTTACCTGTAATATATGTGGAGTATTTTGGAATCCTAGACAACCCGACCCAAAACCCTGGACAACTCGACCAGGTCGAGTTGTCCAGGGTGGGGTGCTTCGGCGGACAGCTCGACCCACTTTTTTCTCCTGATTCATGATCTAAAATCCCTCATATCTCATATAAAATTGTCATTTTATGTATTAATTATGCTTTTATAAACACCTAACCCTATACCATAAACTCTATAACCCGGCGATCGTATACGCCTACGGCTCGTAAAAAATATATTCTCGTTATTCTTTAGAACAGCTCTCAAAATACTCACAATTTCCATGTTTCCTGTCATGACTGTGTTAATTATAAAAGCATAATCCATAAAATGACAATTTTTATCTAAGATGAGTTATTTCCAGTTATTCAGCCCATGTATACGCAATGTTTACATCTTTCTCATGGACAAAGAATTGTTTACATGTCTATAAATTTCTTTCTATATATATATATCTACTCACATCTCACTCTCTTTCTCCTCTCTCTTGCTTTGTTTCCTTTCCCCTCGCTTGTGCTGACCCTTCTCCTTCTCTTGCTTTGTCTCTGTATCTCTTTCTCTACTCTTTCACCCTCTCCCTCTCTTGCTCTGCCTCCCTCTTCTTCTCTTGCTCTGTCTCCCTCTGTCTCTCATTTTCTCTACTCTTTCACCCTTTCCCTTTCCAGCCTCTGGCTCTCGTTCTCCCTCCTTTATGTCTTTAGATGTTCCTTAATTTTTGTCGATAAAATCTATTCTTCATATTTAAAGTCATCATGACAACTTTTACCATAAACATAAATGTTCTTCTCCAAAATAATTCCTAGGTACTGAACTTCCTTCTCATATTCCTAGATACAGTGTACATACTTTTAAAACAGTACAACATACAAAAATCACTGGTTATTACATATCTCATGAAAATGTTTAGAACAAAGTGTTTCAATTTTTACTGCGCATAAATTATCATTTAAGCTTTCTCAAGGCAAAACTTCAAACATAACATTCTTCATCTTACCAACCATTACGTGATATCAGATCATGACACAGCATAGCTCATATCAATAAATCCAATCCTAGTCAATGTACATGTAGTTGTATATCCAGGAATCTCAGTTCTCAACCTATGGTTTAATCAACCAAATTTTATAATGTACAATAAATAATAATGACATTCTTACTTTTATCAAGTCATGAGGCTTATAGATGCATTAAATTTCCCTTGTATAGGAGTTGAAATATGCACATGCAATTAGTATTACTAAAACATGTGTCCAATAATCTGATTTTTCTTTTTTAAATGATATTATATAGCACCTGTACCTCAGAACGTTAATATCATGGAAAAGCTTGAGCATGGTTATAAGTCTATAAACACCTTTGAATAAAACCTTTGATAAAAACAATGCCAGCATAGCACAACAATAGCATGCTGTGGGATAATTAGCATCAAAACAATCCATGTTTAAATATGTATGACATATTCTGCACAAAGTTGAAAACCTATAACATGGCTATACGTTAATGTCCATGTTACAGTTCATATTAGAGTTTGTGTATAACCTGTTAATACAAAGTAGAGATTATCAAATGTTCACATCATCACCTGAAGTCAATTTCTTTGACTCAAAATTAAACAATTATTGGGTATTAAAGAGCACAACCCATTGTGTTCAGCATCATTAAGCCCTCTCTGATATATTTAGATACATAAGGTGGCTGTGTAATTATCATCTCTTTCTGTTCATTCTGTTCAAAATGTAGTGAGTAATATTCCTGCATTTGCATAAACTACAATGCATATATACTACTGTAATATTTTCTTCTTCATATCAAACTTCAGTAGTGCATTTTATGCATTTCTACACAACATATGCTCAGGATAATAATTTTGTATGTGCTATCATAGAAGGTTTGATGGGTATAAATTGGTGGCTGGCAAGATCAATATAAAATAAATCTCAACATTACATAATCCTGTAAATGCAATATGTATTCAACAAATGCCATTAACAAAATATGTTAAACCGTGATACATATACAATAATTTACAATGGTAGACAGACAAAAGAAATCCATGTGTGGTGCATTTTACATTCTGCTCATATAATCAGCTGTAACATTATACATCTCTTTCTGTTCAAAATGTAGTGAGTAATATTCCTGCATTTGCATAAACTACAATGCATAAATACTGCTGTAATATTTTCTTCTTCATATCAAACTTCAGTAGTGCGTTTTATGCATTTCTACAAAACATATGCTCAGGATAATAATTTTGTATGTGCTATCATAGAAAGTTTGATGGGTATACATTTGTGGCTGGCAAGATCAATATAAAATAAATCTCAACATTACATAATTCTGTTAAATGCAACATGTATTCAACAAATGACATTAACAAAATATGTTAAACTGTGATACATATCCAATAATTTACAATGGTAGACAGACAAAAGAAATCCATGTGTAGTGCATTTTACATTCTGCTCATATAATCTGCTGTAACATTATACTGAACCCTTACCGATACAAGCCTAAACCTGTAATCTTGGAGCATCATGCTCCATCTCATGATTCTCTTGTCAAACTTCTTCGCTTGAATATAGACCTAAGGTTTGTGGTCTGTGTGTACTTCAATACAAATAATATTTGAACATTTTGATTGCTCATACTATTGCTAAGCACTTTTTCTCTATTGTTGTGTAATTTTGTTCCTATGGTAATAACTTCTTACTCGCATAAGCAATCAGGAATTCTTCTGAATGCCACTGCATAAGCCCAGCACTCACACCCCTGTCAGATGCATCTACCTTCAATACAAACAACTGATCCTCGACATCTTCCGCACAATCATGACACACTTTCCTACTCTCTGTACACAAATCAAAGCAGCCAGCCACTGACATGTTAACTTCCTCCCTGGGAAATTATTTGTTAAGAAGATTAATGTGATATGTCTTACGAACACAATTAACATGTACAATGTAGTCATAGTCATACTTCATACCAACCACAGGAATGGACCCATCCATTTTAGCAATAACTTGTTCTGATCAGCGGGAAGCAAGATCAACACCTGATCTCCGATATTCAATTTCCTATTTCTAGCATTCCTATCCTAATACTTCTTGTATTTTCCCGCAGCACCTTTCAAGGCTTCCTGGGCCGACTCCCATGACTTCACCAACTTTTCACGGAGCTCTATGACATATTCATACTCATCTTTCAACTCTGGCATTACATCATTTGTCCACAATTCCTTAACATATCAAAGACACTCGCCAAGACCCAGTCTTCACTAAACCAAGTTTTTTGAATTGGTAGAAATATTGAAGATATTCAATACCTACACATAGTCCATGGTGATAAAAAATGTCATATAAATCAAACATTTCCATTTTCACCGCTAATATCAAATATAATCAGTGTCTCCGTTACCTTTACTACTGCTATCACCTTCACCAATATTACTGTTAGTAGGTGAGAAGCATTACCCTTGTTCATCTCTCAGATAGATGTTATTACTGAGCACTGGGTTAACGCTAATGTAATCGTATTCAATTAATCAACGACTGAGGAAATTGAACTTTTTTTACATTTTTTGTACAAAACAAATGAGATATGAGCTCGCATTTGATGTAACACAGTTTCCAATTTGTGCTTGATTGATTACAACTCCAAAAATTCATAACTTTCTCATTTCTTATTGAATTTTCCTCAAAATTTCATTGATTTGTTTCTCTCATTTATCTGCTTTTATGAAGACCAACCTATTTTCGGGGTGGACTTCCCCTTTAACACTTTACTTATATGGCTAACGTCATTTAACCCTTATTGTCCTGGGGGTAAGCCCCTCCACATTTTTGGAGATAGCGCCGCAACTGCTTGGAATTTTAATTTGTTTTTTTTCCTCAAGTCTTACGCACATTTCCAAATTGGATATACCTGTCAGGTGTTACATAGCAATTAGTATGCGCATATCATCAAAAAGTGCTATAATTGCATATATTCATGTACAAGCAGAAATGTGAATACAGGTAAATAGATGTATAAGTGGGAGATATGAATTGATATCAAATTGCTTTGATACGTTTCACAAACTTGATGTATTCCAGAACAAAAGAATACATTAGAAATAAAACAATAGATCGAGGGCTTGAAACCACAACTGTCTATGTCCAAATATGTCATTTTGAGTAAAATGAATATGAAAGTTTGATTGCAAGCATAAAATCTGAAAAAGTGAAGTAGTTATGTTCAATGCCATTAACTTATAAATAATACTTGGTCAAACATCATACATGGAGGTCATGACCTTTTGACCCTGTCAATGGTTAGAAACTTACAAAATGGGAGTGCCAAATACCATCCATGGAACTCTTCAGAAATGGCTAGGCTATTGCACAACTTGATGAGATCCTTCTTCTTAAGGTTAAGGCTTTTTTTTAATGCTTCTCTTGGTAGACAAGGTCCAGATTACGTGGAACTGATGATCTATCTTCTTGTAGTCATCCGAGTAGTTATACTTGTAGCAGATGGTCCTTGCTCTTCCTTCCTGTATTGGAAGCTCTTAATACATGTAGCTAGTTGAAGACTTGTCCATCTTTGTCTCGGTGTTTGTTCTTCATGATCTGCTGTGAGAGATTCTTCAGATCATAAAAGTCTCCATGGCCCATGTTTATGACCTTGTATAGAAGCCAACGTCTTGCTTTGTGGAAGATGTTTACCCAGTCGTGCATTGTGAAGACATTGATGTTCTTTTTTTCTGTTTCAATAGCAGAATGCATGCTATTGCATTCCATGTGGGAATGCCCACTCTCCAGAAAATTGTGTGCGATGACTTTGAGATGTGTGTTCTGGACGGCATAGAGGAACGTTGCAGCCACATTCATTTTGCAAATCAAAAGAAGCCGAGACAAAAGTCCTCTTTCCAGCAACTGCCTTGACCTGGCATAGCTGCCAATATTTGGAATTTTCAATTAGTAACATTTAAGTAAAACTGAATATCATGTGCGCATAGCGCACATCACAAGCACGAAATCCCTTTAGCCGGGGTCCAGGGCCCGTTTTAGGGCCCTGGAAGCTCTGGGGTCCTAGATGCTGTCTGGTGCAATCTGAGCCTATTTTAGGGACCATTTCCTATAAAATTCAACCAAAGTTTAAAATAGGTAATTGAGAAATTAGAAAAATGAGCAATGAGAAAAACACAGATTTACCTGCCTTCCCTGACACTTGACTTATTGACGAACACCACTTACATCTACTCTCCCATACTACTCATTTAGAGCTCTGTATGTTGCAGATTTTGCTCTCTTCAGAAAATCAGAGTCAAATTCCCTCATGTAGCAGGGTGTTGTTTGGCGAGCCTTAGTAATAAGGACACTTTCTAGAGTTTCGTTGCTCATGGACCTTCTGAAGTCAGTTTTGTTCTTTCGCACCTGACTGAAGACCCTTTCACATTCAGCATTGGTATGGGGTATGGTTAGAATCCCAAGCATTACTCTTGGAAGTCTGTCATAGCACAGTTCACCAGAAGCATTCTTCTCTGTCATCATACTTGTCCACTGCTTGTCTGTAGATTCCTCATTTTGCACTAATTCTGGAAGTTGAGCAATTTGTTAGTTAAGGAACTGGTTCTCCAGAGCATCTAGAGCACTGTGCTTGTCTTCTTCTTTCTCCTGAAGCAGCATGCAGGGGAACTTGTTGATGAAGAACTTTAGAGAAGTGAATTTGGCATCCTTCTGACATGCAATGTCAGCCACTAGCGCATGGATGAGGACATCAGACTTCAATGGAAACTTACAATGTAGTCACATGCCTTGGTGTAACATGAACGCACTGCTGCATAGAACTTATGGCAATCAGACTCATCTAAAGTGTTCACAATTTCTCTTGTTGCGCTTCCTATGACCATTTCAGATTCTTCACGAAGATTCTCCTTGTTCTTGTAGTCCAGAAGGGTCAAGTCTGTGGCTGCAATGATTGCTTGTGGAGTTACAAATTTGCTGTACAAGTCACGCAGTAGACTTTCTAGTATTCCTTTCAGCTTGTGTATCAGAGGACTTCTTTTCTGGAGGGCGACACTTTTCTTGTCAAACGCAATGATGCTGTGGCTGAGAAAATGTGCAATGGCTAATATTAATTTTCCCAGTCTTCTGCTTCTTGCTAGGTGTATCCGAAGTGTCTCTCACTTGTTGTTTTTCCCCAGTAGTACAGCTTGAAGATGGGCTACTGTGTTGCGGCTGTGGTGCTTGAAGTTAAACCTGGGAGGAAGAGAAATTATTGATCACCATATGAGAAAGGAACAAGACTACCGACACTGTTTACAATTAAAAAAAACACTACATTTGAAATCTTGGCGGATGACTAGCATTATTGAATAAATGTTTATATTTGTAAACTGAACAGTGGAGTGAAGATGATTGGAAGAGAAAGAGCTAATAAGTAAATGAACTAAGAATAAGAAGAATAAATGATGAAAAGGTACATATTTAACTGTCACCCTGTATATATGATCAACTTTTGTACTCACTTGGGTCTGAGACTGGGCAGGTTTGCTCACATGTGGTGGATCTGCTGCAGACACCTTCTTTGGAATGCGGAATGCTTGGAGTTGTGCAGTCATCTTGGTTTGGTGAGCAGGCTTTTCCTGCAGGACAAGACAAGTTTAAAAACTTCATGCGATGCCTGCAACACTAGAAATTTGCTTACCATCATGGTAGTTGATGACAATTTGGTATAGTTTACTGTCGCTGACATTACTCCCATCAGTTGATATTGCAAATGGCCATGCTTTCATGGCAGAAACAATCTGTCCTTGTTCATCTTTGGCCATTTCACGCACGAGACAAAATGTTTTGGTCTTCGCTCTGGCAAACTTCTTAACCTCCTCAGAATTAGGAAAGGCTTTCCTCAACAATGGTCCCATGTGACTTGCAGCTGATAGAGGAATATTGTGCTCCACATAAAATGATCCAAATAAGCACTCAGCTTTAGTTATATTAAAATCTTTGGAGGTTGACGTCCACGATGTTATATTTTGTGCTGACGATTCAGACTGGAAAGCAGTGATGTGTTGCTTTGATTTGCAATGAATAACAATGTCATTACGACCGCCATGCAAAATTGACAAATCTCGGCGACATACCTTGCAAGTTGCATGATGTTTGCTCTTTCCTGATGATGCAATGAAGTCAAATTCATCAGCATATTTCTTGTTGTAAGCTTGTCCTCTTTTGCGCTCCATCTTATTCACAATGATTTCCTGTCTTACACGATGCAAGTGACAACTGAGTTGTCCCTTGCTTTGGCATCTTGAGCCTCTGTTTTTCGCACGAGATGGCCGGGCTTCCTTGAAATTCTCCTGTTCTCCCGACAACTGGTCATACTTCGTACATGTTGTACATTAGTCTTTTTTATTTATCATAACAGTTTTTACAGGCAATGATATGATGTTGCTTGGTCACAATCAGTGAAAGCTGCATAGGGAATCTTATCTGCTTAATTAGTAGAAAACTGCTATTGTGCAATTCTTAATACTCTAATAAATGCGTCAAAGTACTTGAAACAGTCTGAACATGAAAAGTAAAATGGCTAATGGACATACATGGGAATAGACAGTTTTGGCATACAAATGAAAAGGTGCTATGGACATAAACAGTTCTGGCACACAAACTGAAATGAATATACAATACTTTCATGGACTTCACTCAATTTTACCAAAAATGGACATAGACAGTTCTGGCTTTAAGCCCTCGAGATATAATAAGAAATAAAAAACAATATAATACATATTAATGAAAATAAAATGATGAAATTTGCATATTCATAATTTATGCAAATTAACCTTTGCATTTTCAAATATCGACAGCCCCCTCCCCCTGCAGTCAGGGGTTGCTCAAAATAGCCCAGTACAGTAAGGGTTAAGTATCATGTGAACATTGAACATCATTGACAGTATAACATTCATATAATCCTATAATCATCACTGTCCTACTCATTGTTGTTTCCTATCTTTTCTTCCTCATCAATTTTTTTTGTTTTTTTGTTTTTAATTTTGATGTTTTTGTTATGTTTTCTCCTGTTATAATTTTTGATATGTTCTTACAATGTATAATCTGTTATGTGTATACTTGTTAAGGGGTCATTTTTAATAAGCCAGTTAGTCATAGTGCTTTTTATGATCCCGCCACTATTATTCATATGTATATGTTATTGATTTGTAAATTGTTTTTAAAGTGGAAATAAATTAAATTGAATTGAATTGTCATATTTACCACCATGATCATTGAGACAATATAACCCTCCAATTTTCATTACCTCAGAACAACTTACATCATAGTGAATAACCTACTACTAAAACTCATTATCACTACCAAACAAGTCATCTTTCAGAGAATAACATTCCAGCATTGCATCCCGATATTAGTATTCATTCATTATCATTAACCTTCCCATTTTGATATTCCATAACCATGATAACAACCTCTTCTTTACTTAAATACTTGCATGTCTCATTGTCACGTTGAAGCTTGATCTCTGATTTGAGTGTCTTCTTCAGAGTGATGGTTTCCACGTACCCTGTCTCCTACTCCAACCCATTAAAAAATGAGCACTTTGCAAGGTTCATGGAATGTTCCAACTTCAATATACGGATCAGGTCGACAATCCTTAACCTGGGAAGAAAAAGCATGGATGTATGATCTTGTTATCCATCCACCTATCAATCCAGTATTCTAATGTGTACCATTGTTTTAGATTTCTAAAATGTTATCTATAAGTTCAAAATACATGTACATGTCATGATGTGAGTGATGTTTAAAGATACTAAGGTTTGAAAGGCAAGGAGTGACAACACATAAATCTTTCAACTCATCACTTTAAGAAAAGGGTTTTACCAACTTTACAACCTGCTTTCAATGTGATGCCCATGGCAGATGATATCATTGATAAGTGTAAGGTAAGCCAACAAAATATTGACAACCCTTTTAAGAAGGAATAATATTCATATTCATTTTTGCAAGAATGAAGACATGATAAATGAAAATGTTTATGTTTATTTATCAACAAAATTAAGAAATTTACTCGTTACTTTATTCTTTTCATTTTACTACTAATATTAAAAAGCAATCTTAACAGCTTCATGGTAACTATAATATGTAGGGATGACCTCTGTTTCCAATAAATCTAGTCCCTTGCTGTACACATGATCTATCAATGTTCCCTTCTCAGTAGTAGCATTAACAACATGCTGTTTGTAACCTTTATTACACATTAGCTTGTTTACCTGTGAAGAACCTTTAAACAAATCCTCATTAAAATCTCCCATCACAATACACCTAATGCTTCTTTGTGTAATGCATCTAGCAAATTGTCTAATGATTCACAGAATGATTTGATACTATATGATGGAGGTCGATAAACAACTGAAATCACAACAGAAACTGGTTTGGTGACAAGAATTGCGATAAACTCTAAGTTGTCGACAGATATGTCTAATCTACTTGAATATGTATTCTTGATATACATTGCAACACCTCCGTGCGATTGTTCTTTGAGTACATTTCCAACTCCAGAATTACAGTATGAAAGATGTCGTGGCTGATGATAAAATCGAAAGTTATCTAAAACAACG
The DNA here is from genome assembly GCA_037976565.1 of Mesocentrotus franciscanus. Taxonomy (NCBI): domain Eukaryota; kingdom Metazoa; phylum Echinodermata; class Echinoidea; order Camarodonta; family Strongylocentrotidae; genus Mesocentrotus; species Mesocentrotus franciscanus. The sequence goes on from CP137668.1 coordinate 9,906,541, forward strand.
TCACAGAGATCATCATCATTAATCCATGTTTCGGTCAAGCAAATAAAATCTACATTCACAAATTGGCACTGGGATTTGAAATCGATAAAATGCTGTTTTAATCCTTGTACATTTTGCATTACCAAAGAAAAGTTATAATCGTGAATATCTTCAAAAGTTTTATTCTCGATAAACGGCTTCATAATCTCAATGCGTTCTTTAATTTCTGGATTACAATATATATGCTTAGGATCGAAATTTTCTATCACAAGTCCAGATAACGGTAACGCGACTAAGCCCAACATATGCCTGTCCAGATTGAAATACACTTTCTAATGATACAACAGCTTTGTCTAATGTCGAACCTTGTACTTTATGAATTGTGCAAGCATAAGCAAGCTTAAGTGGAAATTGTTTTCTCACATATTTCTTACCAATGGATTCTTGAGACATTTCGATTGAATGAATACCAACATCGGCCTTCTCAAAATTAACTTTGATGCAAACTGGATTTAAATTTGTATGATCCGTTATTATTTCTGTTACATTTCCGAAACATCCATTTGTCAGGCCTTTACCAACATCAATGTTCTTGAGCAACATCACTCTAGCATTAACTGCAATCCACAGATAAGGAGGCAACTGGGTTTTCATCCTTGTATAAGGTTTTCCAGTATTTGATTTCCTTTTGTACCATCTTTGTCCATGTCTTGTGCTTTTACGCATATCACATCTCCACATTTTTATGCAATAATTTCTTGTTCCAAGCATCTACTTTATTGTTACATGCATAGATATGCAGAGCATTTTCACATTCTTCACCAGTTTCACAGGACTTGAGCATTGCTAGGTCTTCATCACAGAGAATCTCATCCCCTTCTTTTACACGTAATCTATTTAAGAGAAAAGCGAATTGGGTATCGTCTTTTTGTCTCATAATGTCTTCAAGTTCTACTTTCTTGAAATTAGCATTCCACAATGCACCATTGAGTGTGTCTTTATATAAAGGAGTTCCAAAGACTGGAGGTAACTGATACATGTCTCCCACAGCAATAACTGAAACACCAGCAAAAGCAGTTTGATCGCGTGATTGTTTTATTTGTCGTAGGCGGCCGTGAATGTAAGACATCAACTTTTGATCTACCATTGATACTTCATCTATGATTAAAATTTGCAATTCAGCCAGCTTATTTCGAAGGACACTTATTTTCTCATCACTCAGCGGTTGATACAGTATTTGTGCTTTGATTGGAATAGAAAGAATACTATGTATAGTATGGCCATTGATATTGTATGCAGCTACTCCGGTTGGAGCCATTTTCAATACTGAGACATCATCAGGATGTGGCAACATTCGGGCTAGTATACGTGTTGCTTCATAGTAAAGACATTTGATCAAATGACTCTTTCCGGTGCCAGCACCTCCAGTTAGAAAAATATGAAACGGTTCGACCGATTTTCCATTTACTCTATCTAAACACCACTGTCGTATTTTGTAAAAAACACTCTGTTGCTTCTCATTCAAAGACCTCATCAAAGAATGTCCATCTTGTTTGAAATTTTTACAGAACGTAGTTCGATGCTATAGTCATCTTTTTCGGTTCATTCTTTAAATCAGGGATATCAAGATCTCCATCACAATCTTCGACATCTACATTTTCTTTGGGATGTTCAAGTCGCTCTACTTCCTTTTCCGGACATAAAAGACCCCATGCATCTTCGTGTGGACCAAATTTGTCAAGATGCTCCTGTGCATGATCAATTGCATCGGCATTCATTTCAAACTTCTTTCGGTTAGTACAGACAATTGACCAGACTTTCTCCAATTCACGTCCACATATTTTCACAGAACCTGTCTCGTAGAACTCTTCATGTGTTTCAAATGTTGGGGCTTTAATTGTCCATCTTCAAAATATGGCAGAAAGAGTTGCAAAATGCTCAAATAATATTTTTCGGGTGAGATGATGGGTGAGAATCGGGGATATCTTACAACTGCATCTCCAGTACGAGTACGCTTCTGAATATATCCCAGATCGTTATCTAATTTAAAAACATTTTTACTTCTTGTACTTGGCGTTTGGGATGCAGTTAAGATTCTATACTGAGAACAAAACGTTGCAAGACACATATCACTGAATTCTGTGTTTCTAGGTCGAGCTTTGTATCTGTCGAGCTTGCTAGGCATCCAAACATTCTCATCATCATCATTATTGTTATCTGGTCTGCTTTTTATAACGCTCAATGGTAAACTCATTCTGACAGGGTCGGGTCCAACAGGAATGAATTCCACTTTCCTAGAACATTCTTTCAATCTGAGACTGCAAACACGATAGACGCTTTCTTGAGCAGACACTTCACGATTTTGCATGTACACCTGGCCAAGTTTTTTCATGCTTTCCTTTGCGTTCTCATTTCCCTCTTTCATTTCTGATAGTGTATGACTCAATAGCATTCCGATTTCTCGTTCAGCTTTTGACATGTAGGATACAATATAAGCCACGCATGCAAATACATTTGATACGAACTGCAAATCCATGTTGGCATTCCAGCTTCTTAGTAGACTTGGATTAAACTGATTTACCCATACATCTTGTATTTGTCTTTTGATGATTATACTTTGTTGTGATGCTAATTCATTATGTGCATTTTCAAATTGATTTTGTGTAATGTCAAGCTCTTCAAAGAGATGGTTTACACTGTTGTACTCGATTCCATTGGATAATGCATCTTTAACTGAATTCAACAATTTCTCTGCATCATCTTTAGTCTTTTCAGAAGCTTTAACTTGATCATTGTCCTTTCCCTTATTTTGCACTTTCCCACAATCTTTAGCTGGAATCTCTTCAACAGGTGTTACAATGAATGTTTTTCCAGATGGTGGTCTCGGGAAATTAAATCTACATGCCTTCCCTGTTTTTGTGCAAGATTTAGAATGTTTCTTACTGTGTTGTTGGACCTTGCTTATTATTTCATGTAGTTCTCGATCTTCCTTTTCATCCGGTTTCTGGCAAGAAATGTATTTATCTACGAATTGTATGACATCATCATCTTTATCGATACCCAACTGTGGAGCATTTTGAACCCAGAACAAGGCATGAATGTGAGGGGAACCACGAGCTTGATACTCTACTCTCAAAATGAATCAACTATTTTACCAATCGGTGCAGCGGGAGATAAAATAACTCTCTTCATAAACGTGTGAAATCTTTTATCAAACATTCTGGCAACTGTTACTGGATTTGATCTTAAAAGATTACATTTTTCTGTATAGTCTAATTCACTCGATTCCCTGGTGTCTCCTTTTGTCTGAGCAATGTATTCATTAATTCTGGCCATCTCATATCGGCAGATGAGAAAGAAGCAAACCATGTCGGCTTTCCAAGCTGTCGTACCATTGCCAGTACATCTTTTGTGTCTTTTGCCAATATGGAGGTGTTCCACGAATTTGCTTTAAAAATTTATAGCCCTTGTCTGATTTTAGTATTTTTGAACTTTCTCTGCATCTTTCAAATCTGAGGCAGTTATTGAAGACGAACCATCTTTTTTGTTTGGACTTTGCCTTAATGCGATAGAAACTTGTGATATAACCTGTTGAATTTCATAAATATATTGTGCATAAAAGATGTAATCTGTATTCTGAGCAAATCTGTTGTCCACGTGCATCAGTCGGTTGTGCAGATAACGTCCTAATGTTATTTTTTCATCTCTTCTATCATGGAATGTTGGTTGACCTTTAGGAAATAATACTGGGAAACATTTGGCCTCATTGCTTTCATCTTGTAGAATTGAGACAGGGCTTCTTCCTTCACAAGGAGCACAACATATTATGTCTTCAAAATACTGATCTAATATTTCCTGTCCAATATCTACTGGCTGGAGACACGAGTCTAACTGAATACCGCGTAATCGTTCTTCCATATCGTCTTCAGTGTCGTTGTCATCTATTTTTGTGTAGTTTACTGTTGTCTTGCATGTTTTCATTAGCATTTTTGTCTTTGGACAAAATGTAATCATTTTGTTCTTCCATTTCCTTCCAATGTTTTGCTAAACGAGCTTTACCACCGATTTCTACTGCTTCTTCCTTTTCATTATCTTTTTCATTTCGTTCAAGTGAGTTTTCCCATTTATCATTTACTGTAACATCAAAATACCACTTATTATTTGCTTTTAAATACTGCAGAGCATTAAGCAAGTTAGATTTATCTACAAATTTGTACTCATAATAGCTTTTGTACGACAATTTTCGCTTGAGTTTAACACGGATCAATTGGTCTTCAGTCTGTGGTCTTGGCAACATATCTACTGTTTCATAAGTGTTTGAAGGCACGCACACGACTGGGCCATGGACTCCATTTTGACCACCTTTAGGCAAGGCCATTAACTTCATGAAAGGGATATTCAGTGCAATCAAATGCTGTTCTAAATTGTTCAGATTGGCAAGTTCTTCTGGAACTTCATGTAGTTGTAAATTGTTCATATTTGCTTCAGCAGGTACTTTTCCAGCTTGCAATTTTCTATGACAGGTGAAGCATATCCATAGTGACGATCTGGCTGACTGGCCTATTAAACATTTTGACCGGCATTCTGAATTGCAAGCATGCAAATATTCTTCACTTATGCATGTCTGAATTTTATAATTACTCTTTTACATTTCAATACTTGGTTCTCAAAGAGAAGTTTTAAGCATACACAGCACACATATTCTGGGCCATGAGAAATTATCTTTCTAAATTCTTCAAGAACAATATCAAACTCGGACAATTTTACTGTTCGAAGTAAAGACCTTTTTCGATTTCGTTTTATTACATTTTGCCTATATTTTTCAATTCTTTTATATTTCATTTTTAAGCTCATCAATTTCTTTTCCTTAAATTCTTTGCCTTTATATCTAATTTTGGACAATATTTTCATATTTGCCTTATTTATATGTTTCAAATCTTCATCGTTCTGATATTTGCTTCTCATTCTGCTTTTGTGCTTTTGTTTGAAATCTTCAATGTTCTGATATTTGCTTCTCATTCTGCTTCTCATTCTGCTCTTGTGCTTTTGTTTGAAATCTTCAATGTTCTGATATTTGCTTTCTCATTCTGCTTCTCATTCTGCTTTTG
>CP137668.1:10512127-10741595 GCA_037976565.1 Mesocentrotus franciscanus
AGTTAACTATAGCGACGCATGTGTCATACAACCAAGAAAAGTCGGTCGACGTTAACTATGCTTTAGAAAAAGGGGAAAACACTGTGTACATTTTCAATTTTCAGACTCGCCGTCTTCAGTACCTGTGTGGAGCCAATGGGTTCCGTCTTCCAAGCATCTCTTTTCACATCTCGTGTCTCCTATGGCCCGCTGTCAATACGGTCTTCGAGATTGTCTACTTCAACAGTCTGGCCCATAGTGCCCATTCCGCCCAAGACCACTCTTTCAACCTGATGTTCGCCGTGATCGAGGTTTGTTACTTTGGCAGGATACCCTGACCTTTCCACCAATTTTTTCCATCAATTCCAGGATCAGCATTTCACATAAAGCTTATAAAAAGTCACCATAGCCAGTTAGCCAGTGGATAAGCTGTTTAAACACGGGATAAAAAATATGAGATACATGTACCTACTACTTCTTTTTCGACCAATGAAAATCTCTGATCACCTTTGATCTCTGATCTCTTTGTTCTTCCAGGTACTGTCTGTCACACATGGGATGCTGTTGTTTGGTGTATTCTGCTACACCCTATTCCTCCTTCGATCCTCCTTTGAGACCGAATGCAACCTACTACTCGCTTTCTTCGTTGAGAACGAAGGCCACCTCGATCGATGTCGCCTGCGGTTAGCCGAAACTTACCGCGATTACAGGTTCTTTCGATCAGCGGTCAGTGCGTGGGTTGCTTTCATTGTTACCATTGGCATCCTAGGTGAGTCATTCCAGTGGCACATACAGGATTTTGTATTTTGAAGAAGAAAAAAAAGGGGGAACTTTATTCCAAAATCATCTGACGAGAAACAATAAAAGTGGCCATCAGATTTTGGGGATACTTTGTTACTGAACTAAGAAGCCTTTCCAACTAGATCTTGGTACATGATACATGTACAATTTCGCCTGGTACGTCATATCATTAACAGGAAAATGGCTGCGCCCATGTCAAGCTAGAAAGCATTACATCATACGAAGAATATCCTCATTTATATATCTCTTGTAAATTTTCGTGTGGAAAACTGTAAAATTAATCACTAGGCAGGAATAATTCTCATTTTTCAGCATACCTACACTTATTTTTTGGGGTGAGGTTTCCTTTCATTAAAACAAAAATTGTTGTTCCTCACTGATTCCATTGTCTGCCTTGCAGGGCTAACCATTCATCTCAGCTGGAATTACGATGTCTACAGCGGCAACGAGAAACTCGAAATGAGCGGTAAGGACCTCATCCTCCTCAACTGCCTCATCTTTTCCGAGAAGCTAATGATCCTTACCCTGCCCGTCTTTGCACTTGGCGGGATGGACCACGACTGCCTCTGGCGTCATTTCAAACTGGCCCTCTCGAGGAACCGTCGAAGTGAGCAGGAGTATTTCTGGGAGCGCCTCACCTATTACCTGCGCGATCTGACCGAGAATGACAGGGAAACTGGTATCACCATGTTTCTCTCCGTCGTCTCCCTGTATACGGGACTACGACTTGGCGTGCAAAACTTGGATTATTCCCGCCTTCCGTTGCATTAGAGGACTGAATATTAGGTTATGTTAGGTGTCAAACAATCGTTGTAGTCATAAATCTAGTCGATCAACTCTTTATACGCCGCACAAAATGATCTCCACGTGCCACAGTGTATTTATCATACGGTAGATGTATAAAAAAAAGGTTCAAGATTATTTAACTGTTTTAAAGTGCAAGATTAGTCTATACCAGTGTTATAACGGTTGTCATTTTTCAAAGCCATATTTTTGCACAAACAGTGACAAAGTAATCCTTCCATTAATTATTGGTGCCTATTGTTTTATGCAAAGTTGCACGCATGTCAAATGAGGTACCATGCAGCGAAGCGAAAAAAGGTAACCAAAGTGTTTAAGGGACTTGGTAACATTGTTCAGATGAGAGAAAATAGTGCTAAGGTAGTGACTTCAATGCTGGATGTACAATTAAAGATAATCTGACAGTCTGGGAGAAAAGAGATCTCTATTAATGATAGAACTTGGGAAAAACTGATCTGATCGATTCCTAAATTCTCCCAAATATATTATAATAATTCAATTAAGTTTTAGGTGAATGTAAATCGACACAAAGCAATGAATTGACTCTATATACCATTCCAAACATTCAAGTGTTGACAGATTTTAAAAAGCCTGCTTTATGTCTTATTTTCATGGAAAAACGGTTGGGAAAATTTTAAAATAGGTTGGGAGAATTTACTGTTAGAGGGGGGTAACACATTGACGCCTTCAAAGAAAAGGCATAAATATTTTTGTGGTTTGAGAATTTTTTCAGGATTTTTTGAATGGTTTGGTGGGTTAGTAAAGAAGAAGGAGTATAACAAGTAACATTTCATACAAAGATTACGCAGTTTTTTCATCAACCTTCAACAATGTTACCGTTTCACTTTAACTGGGAATTATGAAACGAAGCCCAGCAGCTAGAAAAAATATCAAGAGTAGCTGCTGGATGTACTCTTTTTCCACTCGGTGCACACGGGGCTTTATTTCAATTGCTCCATGCAAGGGTATTCAGGAAAAAAGAGGGTCTTCCTTTGCAAAAATGTAAAGTACAAAGGCGTTGAATCAGATTAAATGGCAACCCGAACGTTGCAGCACACATTAACAAAAAAGCAGAGGTTGCCCTTCCGGGGTGCAGGGGGGCACAGTGCCCCCACCTTTTCCAAGTACCCCAAAAGTGACCCTTTTTACATAGGAAAAGTGCCCTTTTAACTTTGTAAGAAGTGCCCCTTTTTACATCGGAAAAGTGCCCCTTCCCCTTTTCACCCCTGGTAAGTGCCCTTTTTATTTTGGCACGTGCCCCTTTTCTTTCGACAAGTTCCCATTTTCTTTTGCAATAAGTGTCCATTTTCCATTCTCATAAGTGCCCTTTTTAATCTCTAGTAAGTGCCCCTTTTCACCTCTGATAATTGCCCAATTCAAATCTGAGAGGTGCCCCTTTTATTTTGACAAGTGCCCCTTCCTCTTTTTAAAAACTAGCCCTTTTTAACTTAGATAATCGCACCTTTAATTTTCACATGTGTCCCTTTTTCTTTCTAAAAAGTGCCCCTTTTCCTCATGATATGTGCCCTTTTTTATCCCTGGTGAGTGCCTCTTTTCAGGTGTAAGGAGTGCCCCATTTTCATCTCTGATAATTACCCTTTGTACTTTGACACGTGCTCCTTTTCTTTTCTAATAAGTGTCTTATCCCTCTTGGTAAGGGTCCCCTTTTCCTCTCATCATTAAACGTGCCCCTAATTTAAAGGGACTAAGAGCAATTTCCCCCAAAGCTCGCTCGCTACGCTCGCTCGCATTTATAGATGATATCATTATGTTACCTATCAAAGGTCTTTTCAGTCTTCCGTCATGAGAATATGCTTATAGCCCAATCAGAATTGGGTTTTTTCCTCATTATAAAATGTAATTTTTCGCACTGAGACCTCATAAGTCTTAAAAATTTTCCTCGCTCGCAAATGAACATTCAGACCATCACACCCAACTGCAAAGTATGATGCATAAGCAATATCTTGTATGATGCATACAGAGAAACAAATGTTGAAATCATCCCTGATAATGTAATCTAAATGTAGTGGTATATACCAATATCTTTAAAAAGTTGTATATTCTCGCTTTGACATTTCTTTTTGTAGGTGCCCTTTTTGTTGGTGCCCCCCACCCCACCTTGGAAGTCGCTCGGCTGCCCCTGCAAAGAAGATCAATAATGTATTGATGTATACTTCATTCTCTGTTTTGATTCAAATTGCACAATGTATATAATTGTTTTCCTTTTTTATCAGTCTCATGAGGTTTTTATTTCATCAATCTTAACATACTTATTCAAATTTTATACTCTTTCTCCTCACTGGATGTTGAAATATTTCCTAAAGTTTTCACTTCCTTTTGTATAACAGATCAGAAATCATGCTCCATACTCTAGGCTCGATTTGTTAATTGCTTAAATTGATTTCAATAAGATTGATATGACATATCGTCTGTTGAGAGCTGGGAGAGTGTTGGGTCTATGTAATGACTATGAGTCAACGCCCTTCTGTCTCTCAACAGACGATACACGGTACGATCGCTCACAACTCAATTCTGAATCTATGTAATGTTTGTAACCCTTTGTTTTATTTTTTAGCCTTTATCATTATCAATTTCATTATAAACTGTTTAATTTATAGACACACATATACCCTAATTTATTATTATTTTATATACAATCATTATAAAATATTGTACTCGTGAGCTTAATTTTATTTATTCTATAATGAGTAGTAATTTCATTGTAGCACGTTGCTATTCATATATTTATGTATCAACTTGACAGTTGTTTGACTTTGTGTACATTATTTCTACCATTGTTATACACTGTTGCTCATAAAGTTGGAATATATTTTTTTACCCCAATTTATGGAATTATTTTGACAATGATTTATTCCTAATAGATTTAGATAATAGTATACATTCTCAGATTTTATTGAATAAAAATAGCTCAGTTGGTAGAGCAGTGGTCTCGTAATCCGATGACCCGGGTTCGAAACCAAGTCGATGCGCTAGTGCCCTTGGGTAAGGCATTAATCCTCACTACCAGGTCCCTCGGAGAGGACCTAAAGCCGTCGTCCGTCTGGTTGCTTACTTACAAGCATTTATGCTTTCTTAGCAGTCAGGTAAAAACCAGGTAAACAATGCTACTATGCTTATCAACTAGGGGACCTACGCCTTTAAGTCATAACTGACAGTAATGAGGATTAATGCCTCACAAAAGGGCACTAATATAACACATCGACACGGTTTTGATCCTGGGGCCTCACAGCTACGAGGACATTGCTTTGCCACTGAATCATGACTGTACGCAGCGGGGGCTAGGGTACGGGGCAGCCCCCACAAATAATTTTTTTTTTTATATGCAATAAATTATCAATAATTCATTGCATTTTACCCCGGTCCCCAACATAAAAAAATCCTCTGTACGTACGACCATGCATTATAATTCCATAAATTGGGGTAAAACAAATATTCCAACTTTATGAGCAACAGTGTATATCTGTTTGTATTTTCATTTGTATTTGAAATTCAACCTCAAGTTTTTGGTTGCAATAAAGCAATACATCAAACAAAAATATTAATATTTGGTTCACTTTTCAATCTATTATGATTTTTTTTTTACATTCACATATTTCAATGCACACAGCTCACTGAAAGGTACCACTAAAACAGGGGTTCTGAAACTGTTTCCTAGACAGTCGAGATGTGATTTTCTTTGAAACCAAAAAGGTCCGAAACATGGGATGCCATTCGCCCCAAAATTTTAACGGTCAATCGTATACTTCCACTTAAGTAGAACAATGTACAACTGCTGGAAAGCCGGACACGACTCAAACATCCTTCAATTTTGTTTCGGACTCAAAAGATCTACTCTATAAATTTACAGTAATGACACTTATATACTGAAGAAAATGAGGCTTGTTTCAGGTCTATATCTGATCTAAGGGGAATTGTTAACAGTTTACAAAAAAGTAGAGCCTCCCGGGCCAGTGCTTCGTCAAAAAAGAGTTTCCTGAAATAGGGCAACACATTTCTTGGTGGAGTCCAGGGCCCCGTCTTACAGAGACTTACGATTGATCCAAATCAATCGTAAGTCCTCCAATCAATCGCAAGTTTGCAGTCTCCTATCTCTTATGTACATAGTTACGATTGATATCAATCGCAAATAAGTTGCGATTGATATCAACTCTTTGTAATTCGGGGCCCAGGGGTAGAGCCCCTATCGGGGGGTCCCGGGGCGGATCCCAAGAACGCTCTCGAGTTTAGCAATTCAGAACCTTCAAGATAACCGTATTGAGCGATGGAAACTCACACTCATTCCTAAGGATAATTTTAAACAACCGAGGGTTGACTTGGGAACCACTTCCATCTTGGCGGATGGGGGGGGGGGGCTTAGGGCCCCTGTTGGGTTGCAGGGGCAGTGCCCTCGCCAGGGGTCCAGGAGGTGGAGCCCCCGGAAGCTCTCGAGTTTTAGCAATTCGGAGCTTTTCAGATAACTGTCTTGAGCGATAGAAACACACACTATAATACAGAAACATTCATTGGTCGGGGTGATTATAAAATATAGTTTAAGCTTCTACCAACCTTAAAATTTAGTAGGCAAGCTTGTGTCTACTCCAGGGGACGTTCTCAAGCCAAGTGATTATTCACACGCTTTATTTCTGCAGCCTCGAGATCACTGGAGCGAAGATAGGTGACGAGGAATTTATCTTTTTTATCCAGAAGGTTTCTTTCACCTTGCTGACCAGAAGGGCGTTTTAAACTCAATAATGTGGACATCATCCCATCGAATTTTATGTCCAGCATTTATAAGGTCTGCTACTACTGAATGAGATGGAACGCCCAATCTGATGGTTCCTTTGTGCTCTTTCAAAATTCGATGGGGCGGAGAGGCATATTTGGCCAGGCCTCATCTAAATCCACCACTGTTTCTAAAACAAAACAAATGATAACAGAGAGAAAATATTCACTTTTTCAGTAGGCCTATTTCTTTCATTCCTTTTGGTTTTACTTGTTTTTTTCTTCAATTTCCTTTTAAAAGTTCATTAACACTTTCAAAGTTCGGCATTATCCTTAAAATAAGGAAATTGGAGACTCTGTCCCGGGCGGTCCGGATTGGCATGCCCTGTGGTCCCGACTTTGAGAAGCCCTGATTGAAGAAATAAACTTTAGGATGTTGATTGGGGTTATATGAGCACCGTTGATTGATATAATCATATAACAAACTTTGCTTCAGACAATTTCACCATTGGTATAATGCATTTCATTTTTATTAATTATCTATGCAACAAAATTAAAAATGCAAAACGGTCACTTGATTTTAGTACACATAAACTTCACATGAAAATTTTATTATAAGGTTTTGTATAATTTACACAAAGCTCAGTCTTTTTCATGTTTGCACAATTGTATAATTGTAAATTTATTTTTGGAACGCCTATTTTGATTTACCTAATGAGTTTAACTGGAAGACGGTGCTTCATTTTAAATTTTACTTTATAAATGACAACAGAATTAAGCAGTTTAATTTCAAATTTATTCATAGAATATTACCCAGTAAAGACAATTTATGTAAATGGAAGATTAAAAATAATAATCTGTGCGATATCTGTAAGATCCCGGATACAACTAACCACCTTCTCCTGGCCTGTAAGAAGGTTTCGCTTTTTTGGAAGATTGTATCCAAATTAATCGATACTTTGTTTAATTTCAAAATCTTTTTGAACGAAAAAATGCTTTTAATAGGTCATGAGATAGAGAGAAGAGAAATGAATCTTGTCAATCTTATTTTAAACTTTGCTCAGTCTATTATTAGAGAAGGTTTTGGAAGTGAAAAGCACAGGATACATGCTGTATATTTGATAAAAGAATTAAAGGTAGAAATTCGCACCTATCTCGATATGAAATGTGATCAAAAGAAATTCGATACAAAAGAAGTAACAAAATGTTTTCATTATTTTAGTTGGTGACTATGTCACATTAGTTTCATGTTTTTGTACTATATATAATATGTTACAATTGCATTAATTCTGTATATAAACACTGTTGTAAATAGCTGTTATTTTATGATATGAACAAATAGAGTCCCTCGAAAGAGGATAAATAGAAAAAAATAATTGTAAATGGACATTGATGACTATAACATTTGTTCCAACAATTTGACGCCTTTGATAATTTTTTTTTTAATGTAATACTACCGGGAAAGACAACGCAATATAAAGTATATATCTTCTACACTTTTATGCTACATGACTGAATGAAATTCAGACCGACCCCGACAAAATGATTGTTCTAGCAATTTTTAAGTTAATAAATAAGGATTATCACATTTCTGTAAACTCTCTGCTTAGATATCTTTACCAAATTTTACACTTTGAAAATAACAATAAATCATGAAGTATTAAAGGTATTACAAAGTTTTGGTATGGGGTCATGAATTAGGTTCAAATGAACATATTGGAAGCATATGCGATTCTACAATATTCAATGATCGTTGTCGCGGTTGAAATCGAGTCTAAAGTGATGAAATTGTAAATAATAAAACTCTTTATGTTGTATAGCGCCTTCTCAAGACTGATATTACTTTAGCTTTAAAACGATGTTTCTAACAATCGACTACAATCGACCGATTTGCTATTCCCGTTAGGAAATTTTATATCAGAACTGCATATTCTGAGATTTTCATGGTCGCAGATACCATAGAATGGCTTTAGGCGCTATTTGAAATATTTGAAATTTACCGGGAGCACAGGTAAATTGTGATTATTCAATTTGCTCGAAAGCAGAAGTGTTTTAGGGGCTAATTTTTGTAGTGCTTTATATTATACATCCACAGGGGCATCCAAATATATCAACAATTTAAAGAATTACTATCCATCCAATTTCAAAATTTCCCAAAACTTTACATTACCTTTAACACCGTTGTTTGTGACATAAGGGCATAATGGCGTAGAATTAACCTAACAATTTGGGGGAGGGGCGGGCACCGGTCTTAAATAAAGGCATTCACCTTTTTTCTTCTGTTAACCATTTGATTGAGTAGGCACGTGGCCCCCATAGTTATGTGTGAGCTCCGAGGAAATTTAGCCACAGTGATATGCTAAAGGAAATCCTGACCGTCTTCTGGTTGTGACCGAAAACAAATTCTTACAGTATCACAGTGATTGTATATGACTACATATCAATTACCAACAAAAGTAGAAAATGTAACACTAACAGAGCTACGGAGTAATAGCTTAAGAAACAGAAATTGACCCATAGTACAAGTAATCCCGATATACGTGCTTAGGAGCGATCTCATATAATATAAGTAGTGCTTTTCAGTGTCTAAGATGTCCGGCAATTTATAACTTTTTTGTTACCATGTACACTAAGCAGGATAAAAGAGATATATAGTACAATTAGCCAGATTTTTTTACGAATGCAACTCCATTACTTCTAAATCTACAACAAAATATGTTATAATGTTGACATTCAACATTCATTATCTTTTTTTCTTTCTTCAGGTGTGTGTTTATAAGACCATATTTCATTCGAAAGTTAGTTGTACCAATGACGATACAATTCCTTCATGACTATTTATCAGAGTATATCTAGTTGTGATGTAGACAGGGGTGTCTACATCACTTGTTGTCTAAGTTGCGTTGACATTTCCGATATCATCAGAGGCGAGCCGTCGTTTGAACAATTTCAGTTGAATCGGGGTAGAGGTTGTCGATCGGGGTTCTCATACAGATGTGAAAAGAAGAGTGATGAAGGTTTCATGTTAATAACAATGAAAATTTTGTCTCCGCACTTCCCCGGAAAAAAAAAGTGAGTGTGGGTGTTACTCCCACATTTCCTCTTTCTCCTGGAGCGACGCTCTTGGGGGACCAAAGCTGAGAGATTTTATGCAGGTCGTTCAAGAGTAAATACCATGTGCTCGAAGCCGTGATCATACTTCCTTGAATCCTGTACACACGGTGGGAAAAAATATGCAAAGACAAATCCCCGATGATTAGAGATTATGGGAACAATGATGTATGAAAACAATTTCTTCAGAACGCTTTTAGTCCTGCATCAAATCAGCTTTCTTTTGTTGTGAGGGCCGGGGTACGTAAATGTAGGCTATAGACAATAAACAATTATTGTACACATACAGGGTACATTGTCCTGACAAAATCTCAAAAGGACTCCCAAGAGATTGGTATGTGAAAAACTGTGTCATTGAAGATAGACCTTGTAATATTGTGATGTCCCATGACCATGATAATGGTAGCAGATATGAATACACGAACAAATCTTAATGTCGGATCGGAGTAGATATATATTTCTGTTCGTACTAATATAGACTGTGTATTCCCTTCAAAAGTTAACACCTAATACTAGTAATAGAAAAAGGTTTCTAGTGAAAGACATGACTCACCGATGTCAGCGCTACTATGTACACCCACAAGCCACAACTCGCACTTTCGCTAGAGAGATTGTTATAGTGTTCCCTCCAAGCAATGACGTCATCGGTCCAGAACTTTCGATCAGCGACGCGGATACCTTGTGGAGCGAGGTCGACATCGGGATGATCACCGTCGTCGTTTGAAGAACACAATGGGCTTTCGACATCTAGAAAAAATCTAGGAGAGAAAGGACAACATCTATTGAAAGGAGGGTGTATGTCGGATGTTGATGTCACCCCAAACCTCTCTTACATAAATAATTTTCTTGTCGGTCAATTTAGGAGGTTTACAGGCTTGTTTGCAAGTCACAAACATGATGACTTATATATGTGCGTTTGTTCTTTGCTAGGAACAATTCGTCCAACACCCCGCCAACACCACCCCTTATTCAAAATGGCCTAGGGAGTAGCGATTCTTCTGATCAAACGAAAACATTACCGAGTCGTTGGTAATTGATGGTAGACCAATTTATGAAAGCTTTAAGGTTCAAATTCGGAAAGTGACGGTGGAGATCAAATTAGAATTTGAGGCAGACAAATGGACATATCAAGAAAATGTTGATTTCGATATGAGTACAAAAACTATATAGATTTGCTACATCCTTAACATTACAGACAGTCAGTGGCGGATCCAGGGAGGGTCGGGGCCGGCCCCTCCCTAGAAATAAAAACATGTAAAAACACCCTTTTGGGGGAAAAAAAGAAGATGGGCCCCCTCCCCTGGCGCTCAGGGGTGGTGGTGTGATTTTTTTTTTCAATTTTCGAAGGCAAAAAAAAACAAAAAATTGTGCTCATTACCCCCCTCCCCCCCAACTGAGCGAAAAATCGACCGGCACGATTTTTAAATTTTTAATTTTCGGAGGCAAAAAAAAAAAAAATTTGCTCATTAAACCCCGGGGACAACTACCCCCTAGGGAAACCACCCTCTAGGTCGACTACCCTCCAGGACAATTACCCTCTAGGATGATTACCCCCAGCTAACTACCTCCTAGGACAACTACCCCCAGACAACTACCCCCTACGACAACCACCCTTTGGGACAACTACCCCCAGACAACTATCCTAGGGGGTAGTTGTCTGGGGTAGTTGTCTGGGGTAGTTGTCCGGGGGTAGTTTTCCTAGAGTTTGGTTGTCCTAGGGGGATATTCGTCCTAGAGGGCAGTTGCCCTAGAGGGTAGTTGTCCTAGAGGGTAGTTGTCCTAGAGAGTGGTTATCCTAGGGGTAGTTATCCGGGGGATGGTTGTCCGGTGTCCGGCTATGGAAATTAGTAGTAATCATTGTACATGGTCCATTTCTAATAGGGGAAATGATATAGGGATACGGCACCTCATTTTGAAGATAGTCGGTCTACGGATGCATTCTATGATGATCCTGATGACGTCATCATAGTGCATGGGAGATTCCAGAACAAGAGCTCTAGGTGATGTCATGTGTGGGAGTGTGCGTTCGATGAAGAAGTTCACTGTTTCAGTTGAGACGCAGGTGGACCTCCTGAAAATTGTGAATCCACTCATGGGAGACAGCTCTACATCAGTCTGTCTCCCTTCGGTCTCCAGGAGGCCATTGGTTATCTCCCTCATGAATCCGTCGGACCGTCTTCGTTCTTCGTTCGAAATGCGCATCTCCTCGACATTGGGTAGACTGGCGAGCAGAGTGCGGTGATCCATGGTGACACCCATCATATCTAGCTGTCGCACGTAGCGGAGTTTGTCCAGCGGACCTTCAATTGGGAGATCACATCCTTTCACGTCCAGCCGCTCCAGAGACTTGCAGAGGGCGAGAGACTTCCACAAGAGATGCACTTGGTGGCTCGTGAGTTCGCAGTAAGCAATCACCATAGTCTTGATCTGTTGAGGGAGAGGTTGATCTTGATTGATTGGCTTATTTGGACACGTAACATATTAATCATATATATACACTTACTAGAGCTCTTCTGATGAAAAAAATAAATAAAACGAACGAATGGGAAAGAAGAGGAAACTGAGAAGAAAAAAATTATAAATATAAAAAGAAACAAAAATTAAAAAGAAAAAAAAATGTCGACAACTAGAGAGAGAGAAAAAAATGCTATAATTGCATATATTCATGTACAGGCAGAAATGTGAATACAGGTTTAGATGTATTTCTTCGTAAGTGGGAGATGTAAATTGATATCAAATTGCTTTGATATGTCTCTCAAAGTAGCTTGATGTATTCCAGAACAAAGGAATACATTCGAAAAAAAAAATAGATATAATAAGAAATAAAAAAAAACAATAAAATACATAAGAAAATAAAATGATGAATTTCGAACTTTTTTTCGGATATGAGCAGTGATATGCAGATGGGTAGTGGAAAAATATTATTCTGCAGTGAGAAAGTGGGTGAAATGATTGTTTTTGGCTTTGCTCACAGTGCTAAACATACTTTCAAAAAACAAATCAAAAATCACATAATTTGCGTATTCATAATTTATGCAAATAACCTATGCATTTTCAAATATCATAAAAATAATGAAAATTCATGAATTTGAAATGAAGGAAACATTTATTCAATACATTTTCAAGATTCTTCACTAGTCTAGAGACAAATATGTAAAGTTTTATGTAAAATGCATAAAATTAGCATTTTGCATAATTAATGAGGCTATAACGACAAAAAATGTGCCTATTAGGGAAAAACTAATTATACCATCTTGTTCCTTACGTGAATATCTACAAGCATGCACATTTTCGTGTTCATCGGACATTCGACGGCCGAGATCATAGCCCCCAGTCACGGGGAGCTCAAAATAGCCCAGTTCAGTAAGGGTTAACATGCCATATACAGGAATTAAAGGTAAATCGATGGCTATTTATATTTTGGCAAGTAAAACTTTTGAACAAAGAGTTATGGAAATTAGCCTGACAGAGGGGTGTCTCCACATTCCTCCCTTTTTACTAAATGACGGCTCTGCCCCATAACACAGAATTCCATTCTCTAGTTGGCGCCAGCTGGCAAGGTTATTCAGTCTCTATGACTACCGATTTATCTGGCAACTTAGTAGTTGGCAATTTAACATAAAAGACTTCCAGTGCTGCACAAAGAATTATGTAAATTAACCATTCAGACTTATGTACTTTTATTTTCATTTATTTCACCCACGTCTGCTCCACACAAAGGCACACAATGTAAATGGCTAGTTTCCAACTAGTTGTACGAGTTGGCTTCTCCATAGTAGGTAACTAGGGAATTTAGTTTGCTACTAGGGCCTAGTAGGCAACTATAGCTTGGTAAGGTTTGATGAATATGGGCCCAGTGATCTAACTTCCGATGCCAATTCGGAATCGTCCAAAAGTTTTTGGGGCTTACCAAAACTGTGAATTGGGGTCTTCACTCTTATATTAATGAATAATTATATTAATGATCATAGCAATATTCGTGTTGGATTAAGTGCTTAATCCAACTTTTCTTCAAGCAATTTCCAGAAAGAGCAACAACATTTTTACCTGTGCCTTAACTTCCATAGGAATTCTTGCAAACCCGTATACTGTGGCAGATGAGCTTGTCTCCACAAAATGAAATTCACCACCTTTGAAGTTTGGGAGAATCGTAGAGGTCAATTGCTCTTTGGTCAGTTTTTGAGTAGATTCGCAGAGGAGGTCAAAAACAAGGCGATGATGTTGACTCCGTTCACCTATGGCTTGCAAGTGAGGGGACGGTGTAGACCAGGTGATGCTTTCGAACCACTTCAAGATGGTTAGGCACACCATGTCGGACGAACCTGCGGCAAATTTCAACACATTCTCAAGTTCGAGTGCCCTTGATTCGGTGGTAATGCCTTCGAGTATTCCCTGTAATGCTTTTCCATCGAGGGTCGACAGATAGAACCCTGCACAGTGTTCCTGGGCAAGCTTATGGTAGAACTCCACGAATGTCGTCTCTGATTCGTCCCACTCGCTAGTTTCTTCAACCACTGTTTGTTTAGACACCAGCCCAATCTCAACACCTATATCAAGATTGTCATAGCAATCGACAAAATCCTCCTCCTCAAATATAAGCTTCTTGCTATCACTGAGTAGACTGTTCAGGGCAACTTTTCCGAATTGAGACACGACTGATTTGATAAGTCCTTTCTTGGGTTTACCGACCAAACTCTTAGAGCCGATAGATGCCTTTGATCGAGCATGCTCAAGGAGGTATTTTAACAACCTGTTGAACAATGCCGTTAGTGATCTAGTATCTTGTAGAAATTCGCCTTGCCAGAGAACGCAAAATGCCATACAGAAAAACGGAATGTTGATCAAAGATCCAATGGAGTCCTGATCTTTTAGATAGTTCTTTAGACCTGTGGCATCTGCCTCCTTACTGCCAAAGAATCGATCAATGTAATCATCAGAATCCTCCTTTGCGAATCCTTCTATATCCATCTTTGCGTACACGATTGGAAGTTCATCAATTTCAAAATCTTCTTGGCGATGTGGACGACAAGTAACTAGAACACGACATTTCTGAAATCGCTGGTACAGAAGAAGTTCCTCTAGACTACTCTTTGGTCCTTCAGACTGTATTGACCCACTGTACTCATCGTAGCCATCAAGGAGAATAACGCAGTCTTCTTCATTTTCTTCGATGAACTTCTCCATTTCTTCAGGAGTGACGCCCTCTATTTTACCAAGAAGCTGTCTCACGATAGCTTCTCCAAGCGACGTGCGTTTATCACTCCTTCTGAACTTCAGTGCAAACACGAGTGGTATGTCCTTAAGGGGAGAGTCTTCAGCTCCAGTTGCCCAGTCGTGGGTAATCTTTGTCAGTGATGTTGTCTTTCCATGTCCCGCACCACCGATCATAAGAATGCGGCTCGGAAGAGAGCCATCGACCTTGGTCTTGAAGATATCATTGATGGAACCAGGAAGCGGAACTTTCTTGACTTCATCACCACCTCTCTGACCCCTTTCGGATACCAGAAGGCTAATTCTTGTGTGAAGATCATCGTTGTCAGCGTAGTTGGTCTTGTCCCAAGGTTTGAGAGCGATTTTGCACGTCTTCTTGTACTGATCGACGAGTCTTTCTCTGCATTTTTCGACCGATAACTTCGGTGTGATCATTTTCGGTGAATCTAATGAAAAGAACAAGAAGAAAAAAGGGGGGAGTTCAATGATAGGAAATAGCAATAATCGAAAGAATAATTTTAAATTAAACGTTTGCTTAGCTTCGTTATCCTTTTGTACGGTTTCTCTTGTTCTAATTTACTTGGTGTCATGCTGGCAATGGAAAAAAGTTCGTGCAGTTTATGTACAACTCCTTTAGAATAACTTGATTATTTTGTTGTTTTTGACAAACAAAACTGATCAATATCCTTTCATAATCTACTACTTTTCCTCCTCAAAAAGTATTCACATTCAGTCTGCCTAATCTTGCCAAATTAATGGTAAGGCATCTTTGAATCGCATCAGTTAATGTTACATGCATATTTATTCAGGTACCTACCAGTTTCAGAAAGGCCATCTCTAGTAGGGTTTGTATTCCTCAGCATCTCGCGAACAACCTCTATAGTCGACTCACTAGGAGGCAGCTTCATTTTCCATTTCTGGAGCATAAACTGGACGATCTCCCTCGTATCATCTCGATACTGTTTCTTCAGGTTGAGTACCTCGGTCAAACCGAAGCCGAGTTGGACTCCGAGGTCGCAGAGGTGATCGTAGGAGACTGTCCGAGAGAGGTCCAAAATGTCTTTGTCGGTGATGCCACGTTCCGCATCCGTTGGGTTTCTAGTGCCCTCCATTCTGCGATTAAAACATGGATACAAAAAGGAGATTAAATCAATTGTAAACCGCAGAAACGTGCCCACTCGCTGCAAACGTACGTATTTGCTGAATACAATAATATGTGAAAAACTAATAAATCATGTTTGTTGTTCGATAACCTACACACACTAACATACACACACGCGCGCGATCACGCACGCACTACACACACGCACACGCACGCACGCATGCACGCATACATGCACACATATACACGCGAACACATCTATTTCTCCCTATCCTCACATCGCATATATAACCCCCCCCACACACACACACACACACACACGCACACATTAACTGTAGATTAGACATACATGTATCTTTTACACATGTTGCTCTGTCCCTTGTGTTCTACCCTTAATATAAACGTGGTTAACATTCTGAGTGCGTTTCATATCATGACGAGTAGTACGAGAGGGGTTAAACCTATTACCAACGGGCCATATCAATATTAATGTGCACTAACGAAAAATGCCAGGGGAAAAATAGTTCGTTGGTGTATTGTTATTTGGTTATCATATAATGAGGCGGGAAAAAGATGCTTTGGAAATGTTTTTACATCAATGTGCGCTTCGGAAAATGCAAGAACACAATAGCTGAATGCAGGGGCGGATCCAGCCGGCGGCAAGGGAGGGGGCCGAATAGGGGGCCCACTTCGTGCGAAAATTTGAAAACCGTGCCGGCCGATTTTCCGCTCAGTGGGGGTAGTGAGTAAATTTTTGTTTTTTTGCCTTCAAAAATTGAAGAAAAAAAAATTTCGCCCCCCGGGCACCCCCCTGGATCCGCCACTGTGAATGATTTAAGGCCATTAAAAAAAAACATGTTTAGCGTCCTGCCTTTTTGAAAAATCGGAAGGAGGAGGCCCTTTTTTTTTTTTAAATGGCCGCTCCGTACATTTTCCCCGACTATAGCCGGGCTATTTTTTAGAAAAAGACCATTTTAGCAGTATGTTTTTCATGTTTTTTCATTAAGATTTATAAAAATAAAAAAATTGAAGAAAAAAAAAAGGGGGAAAAAAAAGGGGAAAAAAAGGGGAAAAAAGGGCAGGCAGCCCCCCAAAAGGAAGCAGGTGGGGACGCTAAACATGAATATTTTTTTTTAATGGCCTAAGTCTAAGGTTTAATTTTTTCATCCGATGTCGTCGATGAATTGTTAATTTGTTATCATGTCGAACACAATTTTGAGGTTTCTTAAAAAACCTCATTCCCTCTATTTAAATTGTAGTAATTTTTTTTCTCTTGTCCATAGCACATATCCCCTCCGAATATGCAAGGGTCATCCACCCCCTACTCGTCCTTACACAAAATAATACTAGGATACGAATGTTTTCAATAGAGTTTCAATGTTTCAATACATAGCTTACTGCCCCCTCCGCCAATACGAAAACTGCAAGCAGTGACTAGAGCCATAAAATTACAATCGTGCCAAGAGTTCTCCAGGCAACGAGGAAGTTTTTAATGAGGGTAACGGATATGCATTAAGCTCTGTGTAACCATCACTTTTCCTGTCAGTATGAAACACTGTCTGCATGGATCGAGAGGATCTAGATAGGCCGGTTCAAGGTCCCTTTCTTCTGTAATAGTATTGATAAAATGTTATACATGTATTTGCATTGTAAATACACGACATGTATATAGGCTTACATGCTTCACACAGGTTACACATACTTTTTTGTCCATGGTTTTTTTTTATTGATTCTGAAACAATACAAATCATTCTTAGAAATACAGTTGGTTTTCATCTTGACATAATTCAATACATTTTCAATTGATAGATTGTACGATTAATGAAAAAAAGAAGAAATCATTTGTAACATAAAACAAATAACCCCATCCAACCAAACACACCACTACCCCCAAAAAAACACGACATTCGATACACGACACTCACACACAAACATGTCCATCACCCGACTACACTTTCGCAGACATACCACACCCTTTTCCTAGCCTCCCCAGAATACCCAAATAAATAAATAATTAAACGAGGCTACAATAATCCAGTGTTAAAAGTTCATGATACACGAGACCCTGCCCCAAACACACACCAAAAAAAGTATAAGATTCATAGCTCTGAATTGAATACTAGTATTTTCTTAAAAATCAAATAAAAAAGTTATAAGAGGTTGATAACTAGATTCTCCGAAATATTGGACGCAGATCCTTTGCACAATCCAGCTGCGAATACCAAGTAATTTACATTCTCTTATTTGCAAGTTTTCGATGCGTGGCGGCAGCAGCACCCCCACGGGTTCCGCGCCCCATGTTCTATTGAATGAATTAACTTACTGCTAAAGTAGTAGCCCTTCAATGGTAGAATTGGTTCCTTTTTATCGGTAGTAGACAGTTGATCCGAAGGCAAAAATGGAAGCAAGTAACAGCAAATTCCGCATGTCCCTCTGTATATAGATACGATAGATACGATAGAGATTATTGTACCTCACAAATTGTAAAGAGCCAGGTTAACATGCAATGTTCTGTAGAGATATCCCCGAGTTTGCGCTAACATCACAGGGGGGGGGGGATGAGACGAGCGCACTCTTTCGACGGATACCAAGAGAATGGCTTTCGTCTAATACCACAGTTTTTAGACGAGTGGGTAAAATCGCTCTTCCATGATTTGTCTTCGCTTAATAACAAAACTAAAAGGTTGGGCGACTAAAATGACTCAAAACGAAAAAATAAATTTGCTATATTCGAGTGATGGAGAAATGGAAAGTTAAAACAAAATCGAGAAGCTTTTTTCTGCAATCTCCTGTTATAATACCGCGGCAAAAATGATTGAAAATACAGAGCGAGGGGGGGGGGCTAAAGTATTTACGATCAGGTAGCCATAGCACGCAAAGGGAGTGAAGCATAAATTGGCGTGGGGTCCAGAGGCAAAGCCCCGGCGGGGGTCGAATGGCGGAGCCCCCGGAAGCACAGGGGTTTTAGGTATTTAATTACGGTCAGATGAGCATATTTTGATACCTTATTTGTGACATCTGCAGATTACTAACCCGCCCCAAGAAGCTTAGGGGTTTTAGGCAATAAATTACGGTCAGATGAGCATCCAGGGGCCCGCCTAAGGGCCCTTGGTGGGGTCCAGGGGGCAGAGCCTCCGGAAGCTCAGGGGTTTTAGGCATTTGTTTACGGTCAGATGAGCTTATTTTGATACCTTATTTTGGACACCTGCAGGTTACTTATTGGCTTGGGGTAAAGGGGGCGGAGCCCCCAGAAGCTCAGGGGTTTTAGGCAATACATTACGGTTAGATGAGCATCCGGGGGCCTGCCTTAGGGCCCTTGGTCGGGTCCAGGGGGCATAGCCCCCGGAAGCTAAGGTGTTTTAGGCATTTAATTACGGTCAGTTAAGCATATTTTGATACCTTATTTGTATAATTGTTAATGGACATTGATGACTATAACATCTTTTTCTAACAATTAGACGTCTTTGATATTTAAAAAGTGCAATACCACCGAGAAAGACAACCTAATATAAAGTATATATTTTCTACACCTTTATGTCACATACCGACCCCGACAAAATTATTGTTCTAGCAATTCGAAGAACAGGTTAAAGACCCTATCCGATGAAAATACAACTTGTTATCAACAGTTATCAAAGCTATATTTTGGAAAAGAATGGTGTGGGTAGACATGGTGGTATTCATGGCATTTGTATTCTCATTCAAAAAAATATTTCATCTCATACCTCTAAAATAATGGGCACTACCTCAGAATCTATTATGTGGATTCATTTTGATGAATTTTGTTTAGGGTTTGAGTTTATATTAGGAGCAGTTTATTTGCCGTGTGAAGGGTCAGTTTATCATAGTAATGATGTTTTTGATCACCTTTATCAGGACCTATTATATTTGAAAAGCACCTATAATGTGCTCTTCAGCCTAGTAGGAGACTTTAATTCAAGGACTGGGTTACTTGACGACTTTATGGTAATTGACAATGTTATTTCTGAATTTTCAGGTTATTGTTCTTCAAATGATAATGTTGATTTTAAGAGCTCACTTACTGATGATGGATATGATACTAGGAGGCATAATATGGATTCTTCTATAAATAATAATGGTAGACAGCTTATTGGCATTTGTCAGAGTTTTTACTTGAAGATAGTGAATGGGAGATTTGGTAGTGATAAGGGTGTTGGTAGCTTCACATGTTACAATAAAAATGGAGGGAAAAGTGTGGTTGATTATGTCATTGCATCTGTTAGTTTATTTCAATATATTACTCATTTTGAGGTTGACATTTTTGATAAGTGTGTTTCAGATGTACACTGTCCATTGAATTTGATGTTTTCAAATAAATTGATTCCTATAAATGAAGGTGTTGAATTGAGAAAAATTGAAAATAGGGTTGATGCTTCCGAAAAAGTGAAATACACTTCATTTAGTGTTCTAAAGTGCAGGCATCTGAATTTAAGTTGAAACTTGATCAAAGTATTCCAGTACTGATGAATGCATTGGAAATGGTTGAGAAGTCATCGACACAAGGTAATGTGGATAATTTTAGTATTGCATTAGCAAATTCATTTTTGAAGACGGCAAAGGAAGTTGGTATATGTGAGGATAAAGTCTGTAAGAAAATTCATCCAAGGAAACTTATTGTGGAGAAGAAAACATGGTTTGACACAGAGTGTCAGCATGCCAGATCAAGTTATTTCAATTTAAAAAAATAGAATTAAACGAAAGTGCAAAGGTCTAGCTTTGAGTGATAAAGAACAAAAGATGGCTGAAATTAATGCTGTTGCAAAAGATTATAGGAAATTGCTGCGTACAAAGGAAAAGGCGTACAGTGGGCTCTTACACGACAATCTTCATATACTTAAGAAGGATAGTCCACAAGAATATTGGGAAATTTTGGATGGACCGAAGCGTAGTTTTTTGTCCAGCCAAGGTCTCTTTAGATAATTTTGTGCATCATTTTAGTAGTTTGAATAATGTTCAATGTGCAGCATCTGAAACATAATATGTGGATTTTGACCAGTCAATGGGCAATGATGAGCTGAATGCCCCTATCTCGGTTGATGAAGTTATAAAGATTATCCAGAAACTAAAGAATAATAAGGCATGTGGTGTAGACTTGGTTAGAAATGAGTTTTTGAAAAATTGTTCAGCAGCTGTTATTGGTTGTATTACTGTTTTTTTAATGTAATACTGGAGAGTGGTCTAGTACCAAAAGACTGGTGTCTAGGTAGTATAGTCCCTATTTTCAAAAATAGAGGTAAGGATACAGACCCATGATAACTATCGTGGGATAACACTTTTAAGCTGTTTGGGAAAATTGTTTACTTCTATGTTGAATTATAGGATAACAATTTATTTCGAAAATGAATGCAAGCTTGGAGAAAAACAGGCTGGCTTTCGTGCTGGCTATTCTACAACAGACCACATTTTTGTTTTGAAATCCCTGCTTGACATTTACTTGTCTAAACGGAAGAGAATTTACTGCGCTTTTATAGACTATAGAAAAGCTTTTGATATGGTTGATAGGGTTTCACTTTGGCACAAATTATTGAGGTCAGGGGTGGATGGTAAGGTGTTCACAGTTATTAAGAATATGTATTCTCAAGCAAAATCATGTGTGGTAGTAGATGGTCAAATGTCTGAGGCTTTTCAATGGGATGTTGGTGTTAGGCAGGGTGAAAACTTATCACCACTGCTCTTTGCAATATATCTTAATGATTTCGAGGATTTTCTCAGTAAACACTTTAAAGGTCTCAAATTTTTAGTTGAAAATGTATGTGCTGACATTTTAGATGAAGAGGTAAACAGAGATCTTTTTATACAATTATACACATTGTACGCAGATGACACCCTAATATTGGCTGACACAGCAGAGGAATTGAAAGTGGCTTTGAATGCCTTGTCTCAATATTGTAAAATTTGGTAGTAATAAGTGTTAATGCTATGAAACCTAAAGTACTTATATTTTCAAGAGGCAAAGTACGTAAATTTCCAGTTTTCAGATTTGGAGAAGATGAAATTGATGTTGTGGATGATTTTGTATATCTTGGGGTTCAGGTTAATTATAATGGAAGTTTTAAAAAGGCTATTCCAAAACAGGTATCACAAGCCAGGAAAGCCCTCTTCTCTATGTCATTAAAGGTTCAAAGACTCAAACTGCCACTGGATATTCAATGTGAATTGTTTGACCAACTTGTATTACCAATACTCATTTATGGATGCTAAGTGTGGGGATATGAAGATTTGAGTCAAAATTGAAATATTTCATAGAAAATTTCTCAGGTCAGTTTAATGAGTAAATAAATTTACACCAGATTGTACGATATATGGAGAAACTGGGAGGGCATGGCTAGCTAACAGTATCAAACATCGAATGGTTAGTTTCTGGTTAAGAATAGTAAAAGGTTCTCCCTCTAAATATTCATTCAAATTTTATTTTTTGCAAAGGTTAATTTGTCAGAATGTAGATATGTCTACTTCTTTCAAGTGGTTATCTTGTATTGAAAAAATATTGAACCATGCTGGTCTTGGTATTGTTTGGCTAAAGCAAAGGGAAGGATTTAGCAATAGTTGGATACTGAGCACTCTGAAGTTGAGATTAAACGATATTTCAAAACAAGATGTGATGGCAACAATTTGGTTAAACAGTGTGTGCCTAAATTATAGGATCTTTAAAAATAATTGTCTCTTTGAAAGGTATATAGTTTTGCTGAGTAAAAAAGATAGAATAACATTAAGCCGTTTTAGATGTAGGTCACACCGTTTACCAATTAATAATAACAGATTCAAAGAAGCTTTTAATGAAATTAGTATTGAATGCCCATGTTGTGATATGCATGAGTCTGGTGATGAATTCCATTATGTTTTTGTATGCCCTTTTTTCAGAAAGGAAAGAGAGTTATATTTAGGTCGTAAAGTAATAGTTAAACGCCCTTGCACATTACACATGTTGAATTTATTTTTATTTTCCGGTATAGGACAGCTGAATAAATTAGTACTCTTCTTAAGGATAATAATGTCATATTTTGCTGGTCTATATACATGTAAATCTGAACAATCCAATCATATGTCACCCATAAAAAGGAATGTTACAACCCGAAGTGGTAGGTTAATTAAGCAACCAATAATTATTGATCTGTAGTACAGTCTGTCTTTAGGTCAAGTATAGTTTTGATGGTTTGTTTGTTCTTTTGTTTATTTTTTGTTAGTATACTTTTTGTTTTTGTTTGTCTTATTACATTATATTCCATTATGTTTTTGTTTGTCCTATGGACAATTATGGCGTATTTTGTTAGTCTGCATAAATCTTAACAATCCAATCACATCTCACTTACATGTACAAAAATTAAACTTATAATTTCTTATATAGTTAGGACAATAATGTAGTTTTTTCTCTCTTTTTTATCGTGTTTGTATTTATATTGTTCATGTGGTATGCTCCACTTTTCATGTATGCTTGCTATATTGTATAATATTGTATTTATGTTTAGCATAGGTTAGGTTTAGGTCATTCCTATTTATCGTTATACTTTTATATTGTTGTTTTGTTGTATTCTGTATTCTTTGTATTATTATGCTATGTTTGTATTCTTTATTATGTATCATTATCATGACATGTAAATGTGTTGTACTCTCATACCCCAGAAGGGGGTCGAATGAGTCAATACATTCTATCAATAGAAAGCTGAATGAACATAGAATACAAATATAAAGGAATTCAAAATATTTTCGCTTTCACTATTGCACAAAAGCGAATTAAAACCTTTTTTCCGCACCTCTCCAAATTACAGGTCAACAGGGGTCAAACTCCACATACGGTGATGTCATCAATTCGATAGCTAGTTTTTAGGTCAACAACTCCAGATTTTCACAGCTTTAGATTTCGAGTTTTCAGAGAGCTGTTACTCGTCTGACAAGCACTAGAGTAGCATATAATTGGTATTGTTGTAATCTATGGCTTGTCAGCTTTCCTTTGATATATAATTCATCTATTTCATTTTTCACTTAATTCGAACAGGGTCTTTAAGTTAATAACATAATGATTACAACATTTCTGTAAACTCTTTGCTTAGATATCTATACCAAATTTCACACTTTACAATGACTTTGCCTTAATTAAGCACGGCTCATCGCCTCAGCTATATAGGCGTGCACATATGGTGTCATCACTGTTATTGCGGCAAATTTGACCCCTGTTGACCTGTAATTTGGAGAGGTGCGGGAAAAAAGGTTTTAATTCGCTTTTGTGCAATACTGAAAGGGAAAATATTTTGAAATCCTTTATATTTGTATTCTATGTTCATTCAGCTTTCCATTAATAAAAAGTTGCATTTTCATCGGATAGGGTCTTTAAAGCAACTGTCGCAACAAGCACTGCCGTGGGTTAAAGGTACTATGTCCCATTTGCAGGCCCAAAAAATGAAAAGGTTAAATTCTAACGGCATTTGAAAGACAATACTAATTTAGAACTTCCCTAAAAAAGGGGGGGGGGGCTTGAAAATGTCTTTAAGTGGGAAAATAACGACTATTAGTTGTCGAATCGACTTAGGAGCTATAGAGCCAGTAAGTAATAGTCTGATTTTTCAGACCATTGTACCGAATGGTCGTACGTTTTATGCTGCGCAAAGATTCAATCAGTTTAATTTTGGCCATTACAAGAAGTGGGTTATTGATGTAGACAAATGCTCATGTACCCTTTACAGCTCATTTTATGTATGTTATTACCAAAGATGAAAAAGCCAGTCAGTCACTCAATAGTGTCTGACAGTGAAGTCTAGCAAGTAAACGGGTTTCCTTGCATAATTTGAATATTAGGACACTGCTAACGTTTAAATTTCACAGATAGGTCATACATGACATATTCATAATTCCTGCGAAGTTCTACAGAATTTGATGTTGGCTGCAAAAGGGACATAGTATCTTTAACATGCTGCCTACTACAAATATGCCCGCTACGTGGGCTATGTACATGATTGTATGCAAAGAGCGAACGAACGCTCCATACAGCACGCTGCACTGTTATGCCAGATTATGTATTGCTGGTTTGTATAGTATTTTCTCATGTTTTTTACACCTTTATCAATAAGATAATGGGTGGGATATTAACTTATCATCTCATTGCTCAAAGTGTGAAGAACATTAATGTAAGCAATCAAGTAATTTGTTATAGTGGGTAGCAGAGGTGCTGAGCCGGGGGGGGCAGCGCCCCTATCCTTTCTAATTAGTGCCATTTTCCTTTGTAATAAGTGCCCCTTTTCCGTTCTCATAAGCGCCTTTTTCATATCTGGTGAGTGCCCCTACGATTAGTGCCTCATTTTCACCTCTTAAATTTAGATTTTTTACTTTGACACATGCTCCTTTTCTTCTTTAATAAATGTCCTTTTTACTTTGGACATGTGCTCCCTTTTTCTTTCACCATAAAATGTGCTCCTAATTTAAAGCAACTAAGAGCAACTTTTTCTTCAATTTAACCCAAAGCTCGCTCGCTCACATCTGAACTTAATATAATTTAGTTTCTTGTTAAAGATCTTTTCAGTTTTTCGCACTGTGACCTCTCAATCTTTAAAGGTACGTTAATAATATAGTTATATCGACTGCTACAAGAGGACTAGCTGTTTCTATACGCTCAAGGGATTCAACTATCCCGCGAGCCAGTATAGAAACAGCTAGTCCTCGAGTATTAAAGCAGTCGATATGACTTTTATATGCCGAATTAAAACAAAAATCTACCAAGAATTCTTACCTTAGCCTTTTAGTGAGTAAAAATTTGTTAAAACATCACAGAAAATCTGAAACACTGTTTGTTAATCTTCGCTTAATCTTCGAGTGAAAGTTTCAATCATTTGGGAATCGCAGACAAAGAGCACTGTATATGGCGTCCGTGCTCGCACGTAGACAATTTTAACACGCAAACCAATGGGGATCGCAGTAAACCAATGGGAATCGCAGGATAATGAGGCGGAGGGTAGAAACTTTTAACTAGGCCCTGTGGGCTATTGCTATGCCCTGTGAGTTGGGCATGGCTTGAAATCACGACTCCAATTTCGACCAATCAGATGGCTAGATTTCTAAAGTGAGGTATATAAATATAAATATATCTTGGATCATGTAAAGAGAGAAACAAGCAATGAAATCATCCCTGATAATCTAATCACAATGTAGGGGTAAATGGGCCTACCAATGTCTAAAAATTGTGTATTTTCGCTTTAAAGTTTCCCTTTGTAGGTGCCCCCACACTTTGAAAGACGCTCCACCGTGGTAGATGTAAAGTACTCTAGCCTCATGAATAATCAGCACAGCAAAAAACAGTACGCCATAGTTAAAGAGAAGGTTCATTGATTTAAAAATAACTTTATTGTCATTATTGCAAAGGTGAAACTTTGATTGGACAAGGTTATCAAAATTCAATGCTTGGAAACATTCGAAGTAATGATTATTATCAATTACAAAACGCTTAAAGTAGGGTGGGGAAGAAAAACAATGTTGTCAGATTTTGATAAATTTAGCATGTATATAAAGAAGAGAGTCTTATAAATGAAATAAAGTAAGTATGAAAGCCAAACATTGTCATCCAGCCAAGAAATCTTCGTTTGAATTGACCAACACGGAGACAAAATACTGGATACGTGCTCATGAAAGTTATGTCATTATTATTCATTTATGCACAAGCACGGCACTCCATGACACAGGTGGAAGTATCCTTAGAAAAGGGGAATTAAACAAAGGCTATTTGTGTAGCACCTCCATCGCTGCATAATATTTGTCTTGTCCAGACGGAGGCAAGTTACCCTAGGGTAAAGGTCGTGTTAAGAGCTAGTCGGGGTAAATATGGCGGGGTATATGGCGGGCCAAGCATGCAACTATACGACTATACGTCTATCCAGCCGGCCAATCAGAACGCAGGAAACTGTACATCTATACAGCTATACCAGTGGCGGATTCAGGGGGGACAGGGGGCACGTGCCCCCGGTAAAAAACAAAGGAGGGAACAGGGAAGGGGGAAAAGAAAAGGGGAGACAAGGAGAAAAAGGAGGGGGAAGAAAAAGGAGGGGAAGAAAAAAGAAAAGGGAAGAAGAGAAAGAAGAAGAAAAGAGGGAGGACAGAAAAGGGAAGAGGAGAAAAAGGAGGGGAAAAGGAAGAAAGGGGAAGAGAGAGAGGAGAAAAAAGGCGGAAAAGGAAGAAAGGGGAAAAGACGGAGAAGAGAAAAGGGGGAAAGACGGAGAAGAGAAAAGGGGGAAAGGAGAATAATTAGAAGGGAAAAGAAAGAAAGGGGGATGCTATTATAAGAAGCTTTTTGTTTTTTACCGGTAAAGGGGCGGGGACACACAATTTTGCAGTGTGCATAATACGGGGTCCCTCTTGCCAGGCGTGGAACCCCCCCCCCTAAAACAAAAAAATTAAAAAAGCACAAGAACAAAAAAAAAAGAGATGTAAAAAAAGGGAGAAAGAGAATTTTTGTGAGTTAAAGGAGAAAGGAAAAGAAATTAAAGAGAATTAAACAACGATAGAAGAGAGGTGCAATAGCATGAGGAATTGCATTTATTTTAAAAGTTAATGGGATACTAACCAGGGGCGTCGCTAAAGGGGGGGGGTGTTATTCCACTTTTCCCCCTTTTCTCTTCCCCGTCTTTCCCCCTTTCTTCCTTTTCCGCCTTTTCTCTCCTCTCTCTTCCCCTTTCTTCCTTTCCCCTCCTTTTTCTCCTCTTTCCTTTTCTCTCCTCCCTCTTTTCTTCTTCTTTCTCTCTTTCCTTTTCATTCTTTTTACCCTCCTTTTTACTTCCCCCTTTTTCTCCTTTTTCTCCATCTTTCTTTTTCCTCTTCCCCCTTTGCCCCTTTTTTACCGCGAGGGCACGTGCCCCCTGTGCCTCCTGAATCCGCCACTGGTATAGTTTTATATATGTACAGTTTCCTGCGTTCTGATTGGCCGGCTGGATAGATGTATAGTCGTATAGTTGTATAGTTGTGCGGATAGTGGCATGCTTGGCCCGCCATATTTACCCCGACTAGCTCTTCACACGACCTTTACCCTTGGGTAACTTGCCTCCGTCTGGACAAGACTATACGTGCCTTCACGGTTGTTTCATCGCAAAGCATGCCGGGATAGAATCTAGTACGCAGTAGATTTTCCCCTTCGCCGCGATCAGCTGTTCCATTGCCAGCAACGGGCTTTTTATCCTGTCGAATCAACATGACTTCATAATCTTGTACAGGATCCGTTATTCTGCAGTTATTTTCTTTCATTCCAGTATCATTTTGTACGGTAAGAAACCAAAGTCTGTGATTATGTATTTTTATGACGATCCTTCAACCTAAAACACGAATGTTTAGCAGTTTAAAAAGGCAAACCATCGACGCAAACTGTACACACACACATTTGAACATATGGGACTATATATTAATACAGCGGAACCCACTCTCATTAGCCCACTTTACTTCGTATTATCAGCTTTATTTTTTGAAGGATCGTCATAAAAATACATAATCACAAAATTTGGTTTCTAACCGTACAAATTATACTGGAATGAAAGAAAATCACTGCAGAATAACGGATCCTGTACAAGATTATGATGTTAATTCGACAGGATAAAAATCCTGTTGTTGGCAATGGAACAGCTCATTGCAGCGAAGGTGAAATCTACTGCCGGACTAGAAATCTGTCCCGGCATGCTTTGCGATGAAACAACCGTGAAGGCACGTATTATGATGGCATCGTGTCTTCCCTCTTACGTCACAGTCCTCAGACCCAAAACGATCGCCTTCACATGCATTCTCGCTTCGAGTCGCTCGTGGAGGCTTGTTTAAATGATTGTTTTTTTAGTGTCAGTGGTGTTTTCAAATCATTAATTGAATTGAATCTTGTTTATGAAGTGTTAAACTGGCATAATATTCTAAATTTGTTGAATTTCATTGATTGCCATGTTTTTCTTCTCCACCCTACTTCAAATACAGCCCCGGCATAGCACCTGAAAAGCTTTCTGATCGCTGTTGAGATGTGTGACGTCACATGTTGAACATGATTTGCACAAGCAGACGATGTCCCATGACATCTCACACATTTTCAGTGACTGTTTTGTCTTCTTTCAGTTATTTCTCTTACTTCACTACTGTCAGGCTTTAAAAAAAAAAGAAATCCGTCGCTTGTTAACAAAATAAGACGCCATTGTATTTTCAGCTGCATACACCGCGGTATGTTCAGCGTTTCAAATGCCGTCCATGCTGTCATTCCGGGGGGGGGGGGGTAATTTGAAAGTGTGGTTTCATTGATTGTTCGATCATTAACCCCTATTCTGTGTATTTACAAACAAAATAATTTAGTTATCAGAATCGGTTTCATATCCCTTTTTGAATGGTGTAAGATTCCGTCACATTCATATACACTAAACTCATTATAATTTGAGAAATAATAGCATTGCAATTATGTTTATTCTTTATGGGATGTCGTCTGCTTGGGCAGGATTGGTTCATTTTGTGACGGCATTAAAACATCGTTATTTTTCTGGCGAATCTCTCGCATATCCCAGATACAATGGGGGTGGTTTTATTTGTACTTTTTATAAATCACCCGATATGTATAGTTGACCTAAAACTTGTACGATGGCCATCTGTTAGCTTACCAGTTTCTAGTGATACGGTATTTGCCATATTTGTAATTTTTCTTTTTTGAACAGAACTTTAACACGTAGTTTGTAGGCCCACATCTTGACCGTTATCGTCAATATCCGCACCCCCACCTTAAAAAACAATTGCCCGTTATGCCACCTGGTGGTGATGCGGATTTGTTTCTGCCCCCCACCCCCCGAATTTTTTTATTTTTTCTTTTTACCATGTACGCTAAGCAAGATAAAAGAGATAGGAAGTAGTTTTAGCCAGTTTTTTTAACCAATGCAACTCCAGTACGAGAATTGAAGATTAATTCTAAATCTACAACAAAATATGTGATAATGTTTGCATTCAACATTCATTTTTTTATTAATTTTTTTTCTTCTTCAGGTGTGTGTTTGTAAGATCGATCGGGGTAGAGGTTGTCGATCGAGGTTCTCATACAGGTTTGAAAAGAAGAGTGGTGAAGGTTTCATGATAACAATGACAATTTTGTCTCCTCACCTTCCCCGAAAAAAAAAGTGAGTGGGGGTTTTACTCCCTCATTTCAACTTTCTCCTGGAGCGACGACCTTGGGAGACCGAAGCTGAGAGATTTTATGCAGGCCGTTCAAGAGTAAATACCATGTGCTCTAAGCGGTGATCATACTTCCTTGAATCCTGTAGACACGGTGAAAAAAAAATATGCAAAGACAAGAGCCCGATGATTAGAGATTATGGGAACAATGATGTATGAAGATAATTTCTTCCGAACGCTTTTATTCCTGCATCAAATCAGCTTTCCTTTGTTCTGAGGGCCGGTGTACGTAAATGTAGGTTACGGACAATAAATAATTATTGTACACATACAGGGTACATTGTACTGACAAACTCTCAAAAGGACTCCCAAGAGATTGGTAAGTGAAAAACTGTGTCATTGAAGACCGTATAATATTGTAAATGTCCCATGACCATGATAATCGTAGCAGATATGAATACACAAACAAATCTTAATGTCGGATCCGAGTAGAAATATATTTCTGCTCGTACTAATATATGCTGTGTATTCCCTTCAAAAGTTAACACCTAATAGAAAACGGTTTCCAATGAAAGACATGACTCACCGATGTCACCGATGTCAGCGCTGCTATGTACACCCAGAAGCCACCACTCGCACTTTCGCTAGAGAGATTGTTATAGTGTTCCTTCCAAGCAAAGACGTCATGGGCCCAGAACCTTCGATCAGCGACGCGGATACCTTGTGGAGCGAGGTCGACATCGGGATGATCACCGACGTCGCTTGGAGAACACGATGGGCTTTCGTCATATATAAAAAATCTAGGAGAGAAAGGACATCTCTTGAAAGGAGGGTGTATGTCGGATGTTGATGTCACCCCCTACATATCTCCCTTATATAAATAATATTCCTTTGGACGAATGGATAGTAGACTAGTTGAGATAAGACCATATGGAAATTACACCAAATGACTATTAGCCTAAATGGTCATTGGACTAAACGATAAGTAGACGTAATGAGTATTAGACCATGTAAATAGTAGACGGGTGGGCGTAGACCATATGGGAATAGACTAATTGTGTAGTAGACGAACTGGTTGTAGACGAAACGGCAATTCACCCATTATTCAACTCTTATGTTCTTTTTGCAAAATCGATTTTAATGAAATTACTAGTAATCATTTTACATGGTCCATTTCTAATAGAGGAAAAATACAGGAATACGACACCTCATTTTGAAGATAGTCGGTCTACGGATGCATTCTATGATGATCCTGATGACGTCATCGTAGTGCATGGGAAATTCTAGAACAACAGCTCTAGGGGACGTCATGTGTGGGAGTGTGCGTTCGATGAAGAAGTTCACTGTTTCAGTTGAGACGCTGGTGGACCCCATGAAAACTGTGAATCCATTCATGGGAGACAGCTCTACATCAGTCTGTCTCCCTTCGGTCTCCAGGAGGCCATGGGTTATCTCCCTCATGAATCCGTCGGACCGTCTTCGTTCTCCGTTCGAAATGCGCATCTCCTCGATATTGGGTAGACTGGCGAGCAGAGTGCGGTGATCCGTGGTGACACCCATCATATCTAGCTGTCGTACGTGGCGGAGTTTGTCCAGTGGACCATCAATCGGGAGATCGCATCCTTTCACGTCCAGCCGCTCCAGAGACTTGCAGAGGGCGAGAGACTTCCACAAGAGATGCACTTGGTGGCTCGTGAGTTTGCAGTAAGCAATCACCATAGCCTTGATCTGTTGAGGGAGAGGTTGATCTTGATTGATTGGCTTATTTGGACACGAAAAATATTAATCATATATATAAACACTTACTAGAGCTCTTATGATGAAAAAATAAATAAAACGAACGAATGGGAAAGAAGAGGAAACTGAGAAATATTTGTGTTAATCTACGAAAAGAAAAATGTAAAAAAGGAAAAGAATCTGAGAGAAACTAGAGAGAGAGAAGGAGAGAGAAAGACAGAGAGACTAAGGAGAAAGAAAAGCACAAGAGGGGAAAATCAAAGAGAGAAAAAACGAAGAAAATGCAAAGAATAAAATAATATGAGGAAGAAAAATAGACTTAAGGTAAATCTTTTTTTCTTTCTGAAAATGCCATATACAGGAAATAAAGGGTAAGACATTGATTGATGGCTATTTATATTTTGGCAAGTAAAAATTTTGAACAAAGAGTTGTGGAAATTAGCCTGACAGAGCGTTGTCTCCACATTCCTCCCTTTCTACTAAAGACGGCTCTGCCCAAAAACACAAATGTCCATACGCTAGTTGGCACCTAAAATCCTCCCTAGTTTGGTACCAGCTGGCAAGGTTCTTTATTGAGTCGCTATGAATACCGGTTTAGCTGGCAACTTAGTAGTTGGCAATTTAACATAAAAGACTTCTAGTGCTGCACAAAGAATTATGTAAATTAACCATTCAGACTTATGTATTTAATTTTCATCTATTCCACCCACGTCTACTCCACCAGAAGGCACACAATGTCAATGGCTAGTTCCCAACTAGTTTTACGAGTTGGCTTCTCAATAGGTGGTAACTAGGGAATTTAGTTTGCTACTAGGCCTAGTAGGCAACTATAGCTTGGTAAGATTCTATGAATATGGGCCCAGTGATCTAATTAAACTTCTGATGCTATCTCGGAATCGTCCAAAAGTTTTGGGGGCTTTCCAAAACTGTGAATTGGGGTCTTCACTCTTATATTAATGAATAATTATATTAATGATCATAGCAATATTCGGGTTGGATAAAGTGCTTAATCTACCTCTTCTTCAAGCAATTTCCAGAAAGAGCAACAACATTTTTACCTGTGCCTTAACTTCCATAGGAATTCTTGCAAACCCGTATACTGTGGCAGATGAGCTTGTCTCCACAAAATGAAATTCACCACCTTTGAAGTTTGGGAGAATCGTAGAGGTCAATTGCTCTTCGGTCAGTTTTTCAGTAGATTCACAGAGGAGGTCAAAAACAAGGCGATGATGCTGACTCCGTTCACCTATGGCATGCATGTGAGGGGACGGTGAGGACCAGGTGATGCTTTCGAACCTCTTCAAGATGGTTAGGCACACCATGTCGGACGAACCTACGGCAAATTTCAACACATTCTCAAGTTCGAGTGCCCTTGATTCGGTGGTAATGCCTTCGAGTATTCCCTGCAAAGCTTTTCCATCGAGGGTCGACAGATAGAACCCTGCACAGTGTTCCTGGGCAAGCTTATGGTAGAACTCCACGAATGTCGTCTCTGATTCGTCCCACTCGCTAGTTTCTTCAACCACTGTTTGTTTAGACACCAGCCCAATCTCAACACCTATATCAAGATCGTCATGGCAATCGACAAAATCCTCCTCCTCAAATATAAGCTTCTTGCTATCACTGAGTAGACTGTTTAGGGCAACTTTTCCGAATTGAGACACGACTGATTTGATAAGTCCTTTCTTGGGTTTACCGACCAAACTCTTAGAGCCGATAGATGCCTTTGATCGAGCATGCTCAAGGAGGTATTTCAACAACCTGTTGAACAATGCCGTTAGTGATTTAGTATCTTGTAGAAATTCGCCTTGCCAGAGAACGCAAAATGCCATACAGAAAAACGGAATGTTGATCAAAGATCCAATGGAGTCCTGATCTTTTAGATAGTTCTTTAGACCTGTGGCATCTGCCTCCTTACTGCCAAAGAATCGATCAATGTAATCATCAGAGTCCTCCTTTGCGAATCCCTCTATATCCATCTTTGCGTACACGATTGGAAGTTCATCAATTTCAAAATCTTCTTGGCGATGTGGACGACAAGTAACTAGAACACGACATTTCTGAAATCGCTGGTACAGAAGAAGTTCCTCTAGACTACTCTTTGGTCCTTCAGACTGTATTGACCCACTGTACTCATCGTAACCATCAAGAAGGATAACGCAATCTTCTTCATTTTCTTCGATGAACTTCTCCATTTCTTCAGGAGTGACGCCCTCTATTTTACCAAGAAGTTGTCTCACGATAGCTTCTCCAAGCGACGTGCGTTTATCACTCCTTCTGAACTTCAGGGCAAACACGAGTGGCACGTCCTTAAGGGGAGAGGCCTCAGCTCCAGTCGCCCAATCATGGGCAATCTTTGTCAGTGATGTTGTCTTTCCATGTCCCGCACCACCGATCATAAGAATGCGGCTCGGAAGAGAACCATCGACCTTGGTCTTGAAGATATCATTGATGGAACCAGGAAGCGGAACTTTCTTGACTTCATCGCCACCTCTCTGACCCCTTTCGAATACCAGAAGGCTAATTCGTGTGTGAAGATCATCGTAGTCAGCGTAGTAGGTCTTGTCCCAAGGTTTGAGAGCGATTTTGCACGTCTTCTTGTACTGATCGACGAGTCTTTCTCTGCATTTTTCTACCGATAACTTCGGTGTGATCATTTTCGGTGAATCTAATGAAAAGAACAAGAAGAAAAAAGGGGGGAGTTCAATGATAGGAAATAGCAATAATCGAAAGAATAATTTTAAATTAAACATTTGCATAGCCTTGTTATCCTTTTGTACGGTTTTTCTTGTTCTAATTAACTTGGTGTCATGCTGGCAGTGGAAAAGAGTTCGTGCAGTTTATGTAGGAACTCCTTTAGAATAACTTGATTACTTTGTTGTTTTTGACAATAAAACTGATCAATATCCTTTCATAATCTATTTACCCTTTCCTCCTCAGATAGTATTCACATTCAGTCTACCTAATCCTGCCAAATTAATGGTAAGGCATCTTTGAATCGCATCAGTCAATGTTACACGCATATTTATTGAAGTACCTACCAGCTTCAGAAAGGCCCACTCTAGTATGTTTTGTATTCCGCAGCATCTTCCGAACAGCCCCTATGGTCGACTCACTAGAAGGCATCTTCATCTTCCAGTCCTGGAGCATAAACTGGACGATCTCCCTCGTATCATCTCGATACTGTCTCTTCAGGTTGAATACTTCGGTCAAATCGAGGCCGAGTTGGACTCCGAGGTCGCAGAGGTGATCGTAGGAGACTGTCCTAGAGAGGTCCAAAATGTCCTCGTCGGTGATGCCACGTTCCGCATCTGTTGGGTTTTTAGTGCCCTCCATTCTGCGATTAAAACATGGATAAAAATGGAGATTAAATTAATTGTAAACGATTATGACAGTTACCTCAGAAACTTACCGACTCGCTAAAAACATTCGTAATATGTGCAAAATACAATAATATGTCGGATGAGCATCTAGGAGCCCGCCTTTGGGCCCTAGGTGGGGTCCAGGGGCAGAGCCCCCGCAAGCTCAGGAGTTTTAGGCATTTAATTACGATCAGATGAGCATATTCTGATACCTTATTAGTGACACTGGCATGACACTAATTGGTGTGGGGTCCAGGGGGCGGAGCCCCCGCAATATCAGGAGTTTTAGGCATTTAATTACGATCAGATGAGCATATTCTGATACCTTATTAGTGACACTGGCAGGATACTAATTGGTGGGAGTCCAGGGGGCGGAGCCCCCAGAAGCTCAGGGATTTAAGCCATTTTATAACGGTCAGATAAGCATTTAGGGGCCCGTCTTGGGGCCCCTGGTGGGGTAGAGGGGGCGCAGCCCCCTGAAGCTCAGGGTTTTAGGCATTTAATTACGGCCAGGTGAACATTATGTTGATACCTTTTTTGTGACACTGGCAGGTCACTAATTGGCGTGAGGTCCAGGGGGCGGAGCCCCCAAACTTAGGGGTTTTAGGCATTAAATTACCGTCAGATTAGCATCCAGGGGTCCGCCTTAGGGCCCTAGATGAGGTCCAGGAGGCAGAGCCACCGGAAGTTCAGGGTTTCAGGCATTTAATTACGTTCAGATGAGCATATTTCGATACCTTTTTTGTGACACTGGCAGGTCACCAATCGGCGTCGGATCCAGGGGGCGGAGCCCCTGGAAGCTCAACGTTTTAGGCTTAAAATTATGGTCAGGTGAGTATCCAGTTGCTCGCCTTAGGGCCTTTGTTGGGTCCAGGGGGTAGAGCATATTTTGATACCTCATATTTATTATGTGACCCTGGCAGGTCACTATTCTTTCTTTCTTTCTTTCTATTTCTCTTTTACATACATGGGGCCCCGCCGTTTCGCGGGCTCTGATACTTAGGCTTCTAAAAAAATATCTTTTTTGCCTGACTGTAAATTTGGGAATTTTCCAACTTTTTCCGCATAAAAAAAGGAGAGAGAGAGAGAGAAGAGAAAAAAGGGAGAGGACGTAGGAAGAAAAAGGAGCAGACAAAGACAAGAGTCGAGAACGGTACAACATATCGTCTTCTTTCTCTAATAATTTAAGAAGAGTCAAAGCTTCCGCGCTTCGCGCGGGGACTGAATCCAGACAAGGATTAAGAGTAGAGGACGGTCCAACGAATCGTCTTCTTTCTCTAATAATTTATGAAACGTCTAAGCTTCCGCGCGGGGAAACTGAATTCAGACAAGGATTAAGAGTCGAGAACGGTCCAACGAATCGTCTTCTTTCTCTAATAATACATTTAATGAAACGTCAAAGCTTTCGCGCGGGAGGGGGAAACTGAATTCAGACAAGGATTAAGAGTCGAGAACGGTACAACGAATCGTCATCTTTCTCTAGTAATTTTATGAAACGTCGAAGCTTCCCTCCCTGCACCCACCCCCCTAGGGAGCGCGCTTCGTGTACTCACTACCACCCCCTCTAAAATTAAATCCTAGATGCGCGCTTGTCCCCTTCATAATATAACTTTTGGGGGGTTTAATGATACATTTACATTATCCCCCAGGCTCAAACTTAGCAGAAAAAAGCAAGCAAAAGCAGATGCACATCAAGCACCGAAACATTTTTTGTTGTAACTTGTAGTAATCAGGTAAAACAGTTGGTGTCATACAACTCACACTACTTCTACTATGGATACTCGCGAAAGGGCCGCCTTCTGCAGCCTTTGGCTCGGTTGTGTGAGCGATATAAGGTGTTGAAAGGAAGTACTTGAGAGTTGACACATGGCGGTGGATTGGAAAGAAAAAAAGGAAGTTGGTGAATGTAATCAATCATAAACAGAATTATAACACATGTGAGCATAATACATGTACAATAATAAATGTGTAAGAGTTTGATGTTATAAGGTGTATTTTGAAGAGGTTGTTTGTCATAGCTAAATCCATTCTTATTTGTAGGTGATTTGATGCCGTCTGTAGGCTACTAAAAGTAGCACATTTACCCCCACAAAAAGGAGTAAACTAGTGAACATACATGTGTATATCAGGTATTCCTTTTGCATTTTCGTGGTTTTTTTTAGTGATATTTGCCTACTTAAGTAAAAGAAAAGTGATTTAAATGAGCCAATCTGTTTGAAGGTTGTAACACTATAATATACATTTACACATACATGTAAACAGAACACAAAAAGTTACAACCCCCTAAATAACTGCTCATAATTTCATAACCCTTAAATGCATCACGATTTCATCTTACCACAATATTAGTACAGTTGTTATGTACATTTTGTGTGAAAAGCAGAGATATTCATCACTGTATGGCTGAATGAGCACAGATTAAAGACAAAATGGCCCAACTATTCAAAAGTCACAAGACAATTAAACGTGCATGTACATTGTTTTGAAACGTCCAGTACATGACTGAATGCATTAATTATGGTTTATGAAACAATAAAGTGTTTGATATTCCATCCATTTTTATTTTTAATTGTGGCAGGTGGGGGTGAAGGTTGCATTCATACATGTGATTGCTGTGCATTTACTCACAATAATTGTCCATAAACAATGCATGAATATATTATGGCCTCTTGCATTCACCAGATGAATTTCTGTTTTGAAGTCATAACCGATTTAGACTCAGTAATAAAACAAAAATATTTTCTGTTTTTCATAGACTAAATTAGCCTACTCTAGCCTCTAGAGCATTATCATTTCCACTTCCAGACCTGTACAACAAAGTTGTATGTGCAGCAGAGGTCTGTAGTGTAGTCAAGATTAAGGTCAAAGGTCAATTAACGTGACTGACTGTCGTCATTATTATTTATAAACTATTTATACCACACAATTTTCCAGCTGACCACTTTGGACACGGACCACTGTTAGGGCCTACTAAAGCAATAGCAGAATGGTAATGCCTAATATAATTATAATGGTAATGGTACGTGCTAGGATGGGTGATCGAGGCTCACCTATAAATAATTTCTCCAAGTCTAATTAACTAGGCGTTGTGGCGTGCGCCTGTAATCCAGCTAACAGTGGAAGTTACAAACTGATTCAGCCGAGGACGCAGGTTCGAAACTGAATCACGTCTTTCGGATGGTGACGTTAAAGGTCGGTCCCCAGACGTAAATAATCATATCTGATTGATACACGTCTGTAAAAACCCAATACACACACATTAACACATCAAAGTTCAGTCTAGACTAGACTTTGATTTATAAATTAGGATAATAAATGAATAGGAATGTTCGTGTTTATA
This sequence comes from Mesocentrotus franciscanus, assembly GCA_037976565.1. NCBI lineage: Eukaryota > Metazoa > Echinodermata > Echinoidea > Camarodonta > Strongylocentrotidae > Mesocentrotus > Mesocentrotus franciscanus. Next base: position 10,550,406 of record CP137668.1, read on the forward strand.
GATAGTCTTACTCATAGTCATATGCTTGTACTGTCTCATGTCTGTAGTGTAGTCGTGGCGCGCCCCTAGCCTAGGGAGGCCTAGGCTATACAGATCGACAAATCTAGCTCTTGCATGGCCTCTTTGACATTATTACTGACATATAGATTGATTGATTGATTGATTTTTATTCGACAAGCTTCCAACATATACAATAACAGATCAAAAAAAAGTCAGCTTGAACAGGATAACCCACGAAAGCTCAAGAGCTTATTTCCAATGGGGTCCCCTACAAACATGTACAAAATTAATAAGTTAAAATAGTAATATTTACAGACAGATAAGAACAATAAAAAGAATTACTTATTAAAGATAATAGTAATAACAACATTAAACTGATGATAGAAATGATAATAAGTACAAGAAGAAAAAGAAGAAGGAGAAGAAGAAAAAGAGGAGGAGGAAGAAAAGGAAAATAATGATGAATTTGTAGAATTTTTTAATTTTAATTTTAACGTACAAAAACATAAGTATATACAAAATGAAAAAGTATGAACCGGCAGAAGAATACAAATTTCAATCATATAACATGTCATTCACTTCTCTTCTCTGACTCTCAAGTATTAGGTATTCTTTTAATTTCCTCTTAAAATGAGCATATAGTTTTCTATTTCCTTTACACCATTGGGAAGGGAATTCCAATTTTTTATGGCATTGTAATAAAACGAATTTCCAATACTACCTACTCTTTCTGGTAAGTTAAAGTTGAATCAGCTATTTCTTGTATCATGAACGTCAGTAACAAGATCGAAGTTGGGTCGAATATAATGATTCGACCTAGTATGATAAATTTTATGCACGTGCAGTGGCGGATAAAACACCCTTTTTTTGAAGAAAAAAAAGAAGATGGGCCCCCTCCGCTGGCGCCCAAGGGGGGGGGGTGGCGGTGGAAAAAAAAATCGCCCCTCCCGTAGGGAAATTTTTTTTTTCGGGTGCCAAATTTTCAAATTTTTGCACGAAGTGGGCCCCTTTTTAGGCTCCCTCCCTTGCCGCCGGCTGGATCCGCCCCTGTGCACGTGATGCAATACGAGTTGTTTTGATATTTGGTCGACTTCAAGAAAACCAGCTTTAGAAAGTTTGCAGTAGCCAACATGAGTTAAACATGAGTCCAACATGAGTTTATATAGGCCTGAAAGAGCTAGATTTGTCGATCTAGCTAGCCCTTACTCAAATTATAATATAAATGATATGATCATCCAACTATTACTGTACGTGTGTGACATGTGATGCCGGTACCGCACGTACTGTCCGAACTAATTTTCAGTAGCTAGGGAAGCATGTTGACGTTTAGGAGCATATTGACGTTTAGGAGCTGTAGATCTCTACTGTACATACGTCCTTTCAACACGTCATATTAATATATCTCTCACACAAAGCACGCGAAAGAGCCGCCGAAGGCGGCTCTTTCGCGAGAGTTCTATAATACTACCTTGCTGCTAAGATGTAGCCTACCGATGGTAGAATTGGATCCTTTTTATAGGTTGTAGACAATTGATCCGAAAGCAACTATTGGAGCATGTAACAGCAAATTCCGTATTTCCCTCCGTAGATAGATGCGATAGATATACACGGGAGATACCTCACAAATTGTATCGAGCCACGGCAGCGTCTCATGAAACCGTCATAATAAGTACAAGTTCACCGACATCCCATTGAAACGCGTGTTAAACCTAATACACGCATATCAATGGGATGTCGGTGAACTTGTACTTATTATGGTTTCGTGAAACGCTGCCCAGGTCAACGTTCAGTGCTCAGTAGAAATCCCTGAGTTTGCGCTGACATCACAGGGGAAAATGTGACGAGCGCGCTCTTTCGACGGATACCAAGAGAATGGCTAATTTCGTCTAATACCACAGTTTTGAGACGAGTGGGTAAAATCGCTCTTCCAAGATTTGTCATCGCTTAATAACAAAACTGAAAGTTGGGAGATTGAAATGACTCAAAACGGAATAATTTATTTGTTATATTCGATTGATGGAGAAATGGAAAGTAAAAAAAAGTCGAGAAGCTTATCTCTGCAGTCTCCGGTTAATTTACCGCAGCAAAAATGACTGAAAATAAAATGCACTCACTTACACAAATCATGTACATTGAAACTTAAATGTGTGCGTGTGTGTTGTGCGTGTGGGTGTGCGTGTGTGAGTGTGTGGGTAATTGGATTTTTACAGACGTGTATCAATCAGATATGATTATTTACGTCTGGGGACCGACCTTTAAAACGTCACCATCCGAAAAAACTTTAAATTATTGGACTATCTTCATTTGCAAAGGAAAATGATACGTGCGATGTTGATTAGGCAGTTGAAGTTCATGGGTCACATTACACGTAAAGAAGGCCTAGAGAATCTTGCCTTGACAGGGAAAATTGTAGGAAGGAGGAGTAGGGGAAGAAGAAGGATACTTTGGATGGACAGTCTGCAGAAATTGTTAGAAGAGAGAGGAGTGAAGGAACTGGGAGTGGTGCTAATAGAGAAGGCTAGGAGCCGAGGGTTGTGGAACAGCATGATCGCCAAAGTCAATCGATATGGCACTTAGAGAGAGAGATATCTTTATTTATAGCCCGGTAAATGTGCTGTAGCGTTTAAAAACCGATTTCATGATTGCAGTTTAGACCAATCAGAGACCTAGAATTCTGTAAACGATATTCATTGAGTCACATGTCTTCGCATACGTCATGAGAAGACAATTAGAAGTTGAAGAAATGAACTAATAGGTTTTTCCCGGCTTGGTAAGTTTCGTTCCTTGCTCTTTCTATAGCCAAACCAATTAAAATATAAATTTGTATCATATCCCGATCAGATGACTTTAAAAATGATAATGAATGCAATTGTTTTCCTACTCGATGATAGATGTGATTCATAGACAGTATTCTTTCATGTCTTTAGGATATCATGTGTATGTAGCAAAGTGTACCTTTGCAAAGTACTAAAAAAATACTTCGCGAAGATCATGAAAATAAGAGTGTTAGAGCAATTAGGTGGAAGGCCTACTCATCCGACCCATTTTATCTCCCCTGCATATTATACATGCATCCACCCACTCCTCCCCAAACGGTTGTAGGTGCAAAGAATTCGAGGTGGCTCACAAAAATATGTTATGCTTATGTTGACTTAATGATAAATCAAGGCTCTTTCGGTCCGAGAGTCAATAATGAGGGAACAAATAAAGACACGGCACTCGCAGGATCCATACACCCCATATAGTACGCAAATACAGGTCTTAATATTGGTTTCTGCTGGCCTGTTCAAGTGTAGCATTTAGAGGTACAACATGGCGCGGAGCACTGAAGAATCCTTCTGCTTCCACCTCGCGGTCATGATCGCTATGGTGTCAGTGGCATACGCGGTAGACACAGTCGATGACGAGCGACTCGTGGTGCAGGCCTCTACAGCTACGTTCCACGGCAAGCGAATCGAAGTCAATCCTTATCTCCTACCCGACTTCCACGGGAGAGCAGCGGCATACACCCGTATCCCCTACGCCGAGCCGCCCTTGGGCGACTTGCGATTTCGACGTACAGTTCCCAAGGTCATCGAAGGCGACTTCGACGCGACGAGGAAAACAGTGGCATGTCCACAAGCTTTACAAGAACATTTCAAAATAGACATGGACATGTCAGAAGATTGCCTTACTCTTGATGTGTTTGTTCCCGAGCCCAAGGTCACAGAATGTTTTATCTTTAAATATTCTATATTCTGAAACTAGAATAATGAGATCTTTTTTTACACCTATATACTCTTTGAAACCTCGAATTAACCTCTAATAATACTATACACATACAACATATCTACATCATATATTATATACATGTATGTATTGTATGTAATATATACATTCATACAATTATATCACTATTATGAACTAAACAATTAGTATTAATAATATTTCAGTTACAAGGTAAATTATATGTTATTTACCATACAATTCCATTAACATTTAGAGTAAAAAGCCGAGCTGGTTTTCCACAGGGCTTTGCATCAAGTACGTAACATGCTTAAAGACAACATAATTTAAGGTATTTTTTCCCATCACTTCAGTGAAGGAAAACGATATGACACTCCAGCCTGAGTTGACGTGATACAAGAAAGGCAATTCTCACACAAGTAGACCATATTATACTGGCATGCAATGACCCATGTTTGCACAGGATATTTAAAGTCCAAGTCCACTCCAAAAATAACTTACTTTCAATAAAAGCAGAAAAATCAGACAAACCAATCAAAAAAAGTTTGAGCAAAATCGGATAACTAATAAGAAAGTTATGAATTTTTGAAAAGTATGTACAACCAGGGAGGTGTCTTCCACCTCCCTGGTACAACTATGGAACAATGGAAATCACTATTTTCTTCGATTAACTTTTTCTTTTGAAGTCTTTGTTTAATTTACGATAGGTTGATGTAATAATTACGGTATGCTTTGGAATCATTCATTCGTCTACTTCTTTTTGACATTCTTGAGCCGAAACTATAATTTTGATGTTATCATTGTTATGTCTCTGGAGTCTTTTTTCTTTTTTTTCCTGCCATTATTTAAACATCTTCTGGACAGTTCCAACGCAGCTTCTTTATAATAATTTTTTGTATAATATAATATATGAAGTACTGGTTCTTTAATGTGTTATTTCGTTCTCCTGGTTTCCTTACTCGCCTGAAGCCCACTAAGCCTATGTATCTATTCACTTCCTTTACCATGTTTTATTAATTATTATATATACCGGTAAACCTATATAATTATAGACATTCTTGTCATCTGGCTACTACATGTTCTCATATTTTGTTCTTTTCTCAGTTTTATACTTCATCGTTTCAGTTTACTTACTTGACATTTTATGCAGTAGTTTTTAAGCCAGAATTAATCCCTCATTTTTAAGCTCAGTATCGTGTCATGACCTAGTGTCATCATACATATTCGTTTCATTTTCTCCTTGTGCTTTATTTTTGTTAGTTGTTTAGTTTATGAAATGTTTTACATTTTATTTACCTTCATGCTATATATATTTTACAGGTCTTCTGGGTGCACCAGTTGGTCGGGAAGAGGGACCATTACGGTTACAGTGATTAAGTTTGCTTTCCTCTTCCCCGGCAGCCAACTGATGCACTCAGAGGACCGCCAGTAAGATTGTGCATTTATAATTGACATTCCTTTAATGTTTGTCTACTCATATTTACATTGTTATATTTTGTGTGAATTGCTGAATAAATAATAATAATAATAATAACTACACAAATTGCCAATTTGGTTATCAGTTTGTGACGTCATGTCCTCACTATTTATCAATTGCTTTATATAGTTTAATCCCATTAATTTCCCTTTCTATCCCCTAAAACTTGATTTCCCCATGCCTTTGCCCAGGTTATATGATTTGTATCATATTGCGTGCATGACATTTCACAAATTTGTTCGTGAACTTTGAAGAATTTATACTATTTTCTGAATATTGTATATTCATAATTATTGATTTTTATAAAAATAGTTTATCAAAATTCACATTTTTCATGATTTAACTGAAAAAAATTACTCTTTATTAGTGCATCCACACAAAAACATATTACTATCAATCTAACTTGGATGCTGGTGTGAAGAAATAAGATTCTTAGGGAGAAAATAGGAAATTTATATTATCAATATAGAGAAAATAATTAGTGGATAGTGAGGACATGACGTCACAGACTCATGAGTGAGTTGCCAATTTGTCTTGTGATTTTCAAAGTTTTTCATGTCATTAAAAATTCACAACTTTCTTACTAGTTATCCGATTTTGCTCAAACTTTTTTGATTGATTTGTCTGATTTTTCTGCTTCTATTGAAAGTAAGTTATTTTTGGAGTAGACTTGGCCTTTAAGGTATACTCTAATGGTTAATCATCTACTTGTTAAAATATGAAATATATCTATTGTTTGTTCAATAATGTTTACAGTACGTTAGTATCTCCTCTGTTTCGTTCATAGTGCATGACACACAAGATTAAATAACGAAGCGAAAGGAAATGGTCCAGTAATAAAGATGAAGCGATAAGTCAAGTACCGGTAGTTATATGGCTACGTCGTGGTCTTGGTTTAAATCAGAACAAGGAGTCCGTATGGTGTAGATCGGCCATTTGCAGATTTAACGCAGCAAGCGGCGTCTTTGACTATCTATTCTAGGCAAAAGATTGCACGATATAAAACGCACCCTATGTTGCACACCCAACTGTAGACTTTACCCTCTTTACTAAAGGTCTTTAGTAATTGTAGTAGTAGTAGTAGTAGTAGTAGTAGTGGTTATTTTATCTGACTGCTAAGAAAACATGAATGCTTGTTAGTAAGCAACCAGAGTGACTACCCTTTGTGAATGAAATGTGCATGGCTTAAAATTTAGACAATGTGATATTATGTTTATTTTGTATAGCACTGAGTCCTTTCGAAATTATAATATTGACTTGTATCCGAAGAAACAGGACCCTCTGTCATAATTTATACCAAATTGGGGGGGGGGGGATTGTTTATTGCATAGCGTACTTTCTGAAATTTGTTTAGAATTTACACTAGTATTTGATCTAGTATACGAGTATTTATGCGAATATATAATTTTAGCTTCGATACCTTAAATTTTTGTTTCTCTCTATATCTCCTCTCCTCTCTCCTCCTTTCTTATTGTGTAACGATTCATTCAAGCTTTCTCTATCCCCTCTCCCTCTTCGTTCTCTTACATCCTCTTTATGTCCGTCTGTATCTCTCTCTGTGCATCTGAATCTCTCTCTCTCTCTCTCCTTCTCTTACGCTAGTTCTCTGTGCCTTTTTTTGTTTCTATCTGTCTCTTTCATGCAACCAGGGAGATGAACACACGCACACACATATACCTGCACACTATGTTTTTGTTTCTCTCTCTCTCCCTTTCTCTGCATGTTAGCCACTGTCTGCTGCTGTTATGGTATGGATACACGGAGGCGGATACGTAGTGGGTGCAGGGTCCATGCCACGGGCACTACCCGTACCGCTGGCAGTTATGAATGACGTCATATAGTGGTCACAATAAACTACCGCCTCAATATTTTGGGCTTCATCGTTCTTGGTAATGGATACAATTAAGAAAGTAATGAGGAAATTACTTACAAAAAATACAAAACCAACAATGAGTAAAAATGATGAGATATATTAACCCACATTCAGCAGCCGACCGAAGCCCTTTCAGTACTTGTGATTCATTTTTTCAATAATAAATCTGTACTGTATATTAGCCTATTAAGAAGTCTTGTGATTACATCTAGATCCATTTTGGTGCAACACAATTGGAAATTGGTGCAAATTAGGATTTAATCAGCTCTGATTCCTTACACGAATGGAAATTGACGAAGTTTATGAGAGTAAAACACAAAAGATGAACAATAAAGAATATATATTATTCAGTAATTAATCCATTAACAGTCTGGACTATATAGCTTTTAATACATCCACATAGCCCCTGAGAACCTTTTAACCTTCAGTTCAGAGTTTAAAACACACGATTACGACACTTCTACATCATAACTGTTGAGAATATTTACATTTTCGGCATATTGAACGAACCATAAACTGTTCAGACAACCTCTTTCTATATTCCATTAATTTAGGAGAGGAAGATGTGAGTGAAGCTAACGTAGGAATGCTGGATCAGCGTCAGGCCTTGGTTTGGGTTCAAGAAAATATCGCAGGTGAGAAACAACCTTGTTAGCAATAGGGTTTGATTTTCACAATGTCATTTCATATCGACGATAGCACTAGTACACTGTAGTAATTATGAGGACGTTAGAAATTATGATCATTGATCACGGTTATGGTTTTTTTTGTCTAACGCACAACACGAGGTGTTTCGACACATGGGCAAAAGAACCTCGTCAGAATCATTAATCTAATCTCTGGATTTCTAGCCTGCAGCGACATTGTGTGTAACATCTCCTCTCTCATAGGAGAATTCTTCCCATCACGTGATCTGTTTACATGTGACTCTGTAATCCGGACCGGACGACGTACAGACTTAACCATATTATAAACAAGCCCTGACCTTCTTCCTCAAGATCACAAATAAGGATCTCGCAGAATCTTTGGAGTACACAAGTCAATAATAAGAGAAGAATAATTATTCTAAATTTAAAAGAGTACAAGTTCCACTCTCGACCGGGAAAATGTTCTTAAAAGAGTGGAATGCACCATCGTAACAGTGTTTCCAACACGAACATCAATAGAGAATCCACTCTTTTCTCGACATGGAGTCGTAAAGTAAGACAATGGAATACATCCAATCAAGTTTTTCCCATTTTTGCACCTTGAAATAGCGCATAGCTAATCAGCCGTAAATCTCAAGTAATAAGATTAGATTAATCGACATATAGATTTAAATAATCTGGTTTGCCCCATTAATAAAAACACAAAAACACTAGAGTTCCTCAGCTGAACCGCATTCAATTCATATTACTGTCTTGCTGCAAAGATTTTGTTTTACCGTTTGCATCGACGAGGAAACATTCTACTGATGTTATGTTGATATAATTTCAAATTTCTGTATATTTCAGAATAAATGCTATTGAGAAATTTCCAAAGGTCAAAGGCTTCTTAAATTTTCTTCTTGTCGTCTAGCACAATCAAGTAACAGAATCAAATATCAAACATTCTATTCCGACTCTCTCTCTCTCTCTCTCTATTTCTCTCTCTCTCTCTCTCTCTCTATTTCCCTATCTCTCTCTCTTTCTCTCTCTCTCTCTCTCCCTCTGTACATTTGTTCTCTAAACGTAGAGAGAGAGATGCATCAGCGTTCATCTTTATGCATCCCCAAGCACCAATACCCATTGTTCCAAAGTTTATTTGATTATTTTACTGTACTAATTAGCCTTCTGGTGTTTTCCATACTACATGTCAAGCTAAACATCAGAAAATTAATTACCGAAGGAAATTTCGAAAACCAAAATCCTTGGACCTTGTTTCCTACAAAAGCTTTTAGCACTTTCCGCTATCCTGTAAATCAGTAGGTTCATGTTTGCTGTGCCTTACGTATCTTTGGAATCGTTATCCTATTGTCAAATACTCTGGCTAGCGCAGTTTGATTCACTCTAAAAGTTGCTGCCGCAGAAATACAACATGGCGCTGAAGGCCCTACTGTCCGTATGCATTCATCTTGCGATCATCATCGCTGTCGTGTCGGCTGCAAACGCTGAGGCCGTCAATGATGACGAGCAACTCGTGGTGAAGACCTCGACGGCTACGTTCCAGGGCAAGCGAATCGAGGTCAACCCCTATCTCCTGCCCGACTTCCACGGAAGCGTAGCGGCATACACCCGAATCCCTTACGCCGAACCTCCCCTGGGCGAGTTACGGTTTCGTCGTCCAGTTCCCAGAGTCATCGAAGGCGACTTCGACGCGACGAGGAAATCAGTAGCATGTGCTCAGGCTTCACAACCACCTTTCGTGATAGACATGGAAATGTCTGAAGATTGCCTCACTGTCGATGTCTTTGTTCCCGAGCCCAAGGTAAAATAATAACGTACATCGCTTTAAAATGAATACTCTAGCGATACATCATTTTTCTTTCAAGTAAGAAAACTTTCTGAGACTAATGTTTGTGGAAAAGAATCTTTATTCCAAATACAGTGCAGGATAACGTCAATAACTTCACTTTAGCCGATGTACATGTATTAAATATTCAGCAGGACTAGGTTCAACCAAATTTAAAGGACAGAATATACCAGATTTTCTTGGTAATCCCAAGTTGTTACCAAAGTTTGAATGGAAGCCTATTTATAAGTCATGAGATATATCAAAACTGTTACCCTTTGCCTATAACCACAACTGTTGTAGTGAATGCATGTACATTTAAATAAATATGAAAGAAGTAATGTGAACGTGTCAAGCAACTAAATTCAATGATTAAATTCATATAGGTGAACCTTGTCCCCCAAAATGTGATTGAATTTCAGAGATGATCTTAAACCTCGAATGCCATATCTGTATTATGTCTTTTTCAGAGCGATTAAGTTTCATACAAGATCAATATCGAGTGATTATCGGTTGATCATAATTTAATGGGCCTAATGTGCTTAAAGGTACATTATTTGAGATGATTTTTTTGTTGTTCTTTCTGTGTTTTTTTATATTTAAAAAAAATAATTGAACATAATCTCATGCTCAATAGACTGATCTTATTTATAAAAGGGAATCTACAATTAACAATCTTAGCTTTTTACTAGATTCCCCATATTTCACTACAAATATATTTGTCTAATTTCATTTTAAATACCATGCAATTGTATTTATATCTCTGTATGTTAATTCGACTGCATTATTACTTTCATGGCCTGATATTATTATTATTATTTTTGTTAACACCTATTGAAAGAACAATTCTTTTCATTCTTATTGTTTATTGCTTTTGATTTATGTAATGAATGTGAATGTGAAATATGAAATAAAACTAAACTGAATGATTATATTGTATATTAGTGATTTTATGTTGCCCACAAAGTATTTTAATTTCAGACAGTGTCTTCACTTTAATAATCAGGGGGGTGTTTCACAAAGACTAAGATCGACTTTAAGTTGGACTTAAGTATAACAGGCCGTTCATGCCATTGGTTGATATCTCAATTGGTCTCTAAATTATAATCTTTAGATCATATTTTTTCCTTCAATAATGAATTATCAAAAAATGTAAGTTTTGTAGATTTTTTACCATGATTTGTACATCCCTTGAGAGACCAATGCCAGTAAATAATGATAGCAAACAATGGCATGAACGGCCTGTTATACTTAAGTCCAACTTAAAGTCGATCTTAGTCTTTGTGAAACACCCCCCTGGCTTTATAGTACGACAAGAGGACAACTGCCAATTTCCTCATATATATTACATGGATGCGTGGACAGAACCCAAAGGTCAATCCCATTTTCAAACGAATGCCTGGTTAGAATAAACATGATACAATCGCAGAAACCATGGACCCTTAAGCTTTGTGGTAGGATCCATTCAGAAACTATATACGGACTATGCAGACACTGATATGTAAATACGATTGCTCAATTCCAGGTAAACATAGTGCTGATAAGTTTCGATTTGTCTCAAGGTCTTTTTCAAAAAGGAAACCAAAGGAAATGAATATGGTTTATTTTGTTGTACTTTATTTTTTACTTTGATGTTTACAAGAAATAGGCCTACATCATATAAATCAAACTAGAACCGTTTCAGCTTTACTGACCTCGGTCTAACTTTCTGCATTACAATTAACTAACAACGAGCTTACACCCAAGCATTGAGCTGGTGTTTTTGTATATCTGTCTACATGACTGTATTTACTAGTGTAATTCTAGATTTTCCCATTCAATCCCCATCAATGATCGCAATACTCCTTCGTTTCATCCTTCGCTAAATATATTCATTATGTGTACGCCAACAGTATATACATATGTATATACATGTATATATCTCTTTAATAAATGAAATAAAAGTTTTCAAGTGTATTTCTCTCTCTCTCTATTGACCCTCTTTGTCTCTCTCTCCCCTTCTCTCTCTTTCTCTATCACTTTCATTCCATAACTAGCCATCATCTGCTGCTGTTATGGTATGGATACACGGAGGGGGGTACTCAGTGGGTGCAGGGTCCATCCCAGAGTCTCTACCCGTACCATTGGCCGTTATGAATGACGTCATAGTGGTTGCAATCAACTACCGCCTCAATATTTTCGGTTTCCTCGCTTCAGGTATGACAAAGGAAAGAAAGCATTTAGAAGAAGAGTTACGACAAGACAACACTTTCTTTCCACTATGCCGCAACACACTACATGGACCATTCAAGTGCGATGAGCAGTTGTAAAAGCCACATACAAAATTCGAACGCCATTTTGTTTAATATATATATATATATATATATAAAATCAGACGTCCATGTCGTAATGTATATAAAGGGACTCTGTTAAAAATTTAATTACGTCGCTCTCCGTGGACAATCATACCTATATGTATTTCTTACCGATATCATACTTTGTGTTTAGAACATGTTCGTGACCAGTCAGTTCAGTTAAGTTACAATAAATGCAACTATTTCATACTAAATTTAATTCCATTCATTCCACCATATTAGTTATGAATAAGATACAAATGAAATTAATTCAATCGAACCTTTAGCTAGGTCACATTAAAACTATTTCAAATATCTGATTGTCAAAAAGAGCGCACCAATGAAATCCTTTGTTTTGTTTGCTTCTTTCTATATTGCATTAAAGGAGAGGAAGATGTGAGTGAAGCTAACGTAGGAATGCTGGATCAGCGTCAGGCCTTGGTTTGGGTTCAGGAAAATATCGCAGGTGAGTAATTTATTTTAATCAAGAATGAGATATTGTAATTAGCAATATTCTTTAATCATCCCAGTAGACCGACAGCCCAGCAGACAACTGTATCTAGATTTCCTTTGATCTCCTTTTAAAAAAAGGGGAATTTTTTTGTTTTGTTTTGTTTAAAGGAAGTTGCAAAGGTAATCCACCGTTCTTATTTACTTTGCAGCATTCGGTGGAGACCCAAGCAGAGTGGCAATCTTCGGAGAGAGCGCAGGCGGGATGAGTGTGAGCCTTCATGTCCTCTCACCCATGAGCGAGGGACTCTTTTCAGGAGCTATTTTGCAGGTAAAGACCAAAGTTCCCCGTGCCATGTTTTATGACAAGGCAAAATTTTCTTTAATAGACCCAGGTGGTTATAAGTTAGATTCAGTCATTCCAACTTTGAGGATGTTTCTGTCGACATGAGTCCGAAATACATGTACGTTAATTGTTAATTTCTTTACTCAGAATTTTTACAAATATATACTAATATTAAATATATATATATATGTATATATATATATATATATATATAAATAAATATATAATATATAGGTATATATATATTGCAAGATGGTCCTAAACCTATTGCTAGTCTAGACATGTCTTTAAAATTTCTGATGATATTGAGAATATGCTGAAAGTATAGGATAATTCCCCAGATCTCAAAGGACACCACTACTTCAGTTTTTTATTTTGCAGAAGAAGTGTCAGTCGCAATCGCAGTTGGATATCATACAAAGCACTACTTGAGTTGTTTTTTGTTTGCAGAAGAAGTGTCAGTTGCAATCGCATTTGGATATCATACAAAGCAAACCATATTTAATAGAGTACCGAAGTGTTATCTTCATATGGTTAGGTTTAGCATCTTTTTGGGGGGAAAGTTTTACATATTACGTTACATGAGGTTATTGAAAAACATAAATAATATTGCATGTTTAAAGTACACATTAGATTGCGCTTTATTTCTATACTATTTCTTTTAAATTGTATTCTATATGTTCACAATTCATGATAATAAAGCTACTTTTTATTTAAAGAATACCAAAAAATAACTCGATATACTTGCATAATTAATCTGAATAGCTATATTTATGTCCCATGGGCTACAAACACTGTGCTTTTGGGACCTGCAAGTGATTATGATTATGTTGCCATTTTTACCTTCACTTATGATTTCTTACAGCACTTTTATTTCCAGCACTAGCACAACCATGAACACAAGAACGTACACACATTCACAAGATTACATGCACAGACTCACACTTTCACACATGAACACAAACTCACTCACACACACACACACACACACAGCGCGCTCTCTGTGGCTTTTCTTGTATATTTTGGATATTCCAAAATTCTGAATGATTTTTCCTAACGCAAATTTTGACCAAGGTTTGAGAAATGTTGAAAGTAATTATTATACAGTAGAAGAATTTAATTCTAGTTTTAATTCATCTAATAATAGCGATCAAATGAATGATGACTCAAACTCCATGCATCTTCAAGCTAATTCTGACTTCAGCCTATTTCATGTTAATACTAGAAGTTTGAATAAGAATTTTGAGTCCGTACAAGAACTGTTTTTACAACTAAATAACTTCCCCTTTTCCATAATAGTCTTATCTGAAACTTGGCTTCATAAAAATTCCCCACCTCTTTTTAATGTACCAAACTATCACATGTTTCGTTCTGATCGTGATCATGGTAGAGGAGGCGGAGTAGCGCTATACATACATAATCATTTAAAAATTAAAGTTAGGTCCGACTTACACACTGAAGGTGCTGAAGATTTATTTATTGAAATATTAAATGATAAAACCAAAAACATAATAGTTGGCATAATGTATAGACCCCCTAATCATAATGTAGATATTTTCTTGGACAATTTTGATAGATGTCTTGATATTGTTCCCCGAGAAAATAAAGAAGTTTATATAATGGGCGATTTTAACATTAACCTTTTAAATTCTAATGATACCCACATTGTGAAATTTAGTAGTACACTGCAATCTTACGCATTTAACTCACATATTGATAAACCAACAAGAATTTCATGTATTTCTCAAACTCTCATTGATAATATTTTTTCGAATGTAGCTCATGATAATTTTATAAATGGTCTGTTATATTACGATATTTCTGATCATTTACCGATATTTATTATTTCTAAAATTCAATTTGTTCAAAGAATTACTAAAAATAATTGTGCAATGTATAGAAAACAAACAAAACAAAATATTGAATCATTAAACTTTGATTTAGCCCAAGAAGAATGGGTCGATGTATTATGTGTATCTGACGTAAATTTAGCATATGAAAATTTCTATAAATTGTATTATATTATTATCATAAGAATATACCCTTGTCAAAATAAAAAAAGGTAAAAAAGCCAAACAACCATGGATTACTAAGGGTATTTTGCGTTCCATAGTCGCTCGTAAAAAGTTGTATAAGGAAGCTCTTACAAGTCAATGTAACGACAAGCTTAAGAAGTATAAAACGTATAGGAATCATCTTACATCTCTTATACGATTGTCCAAGAAGTTATATTATTCTAACAACATAGAAAGTAATCAAACTAACAATAATTTATTATGGAAAACTGTAAAGGAACTCATAGGCAAGAAAAATAAAGAAAGTAATAAATGTTTCTTAATTAATGAACAACAAATAACAGATCCAATTAAAATTTCAAAAGCTTTTAATGAGTATTATGTAGATGTAGGCCCTAATTTAGCAGCTAATATTGATTCAGGTGACATGGACTACAATAAATCCTTGAATTTCCCATGTGACAATTCCTTATTTCTTACTCCAACAAATGATTATGAAATTATTAATGTAGTTCAACACCTAAATTCTACAAAATCTAGTGGCCATGATAGTATAAGTGTTTTTTTTATTGAAACAAATAATCTTTAATATCGTAACCCCCCTGACATATATATTTAATCTATCAATTTCAACGGGTGTATGCCCAAATTTGCTTAAAATCGCTAAAGTGATTCCTATTTATAAAAAGGACGATTCCTCATTAATAAGTAATTATAGGCCAATATCATTATTACCAAGTATCTCTAAAATTCTTGAAAAAATAATATATAAAAGACTTAACACTTTCTTACAAAAAAATAATTCATTGATTCCTAACCAGTTCGGCTTTAGAATTGGTCATTCTACCGATTACGCAATTTTGCATAATTTTTATGTATGATAAAATAATTGAGGCTTTTGCGAACAGTGAACATATTATTGGAGTATTTATGGACTTGTCAAAAGCTTTTGATACGATTGATCATAAAATATTAATTCATAAATTACAATACTATGGCGTAAGAGGTCAAGCTCTTTCATGGTTTACTAATTATTTACAAGACAGACAACAATACGTATCTTTCCAAAATCATGAATCATCAAAATTAACTATTAAATGTGGAGTACCGCAAGGATCTATATTGGGTCCATTGTTATTTATTATTTATATAAATGATATTATTGAAACCTCTTCACTCTTAAATTTTATCATCTTTGCTGATGATACGAGTATTTCTTATTCCCATAAAAACTTGGATACGCTCATAACGCGGTTAAACTGTGAATTAATGAAAATTTCTAAGTGGTTTAAATCTAATAAATTGTCATTAAATCTTAGTAAAACAAATTTCATTTATTTAAAAAAGACTAACGTACATGATATAAGAAATTGTAATATTGAGATTGATGGCTTGCCTCTCATTGAAAAACAATCTGTAAAATTTTTAGGAGTCACTATTGATTCTCATCTCAATTTTAATGAGCATATACTTAATATACATACATCAGTATCGAGGAATATTGGAATACTGTATAAGTTAAAATGATTTCTTTCTGAAGGATCTATGATTATATTATACAATTCTCTAATTTTATCACATGTGATATATTGTAATATTGTGTGGGGTAATTGTAGTTTAACAAGAATTAATTCCTTATTTTTACTTCAAAAGAGAGCGATTCGCATGATCACTAACTCAAATTATATATCACACACGGAACCTTTATTTCATCGTTTAAAAACATTAAAAATACAAGATATTCACATTTTTCAGACAAGCATTTTCATGTATAAATATTCTCATAATCAACTGCCATCCCTATTTCACAACATTTACAGTTTAAACTCAAACATTCACACATATCCCACCCGTTGTTCAACAAACTATCACTTAGAAAATCCTAAAATACTTTTAGCCCAAAAGTCAGTAAGACATCATGGACCAGATGTTTGGAACTCCTTACCAAATTCAATGAGGCATTGTTCATCTCTCTTCTTTTAAAGCATCTCTAAAAAAACTCTCATATCGAAGTATCTACATAACTGATTTCAACATGCAGTAGGCAATTATTATTGATATCTCAAATTTTGGTCACATTGCAACTCATTTTAGGAAATTTTTTCTATTTCGTATTCTTGGATATATTTATTGAGAAGGCTACATTTGTATTAACTCCACCATACAACATAAAGCTACATGCACACGTTACACACACATACAAACACACACGCTCGCGCGCACACGAACACGCACACACTCACACACACACAGACACACACATAATATACACTTACACAACACACTCACAAACTCATACACAAATGTTTAAACACTTTTTCATTATAATTTTTACCTTAAGATTTTTTTTTTGTTTTGAGGCCGCCATCCTCGTCAAGCATCGCTTATGATTGCGGTCTCCTGCACTTTTTCAACAAATAGTTCGGATAATACTTCAAATTTATTATAATATGTTATGGAAATAATAAATTTCGTTATTTTATGTACATATGTAAAAAAAGATGTAAAAAAAAAATAATAACATTTTGACATGAAGTAATTATTGTTAGTATATGTTGTATTATACCTTACATTTATATGTTCTTTGTAATTCAGTTATATTATATTTGGAAAAATGCAGAAAAAATAAAAAATAAAATCATATCCGCTCCTCATCCAAGTTACTGGTTCTAGACAATAACAAGTCCAAAAATTTCTGAAGACATTGAGAATATGCTAAAAGTATAGGACGATTCCCCAGATCTCAAAAGACACCACTACTTGAGTTTTTTTTTTTGCAGAAGAAGTGTCAGTCGCAATCGCATTTGGATATCATACAAAGCAAACCATATTTAATAGAGTACCGAAGTGCTATCGTTATATCCGCTCCTCATCCAAGTTACTGGTTCTAAACAATAACAAGAGCTTATACATGAGGTTCATCGCGATATCATTCAAGCAACGGGCTGGAGCAGGGCAAATTTCAGTGTTTATGGCTGATGTGATCACCGATCACCACACCATTGTTTAGCACACAATTGTTTGGAAACAGCAAATTTGACAACTTGGCCAGTATGACGTCACACTTCCGTACTCTACTTTAAAAAATGCAATAAATAGCCCATGGACCTGCTGAAATGATATCTTCCCTAAATTGACCGATTTTGAGTATGAAGGATTAATGCTTCAAACTCGGATCCTAACGTAGACTATGCCTACGGTACTTCTATGAATTGGCATTTTAGGTACAGTTCATACTAAATAGGTGATTGTAATAAAATGCTCCTGTGAAGATAAAGAGGGTGAAGTGCGTCTTGTACTTATACATCCAGAGAATAATCTTTCGAAAACACTTTCCATTGATACAGAGCGGTGCCGTGACGTCACAGTATTCCTACGGAACACAGGCCGAAGGCGAAGAAAATGCTTTCGTGTACGGCCGAGCCCTGAACTGCAGTCAAGATACTCACAGGGAAGTTGTGGAATGTCTACGTGGGATACCAGCTGATGATATCACATATTATTTAGCCACGGTAATTACATGTTGACTACTGAATCCTCCCATAGGCTTAATACGTGGTCCACCCAGAATCCGTAGGCAACGAGTTAAATGATCTAAGTACCATTTCTCCAGAACTCTGTTAGGCCCACTTAGGTCCAAACATCCCAATCATTATTATTTTTTAACAACATCGCGATTTCAAAGTGATTGCTTAGCAACTTCCCCTTGAACGTCGCTATGTTTGGACTGTCGTGTAAATAGGCCTTTTTAGACTATTTCTGTGAAATTCCAAGTCTGAATTGTCTTTTTAAAGATAGAGCAGGGCCTCGTGGAGTATTCTTTATCGCGTAAATAATCCTTTTTATTTTCAGATGAACACGATGGGACAGACTTTTAAAAAAATGAAGTTAAGGTACTTTCAGTAGCCTTGTACATCACCTTTTAAATTGTGCGAAAAAAATATAACAGTACAATGACGATAGGGTATTGATATTAGCCTTAAAGGGCAAGTCCACTCCAAAAATAACTTACTTTCAATAGAAGCAGAAAAATCAGACAAACCAATCAAAAAAAGTTTGAGCAAAATCGGATAACTAATAAGAAAATTATGAATTTTTAATGACATGAAAAACTTTGAAAATCACTAGACAAATTGGCAACTCACTCATGAGTCTGTGACGTCATGTCCTCACTATCCACTAATTATTTTCTTTATATTGATAATATAAATTTCCTATTTTTCCCCTAAGAATCTTATTTCTTCACACCAGCATCCAAGTCAGATTGATAGTAATATGTTTTTGTTTGGATGCACTAATACATGTATAGAGTAATTTTTTCCAGTTAAATCATGAAAAATGTTAATTTTGATAAACTATTTATATAAAAATCAATAATTATGAATATACAATATTCAAGAAATAGTATCAATTCTTCAAAGTTCATAAAAGATTTTGTGAAATGTCATGCACGCAATATGATATAAATCATATAACCTGGGCAAAGGCATGGGGAAATCAAGTTTTGGGGATAAAAGGAAATTAATGGGATTAAACTATATAAAGCAATTGATAAATAGTGAGGACATGACGTCACAAACTGATAACCAAATTGGCAATTTGTGTAGTGATTTCCATTGTTCCATAGTTTTACATACTTTTTCAAAAATTCATAACTTTCTTATTAGTTATCCGATTTTGCTCAAACTTGTTTTGATTGGTTTGTCTGATTTTTCTGCTACTATTGAAAGTAAGTTATTTTTAGAGTGGACTTGTACTTTAAGTTGATTTCTTCCCTCGTCACCCACATTATATCTCTCAAGTGTATACATTCAACATGGTATTATGATCTACACTGTGTTTCACCCATAATGCATTTAGGCGCCAATGGAATTGTACACGCACCTACTTCGTCCTTTCATCGACGGTGAGTTCATACCACGTGATCCGAGGGAGATGTATGCCGCCGGAGAGGTGAACCAAGTCTCCATCATGACTGGGTGCCTTTCGGAAGAAGGAAACGTGATTATAATGCCTCCCGATTTGGGAATGGAAAACCCCGACCGACCGATCCTCAACAAGACCTCTTACGAAGGTCTCGTGCCGATGTTTATGAAGAACGCGGATGAACTGGTGCTCGACACAGTCGCAATGGTCTACATGCCTCCTGAAGAGGTGTGTTAAAGACAAAAGGTCCACATTCTACTAAGTTGGTTAAACCCGACCCTGGGGCTAATAGCACCTTTAACAAAAGTAGACCTAGACCTCAGTCAATATTTTCTTTGTTGAAATACGATTTTGGAAAAAGCCTTGCACCCAGCGTCGGTTTAAAATTTAGTAAAGAATACGGGCCGTATGATTTGTCCTCTTTAAGAAGACATATATTAGTTGTTGGAATTGCTGATCACCCAGAGGCCTTCGGAAATTCCTATGACATACTGTAGTTTTCCTTGTTTATGATTGTTATTTATATTCTTATTCACCAAGGTCTGAGAGGCATTTGCCTAAATGTCCATTTGAATTTAAAGGTTTTAAAACAGAAGAAACCTTCTGTTAAACATGTACTATTGGCCTATGGACACGATGGAGCAAAGGTCCCCCACTCCTCAAAAATATAAAATACTATACAGGATCATATATATATATATACCTGTTACCTATTCTAATATGATACGACAGTGCTCGATCGTTGTCCAATGCGAAACGAATATCGTTCCAATGTGAAGAACAATTAACGAACAGGCCGACTTTTACAGTCGCACCAGAACCCCAAAGTTGTCTGGATGTCGTTCCAAACCAACTAACCATTATCCTTTGTTTTCAAGATAACGAAAGCGGAACCGGAGTACACAGACGTCGTGGTCAACTTCATAGGCGACTTCTATTTTGTTTGCCCGAATTTCGACGCGGCCGACCATCTCTCGGCCGCTGGTCTCTCTACTTACAGCTACATCATGACACACAAGCCTTCTGTCTCGATGTGGGGCAAGCAAATCAAGTGGTTAGGAGCAACCCATGGCGAAGACCTTCCCTACACACTCGGGAATCCGTTCATGTTAGAATCCCTCGATCCTGAACAAAGTCTCTTCTTGATCGGTCTCTTCAATGAGGAAGAAGTGGAACTGGCCCTACAGATCATGAAGTATTGGTCCAACTTCGCCAAGACAGGGTGATTACACGTTATGCTTAATATATTGCACTGTGTCTCATTATAATTTAGTTTTTTATCCTTAATAAGGTTCCTTATAACTTGAGTCTTCTGTTTGTT
Organism: Mesocentrotus franciscanus; assembly: GCA_037976565.1. Taxonomy (NCBI): domain Eukaryota; kingdom Metazoa; phylum Echinodermata; class Echinoidea; order Camarodonta; family Strongylocentrotidae; genus Mesocentrotus; species Mesocentrotus franciscanus. The sequence goes on from CP137668.1 coordinate 10,571,342, forward strand.
TTCTTATATACCATGGTAGAATATGCTTCATGGTATTAAACAAGGGTTACATTGGGTCTTCTGACATTGTCATGTGTATGTATGTCCTCACATTTGTCCGTAACGTTTTATGTCACTGGAGTCTAGTAAATCAAAATACAACATTTTAATTCTATATACATATAATTATGATTAAATGCTCAAAATTATATATGAACAATACCCATTTTTTCCCCTCAGGAATCCTAATCTTTCATGCAAAGATGGCGAGCCAGATTTGAAGTATCCATTATGGGAAGCCTATTCAAAGGAGAACAAAACCTACAAAGATCTGTCTGTGACCTTTGAGAATCGTGCGGGATATCCCAACCCTCAAAGTTGTATGTTCCTGCGTGATCTTCTCCTAAAGCTACAAGCAAATGCAGGTACAAACGGTACAATAAATCATTGGAGGTAGTTTCATCTCAGTGTCATACAGACTTATGATCAGAGGCGGCCCTCCCGGGGGGGGGGGCAGGGGCACAGTGCTCCCCCCACTTTTCCAACTACCCCAACAGTGCCCCTTTTTACATAGGAAAAGTGCCCCTTTAATTTTGTAAGAGGTGCCCCTTTTACATAGGAAAAGTGCCCCTTTTACTTTGAAAAGTGCCCCTATTACTTTGTAAAAGTGCCCCTTCCCTTTTCACCTCTGATGAGCGCCCTTTTTATTTTAACACGTGCCCCATTTCCTTCGACAAGTTTCCATTTTCCTTTGCAAACAATAAGTGTCCATTTTACATTCTCATAAGTGCCCTTTTTAATCTCTAGTAAGTGCCCCTTTTCAATTTTGATAAATGCCCCCTTCACCTCTGATAACTGCCATAGTAAAATCTGAAAGGTGCCCCTTTTACTTTGACAACTGCCCCTTTTCCTTTGTAAGAAGTGCCCCTTCCCCTTTTAATAACTACCCCTTTTTAACTCTGATAAGCACACCTTTTATTTTCACATGTTCCCCTTTTCCTTTCTGATAAGTGCCCCTTTTCCTTATGATAAGTGCCCCCATTAAAAAGAAAGAGCTCCTTCCCCTTCTCATAAATGCCCCTTTTCATCTCTGATAAGTGTCCCGTTTATTTTAACATGTGCCTCTTTTTCTTTTTAATAAGAGCCACTTCCCCATTCTAATAAAAGCCCCTTTCACCTCCGATAAATGCCCCTATTAAAATCTGATCGGTGCCCATTTTCTTTCAACAAACGTACATTTTCCTTTATTATAAGTGCCTATTTTTCATTCTCATTAGTGCCCCTTCTCATATCTGGTCAGTGCCCCTTTTCAAAAGCGATAAGTGCCCAATTTCACATCTGATAATTTCCCTTTTAACACGGATACGTGCCTCTTTTCCTTTCTAATAAGAGACCTATTCCCTTTTCATAAATGCCCCTTTTACCTCTTATAAATGGCGCTATCAAAATCTGATGGGTGCCCCTTTTCCGTCGACAAATGCCCATTTCACATTCTCATAAGTGCCTTTTTTCATCCCTGGTGAGTGCCTCTTTTCAGGTGTAAGGAGTGCCCCATTTTCACCTCCGATAACTACCCTCTGTACTCTGACATGTGCTCCTTTTCTCTTCTAATAATAAGTGTCTTATCCCTTTCGATAAGGGTCCCCTTTTCCTCTCATCATTAAACTTGCCCCTAATTTAAAGGGACTAAGAGCAATTTCCCCCAAAGTTCGCTCGCTACGCTCGCTTGCATTTATAGATGATATAATTATGTTACTTATCAAAGTTCTTTTCAGTCTTCCGTTATGAGAATATGCTTATAACCCCATCACGATTTTTTTTTTTTGCCCTCTTTATTAGACCATCAGACCATCACGCCCAACTGCGAAGTATGATGCTTAAGCAATATCTTGGATGATGTATAAAGAGAAACAAACAAGAAATCAATGTAGGGGTATATATCAACGTCTAAACAAAATTGTATATTTTCGGTTTGAGATTTCTCTTTGTAGGTGCCCTGTATTTCCAGAAAGTGCCCTTTTTCGTTGGTGCCCCCCCCCCCACTTTGGAAGTCGCTCGGCCGCCCCTGCTTATGATAGTAACTGCTAAAGGATATTGGTGTTTACAATCACATTCTCTGACACGGAGTAAAGTGGAGGGCCCCTTCATCGATATCCATTTTTGAAAGTAACTTAATGACCGTGGGTATTGTTGGTCTGTTGGCAGGGCACACTTACAGTTCATTGGCAAAGCCTCTTCCTCAGGTTATCAATGTTTGGATACGGTACCAATTGTGTTGTTATGAGACAGAGTCAACGTGACATTTTGTAGATATTGGTGCTTTTTTAATACTTCTAGTACAATTTTCCCTCTTCTGTCGTATTCGCTACAGCTGAAATGGCCCGACTGAAATCACTCTTGGAAGAAAAGGTGATGGCCGATAGTGAGAAGACCTGCGAAGATCCCGAATCCTGTCCCGAGGAGTAGATGGCCCGGTAGAAACCGTCAGGAACCCCCTACAACTTGTACCATTGGCACACCAACTGCCCCCCCCCCTTCCTAGTGATACTCTCTACGAAATTTGTGATCGGCTATTAAAATGATTTAAACAATAGGCCTAGTTACCTAGTATCAACTTTAGCTAATCCTTTTCTCGGGACTTGGATAAGCGTTGTTTAGATTGTTCATAGTGATAGTTTCTTAAGCCTTATTCAACTGCAATGATTATTTCATTGGTCGCATAAAAGTAAAAAGTGTTGAGTCACTGAACGGATTATCCAAAGGCACATAGAAGGGTAGGGCTAGATAAATATCCAAAGTTCTAATCGACAGTATATTCTTGTTAACCATAAGTGTAGGACTGAACCCCGTTGCATAAAACTTACCACTAATGGTAGCATTACAATCTATTGTCAGTAACTTCCATGGAAACCTTGATTTGATTGGCCATTAAGTGATGCTGCCATGGTATTATTGAATTGAATTGAATTGATTGAACTGAATTGGTTTATTGCAAAAACACATCAAACAAGCAGCTCGCAGGCTAAAAATGTTCAATTTACAAACAATTTTAAAATATAGAGAGATATAAACATATACAAAACTAAAATACATATTGTAGGTCAACTTTTGCAGAAATTATTTAGCATCGGTAAGATAAAATCGAAATTGCAAAACAAAGTTATTTGTTTAATGTAGTAATACACTTTTATGTTGAAAGACCAAGACGGTGAAAATGTGAGAATGGAGAAGAAAAAATGGAAGTTGTTTGAGCGAAAGAGCTCAGAAAGTATTTAACAATTGCTATAAAAACATTTCTATTATACAAATTGAAATTAAGCATAAAAATATATATTGCAAGAGATGAAATTAAACCGTAGACATCAAAATGACAGTCTCTATTCCATTTTCCCTTATAAATTCAATGACAGCATTTATCTAAATCGAGAAAGTTGTTCAATAAAATTAGAATGAGTATTTGAATACAGATTTGGAATAAAATATTGCACGTTATATTGGAGAAAAAAGCCCAAATTAAATAATTGGCAAGGGCATAATTTGTAGTAAAAAAAATGAACACTAATGAAGTAATGAAACAGCGGATTGAAATATGTATACAGTTTGAAACAATCTGAGAGTAAATTGAATAAAAGTGTATGTTGCAAACGTAATATTATAGCGGTTTGTTTAAAACCAAAAATCTACTAATGCAGCGGAATGTAATGAGAAAAAGAAAGTTATATGTCTAAGCAAATAAGAGTTCACATGGTAGTTAACAATTGCTATCTAAAACGAGAAAAATTGATATTTGAATAACAACGTTGCATAATTTTGTATAAGATATTGCACATTATACTAGAGATAAAAGCCCAAATTTAATATTTGGCAAGGGCATAAAATTGAAGCACTAATGAATTAATAAAATAATGAAACGACAGAATGAAATGTGTTTACAGTTTCATTGTTCGGACACTCAAAGATTTATAGATTCGCGTTAAAGCCCCCATCACACCAAAGTAGTTCTCACTACGTTCTCGAAAATATTGCCAAACGGGCTCAAACTGTGTGCGAACGGAGCTGAACGTAATAGCAACTGTTTACGATCTGTTTAAGGACTTCATGGACGGGCTAGGACTGGACTAATGTCTATAATACGATCCTAGTTTGTTCATTAACAGTCCACAATACGTCCAACTCGTCTGTACCCGTCCACAGTCAGTTCATATCAAGTTCAGATTGGGTAAATTTGACATTTCCAAGCAGTCCAAACCATTCTTACTAGTTCGCAACTTGTTCTAACTAGTTTATAACCAGACCACCCCGTTCAGAGACAGTTCAACTTGTCCTCATCTCGTTCTTAGTGCGTTCGAACGCGCTCCTATCGTGCGTGTGCAATCCCGTCCTGGTTCGAGGGCTATACGTTCTTGCTAATTGATGCTCGACCACATCACGTTGTAACACGTTCCTAGTAGGATCGAAGTACGGCAATTCCGTTCATAGGACGGCAATTCCGTTCGCAGTGCGTCTATCTCGTTTTAAGTCCGTTGTCACTCCGTCTAATTGCAGGACGGGGAACATTTTGAACAGGGTCAAAGTTCTAGAGCACCCTTCCCGTCCAAGCCAGTCTGAGCCCGTCCATGAAGTTCTTAAACAGATTGAAAACAGTTGCTACTACGTTCACTCCGTTCGCACACAGTTTGAGCCCGTTTGGCAACATTTTACAGAACGTAGTGAGAACTAGTTTGGTGTGATGGGGGCTTCACTTGAACGTCTTGATCTGCAAAGCTTGAAGCGTTGAAGTTGAACGGGAATGAGGAATGGCGAGAACGCGCTGGGTCTTTATAGCTCCCGAGCCAGGACAGGATTGCACACGCTCTAGGAGCGCGTTCGAACGCACCAAGACCGAGATGAGGACGAGTTGAACTGTCTCTGAACGGGGTGGTCGGGTTAAAAACTAGTTAGAACAAGCGGCGAACTAGTTAGAATGGGTTTGGACGTATTAGGAACGAGGTAGAACTACGTTGGTTAATAATGGGTTTAAACTGACTACGGACTGGCTTGGACTGCCTGGAAATGTCAAATTTACCCGATCTGAACTTGATATGAACTGACTGTGGACGGGGTACAGACGAGAAGGACGTATTGAGGACTGTTTATGAACGAACTAGGATCGTATTATAAACATTATTTACACATTCTGCCCTGACCACAACCCGTTTTACGATTTTCTAAGACGGTTCCAGAACGTAGTGACAAGTTTGGTGTGATGGGGGCTTAAGCAGTCTTATTGCAGAGGGCATTGTTGACGAACGGTACCGAGCAGTCCTACACAGGGGGGTATCCAAGAGGTGCGAGTAACGTAGACGCCGGGAGGATATTTCGCTGCGTAGGGGCGGAAGGAAATCTCGATGCCTGAAAGAAGTCAACAAGTTCTTGGCAAAGGAAAGCAGCAACTGCTCGTGTCGCTCGGACATGCGATTGATGCCAAGTGTTTCCAAAGCGTGTCCATAGGAGATGTATTGATCCCTCAGGATGATGCGACATATACGCTTTTGGATCCTTTCGATATCATCGAGTTGATTTGTTGTTATGCTTGTAGACCACAATGGAGATGCGTATTCTAATATTGGACGAATGTATGTGGAATATATATTCACTAGGTCGTGCATCGGGACTGACGCTTTCCGCAGACGACATATCATGAATATCTCCTTCCAGTTCTTGAGACCATGTTGGAGATATGGCTGTCCCATTTGGGATTAGATTGTAGAAGAACGCCAAGCAGCTTCTGGCAATTCGTTTCCTCCATCGGTTGATTATTCAGACGTAAGCTCAGAGGATTCGCTCTGTTTTTGGATAAGTCAAAGGTCATGGTTTTACTTTTCTGAACGTTGAATTTCATGTCATTTTCCTTACTCTAACATGTCAGCTTGACGAGATGATCCGCTAACGTCGAGACGCCAGAAGTGGAGGGGATCTCAAGAATGCTCAAATCGTCCACATATTTCCACCGTTGATCGATATCCATCACAGCGTCATTTACCAGTGTTAGAAATATCAAAGGACCCAGCTTGGTCCCTTGAGGCACTCCGCAGGTCAGAGATAATTCTTCGGAGATACAGGGACCGGTTCTGACTGCCTGGGTTCGATCACTCAAGAAGCTTATTACAGTTGATAAGATTGCTTCATCAACACCATACTTGATGAGTTTGTGTATCACCACATTATGATTGACGCGGTCAAAGGCCTTAGAAAAATCTATCGTGCAGAGTGTAGCACATTGCCTAGGCCTGTCCATGCCACGGAGGATGGTATCCATGAGACTCACCAAGTAGTGAGTGGTTGAACTTCCCCTTATGTTGCCAAACTGACGCGGATCCAGGTGAGGTGTTAAGTCTCTAATAGGAACTGCGAAAGAAAACCCACGCGCCAGTATCGGGGTAATTGAAATAGGTCTCAAGTCAGAACAGCAAGTCACTGGATAGGACTTTGGTATCAGTGTTATATGACAGAACGCTTCCAACGAGACGGAAAGGAACCCCGATCTAGAACGACATTGAAGATGACTGATAAAAGAGCGGAAAGTTCGAAGGCAAATTCTCTTATCAGTTGTATGGGGATGTCCTCTGGGTGGATAGCCTTAGAGGGATTCAGTCTTTTCAGCATCTCAAAGATCTTGATTCTCTGAATTCTAGGAGCTGGTCTTCTGGCAGGTAGGAAAGCTGGACAAGACGAAATATCTAAAGCAGGCAATTCACGGCAAATATTCGCAAAGAAGTCATTGATGTGTTTTGCTTGCTCAGAAGGGCTTGTACCAAAGTCATTCGGAAAACTGAAAGAAGACCGTTTATTCAGGCCAGCGAGGGAACGGAGTTTTCGGTGCCATTTGCCAGGGTTTGATTTTTTCATGAATGCAATCTTCTTCTGGTAGAAAACCGACTTCCGCTGCTTTATCTTGTGCTGAATCTGGTTCCGAAGTTTCATGAAGGTAGTTAATATTGATGGCAAAGTTACCATCAGTGGTTGGTTTTATGCAAAAGGGATGCAGATCTGTATTCCCTCTTTCGTTCGCTCCGGACAAGCCCCCATTTTAAATCATTGTATTCTAAACTGCCAATCAGCATGACATAAAGTCTTCTGGGTCAAAATTGAAATGTTGTTTTTCATATTTGACGTTTTACGTTATTTGATTTCATTAGCTAGGTTTAATGAAAATGTAATCAAATATAAAGTAGAAGACAGCGTTATAGTGGTCGTTGTTTATTCTGCGTCGATAAGATCATCTTTACATTCAACACTTGCTTCCTTGAAATTATTTTTTTATCGGATGGTATATACCATTTTGGCATTTTCTCTGTACTTCAAATCATGAATTAAATTCACACTTTTAAAGCATTGATAGATTATAAGAATTTATTTATTCTTCTGCACTATATACAACATGATTTATTTTTCTTTCTTAATTCATTCTACATTTGTTTCTACTTTTATGTATGTGTATACAAATGTGAGTGTCTAAAACAAAACGACCCCAACGGGGAGCATGTCCCCCAAGGGAGAGAGAGAGAGAAGTAGAGAAATTAGAGAGAAAAATGGAGAGTGGGGAGGGAGCGTGAAAAGAAGACGTAATAATCCCTTCTCACATCCTACCCTAGTCCAGATTCTGTCCGTTTTTATATATTTTTTTATTTTTCAATCATCTATGTCCTTCTCCCCTACGCGCATCCCAAACTAATCGCGCGACCCCCGAAAATGCGAGGGTGAGAATGAAAGGCAAGGATAACTATCTCCATTTTAGCGTTGAGGGTGTGTTATTTTCTCAGCTGGTTGGGCACGCGACACGTACGGAAACCTAATCAATGGTCTTGTTAATTAAAAGCGAGAGATAGAGTCGAGAAGGAAAAGAGGAGAGAAAGGGAAAGAAAGAAGAGGAAGCAGAAAAGAAAAGGGGGAAAGAAGAATATCGGGGGGCCGAAAGGGCCTTGCCTCCCAGGCTGTTGCCTCCCCTCCACCCCAGCAAAAAAAAGAGAGAAGGAAGGAAAGGAAAAGATAAAGGGAAAAGAGGAGATAAAGGGAAGGAAATAAAGAGGAAGATAGAAAAGAAGGGGGATATCAGTTGCGATTTTCCTGCCAACAAGTTGTGGATCGGGGGCAAGGGCCTTGCCTCCCCCGCCAAAAAAGGGGAAGGGAAAGGGAAAGAGGAGAGCTAAAAGGGAACAAAAAAGAGGAAGAAGACAAGAAAAGGATGAGAAGAAGAGGAGATCTGTTGCGATTAATTCGGCCGAAAGGCCCTTGCCCCAGCAAACTTAAAAGAGAGAGAAGGGAAAGGGAAGAGGAGAGAAAGGGAAAGGAAAAAAAGAGGAAGAAGAAAGGTGGGGGAGATCAGCTGCGTACTGATTTTCTCCGCCAACAAGTTGTGGATCGGGGGCGGGGGCGAAAGGCCCTTGCCTCCAACCCCTCGGTAAACAAAAAGAGAGAGAGAGGGAGTAGGAAGGAAAGGGAAAGGGAAAGAAAATATAGAGGAAGAAGAAAAGAAAAGGGGGAAATAAGGAAAGATCAGTTGACCTGACTGTAATTAAATGCCCATACGCCCTGAGGTTCCGGGGGCTCCGCCCCTTGACCCCCGCCGGGGCTTTGCCCCTAGACCCACTTTGAAAAAACGTTCAGCAGGGCCTGCATGTAAGAGTGGTGGTGATGCAGATTTTTTTTCTGCCTCCCCCAAACGATTTTGCTCATTACGCCACTGCTTTAGTGGTCACCATTACGTACCAATATTTGGCTCGCACAATTTCAAATTTGGGCCCCCCCCCTAGATATTCAAGATGAGGTTAATTAGAACATGAAAATCAAGAAATAATTAGTATCCCTGCCATTTTAACAACAACAACAACGAAACTGTACATTTTATATAATCTGCCATGTTACAATTCTGTACACATATCTTAGGATTTGATATATCTTCTGCCATGATCGCTGACGCTTGACCAAGAACTCCGCCGAGAACATCGAATACCACGTCGCCGATGCTCATTCATTCAGCGATCACCTTCACGAATGGAATCATTCCGCCTACGACAAAGTCATGTGTTTCTTCGTCCTGATCAACTGGTGCACCAACCCGAAAAAATCCTTAAGAACATTGCAGGATGCCGGTGGGACACTTCTCCTGATCTTTGCCCTGCAGTCTCGACTTCTCAGCAAGAAATCTTCCTTCGGCGAGACGGCGGATTCCTGGCTACGACGGCATCCAAAATGAGGGCCATACTTGAAGGTAAGATGAAAGCTGCCCCAAACTATTTATTATAATGATATACCCATGGTAGCCTCACCAGTAGTCAGTACCAATGCTACTTTCCTGAGGCCCGTTTAATTATAACTTCCACCACAGGGGCGGATGTAGGATTTCGTAAAAGAGCGGGCATAATCTTTGATCCCCAAATAATGCTGACGATAAATTAAGCAAAAAGAAAGGCCGATCATCACAACTTTTGTTGGTGCCATCTTATTTCCAAATTCTTACTTCTGAGAAGCAAACAGGGGTGGGGCACATTTTTGGAATTGTGTTCTAAAGGTATGTCCCGTGGATTTAGGGTTTTTAAAAAGGGTGCGGCGCGGGGTGGGTGCGGCCGGGTTGGGTGCAGGCCCCGGGTGCAGGCTGGGTAAAGGCATGCACCAGCATCCAATACACCTGGGTATGGAGGGACAAACGAGGGGAAAATACCTTGTCCAATGATTAAGAACCGAGCAAGGATCGAACCCAGGACTCGTGGCAATCCCATTGCCTTCGTCTCTGTATTTTTGTTTTGCAAAGCTTGAAAAGAAGTATTCGCCGAAGACAGCAAAGGGGAACCTTAACTCAAGCTACGGAAGCTCTCTTCCACTGCCTTTCGCAATGTATTTATTTCCACGAAAGTTGCCATTGCTGTCCGTCTATATTTTTCAGAAATTATTATGCTGTAAAACTTGCGTATATTGGTTTATACATGTATATAGAAGCTCTGCCTACATGCTTGACAAATAATAATTTTAAAAAATCTTTGTGAAAATTTTGCAATAATAACCTCTTTTTTTATTCACTTAATTTGACAGGGAGAATGAGGAGTATTAATGAGGAAAATGAATCGGTCGGTTTAGACATCTGTAAATCAAGAACTGAAAAACTATATTGATAAACTAGTATATTGTAGATTACACAGTTAGATTTGTTCATATTGGTTTGTTGAGGTTGTGCCTACATGTCTAAATGAATAATTCTTATGATGAAAATTGTTGAATATTTTGAGAAAATTCCAATAATGCACTCTTCTTTATTTACTTATTGTAGAATTTCGCTTACGATAGGGTAGACTAGGAGAATGGAGAAGACTTCTTGAGAGTAGGTTTTGACATCTGTAACTCAACAACTGAAGAAGCAAAGCAAGATCCCAAGGACCTCAACGACAACGAAGTGAAAAGTAATTATTTGGAATATACTGCAACTTGGACTAGGGAAAAGTCCAGAGCCCCGTAACACAAAGCTTAGCAAAAGATCGTATGATTGATTTTTGCGAGTGATTGCACATAGTGATCTGCAGTGCAATCAATTGCAAAATTCAATAGTAGGCCGGCCTACGATCAATTGCTAAGCATTGTGTTACGGGGCCTAGGTTTCTAGAAGGGGGTTGGTCAGGAATTCCTGTTTAATTCTGACAAAAGAAATGTAACAGGTTAAAGAGAATTAGTTAGTAAATCGCACAAAAATCTCTGACAAGCAAGAAAGGGGTATCATAGTTTTCACATGCCCTTTAGTGCGAAATGTGAAAAGGGGAAGGGGCACATTTTTCTCTTGTGTCTTTACAGTACACCACATTGGTTTTAAAGGGGGAACAAGCCAGTTATTCCACCAGTATTTTTGGATTATCCCCTCTCGGGACAACCTCACTAAACGATTTACCAACAATTAATCTTCCGATGACTGCCCAGATTACTTTTATATGGGCCCCGCAAATAGTTGCGATTAATCGCAACTTATTTGCGACAGTTGATATCAATCGCAGCTATGTACATAGGAGATAGGAGGCTGTAATCTTGCGATTGATTTGGATCAAACGCAACTCTTTATAAGTGTGTGTGTGTGTGTGTGTGTATTGGGTTTTTACAGACGTGTATCAATCAGATATGATTATTTACGTCTGGGGACCGACCTTTAACGTCACCATCCGAAAGACGTGACTTAGTTTCGAACCTGCGTCCTCGGCTGAATCATTTTGTAACTTCCATTGTTAGCTAGATTACAGGCGCACGCCACAACGCCCAGTTATAAGACGGGGCCCAGGGCTATTTAAACAAAACAGAACGATAAAATTGATTACATTCACATAACAAGACCTAAAATCAGTAGGCCTATGTGAGAAAACTGTGAGAAAAAGAGTATATATAAAAAGGATGTGAAACAATTTTTTTAAGTATAGGGATATGATTAAAAAATTCATTAATGGATAATATCTTGTTCCTAGAGATATTAAAATCATCTGTCCTCTTCCTTAGCTCTTTGTCTCTCTCTCTCTCTCTCTCTCTCTCGTGCTCTTTTTTCTGTCTCTTTCCTCTCCCCCTTACTACTTATGGCATTTTACTGTTGTTTCTTCTTTAAAGGTCTCATTCGAATGCTTCTTCGCCACATCAATGAAGTTCCCGATGATCTCCAGGACGAATGCGTGGATGACGTCCACAGCTGGTTGCATGACGTCACACCTAAACAACCCGATGAAAAGCCCATTACGCCTACGTGGCTAATCAGTCTAATCAGTGTGCATGCGCAGCGGGCAATTTGAAAGAAAAGAAAACATTGAGAGATGAAAAATTAAAAAGGGACGCAGAGAAATAAAAAAAGAAGGTCTAGGTAATGTCACCTATTTTTAAAAGGCCTATCAAACCCTATTTTAGCCCATTTCTAAAAAGCTACAAAATGAAAATTCATGTTGACTAGAAAAAAGATTTAAGAGAGTGGAATGAAATCTGCTCTGCCGCACACGGTCACCATTTTTTAGTTTTGTCTGTATATACCTCAGTCACGCTGCCAAACCGATGGTACACCAACTCCAAACTTACCGACTCCTGGCTATTCGGGGTAATGGATCTTAAATTATTTTTATTTTTATTATTATTATTATTATTATTATTTTTTTTTTTTTTTTTTTTTTTGGGGTTCTCTCTGTAGTTGTTCTTATATCAGTAACGTTGGTGTTGGGGGGGGGGTATCAGGCTTAACACTGATTCCAGGTTCAGAGGTATATCTTGTAAAAAGATAATGACATTCTTGTTTTTAATTAAAAAGGGTTCTGTCTTCCTCTTTCCCTCTGCCTCACTCCTAATCTGTCTATCATCATTCTCTCTCTCTCTCTCTCTCTCTCTCCCTACATGTATCCCCTCTCTCTCTCTCTTCCCCTTCACTCAATCTCTCTCTCTCTCTCTCCTCTCCTTCTGTCTCTCTCCCCTCTCTCACCCCCTCTTTATATGCTCTCTCTCTCTCTATCTCTTCCACTCTCTCTTTCTCTTCCACTCTCTCTTTCTCTCAAGCCCACAATCTTCTCTTGACTTGGTGACAATGTAAATGATCATGTAGCAAATGTTAATTTTGAGATTCCACAATGCATTTATTATCAAAGCAAAATGAACATGTATACATGTACATATAACAGAAATAATATGGTGTAGTGCTTCATGCAGAAAATTTGAAAATTGAATAGATGAATATGCCAATAAATATCCTCCTGATTTCCAACTCTATCATTTCAATTTGGTATTTCTTAATTGTGGTTTTCACCCTCTCTCTTTTACTCACACTTTCTCCCTCTCTTTCTTCCTCTCTTTCTTCCTCTCTTTCTTCCTCTCTCTCTCTCTCTCTCTCTCACTCTCTCCCTTGGCAGTGGTAGTACATTTTTTCTTGTTTAACCTAAGGCACAACACTTCATTTTGAAAAAAAATGTATATTTAGAAAATAAAAAGAAGACTTCTGCCCAAACCAAAGCCAAACAACCTCTTGATGCAACACTATGTGCGTAACAGTGTCTGCACTGTGAGACTAGGCTGACAGCATACATGGAGCTGCTCATTTGACACAGCCAGAGAGTGACAGAGTTAGGCTCTGCTCAAGGCTTTTAGAATTGTGGTATAGTGTAAAATTAAATTAGAGTCTGTGCAGACTAATGTTTACCCATATTTATAATGGAGAGGGTATAAGATCCTCTATCTGGAAAAAATAGTTATTTCTAGAAAATAGATCATGCAGCTGGTATATATAAAAATGAAAGAAAACAAAACTTCTTTGAATAAGCTAGCCTAAATGTATAAGCCTTGATTCTTTGAATATCAGCCATATATTTTGTCCAAATGCGCATTTCAATAAACCTCAATTATAAAAACAGATTCAGAAAAAAGGCACTTTGTGTAAAAGTCAAGTACTAGGAGTACTGAGTGGAATGTGCAAAGTTAAAATGTGGCAAATACAAACAAATAATAAAGTCAACTCTCTTGAAAAACATAAATATATACACTGTAAGAAATTATTTATCCAATCTTCATTCTGAGGCAGCAAGGAAACAGAAGTTGGCCAGCAAAGTCCATAGTATCTATCTACCAAAACAACAACAAACAACATTTCTTAACATTTACAATGGGTTATCAGAAATATGAGATTACAATTTTTTTTAAATGCATGTATTTTAGGAGTTATGGGATATTATCTGTGGAAAAACGGAATGAATTGAACAAAACATTCATACCTGCAGATAATAATCATTGTATTATTAACAATTTGACAACTATGAAGATGGATTGCAAACCTTTTATGGATATTTGTACAACTATTCAGCTTTATTTCATCATAATCTTCCTGGTTAAGTTATCTTATATTTTTAGTAATCTTATATTTCTGATAACAAAACTGAAAAGTTGAGAAATAATAATGATGTGTTATTTCGATATAACGGGATTGACCAGCCCCGACTACAAAGAACAGTATCTTACATCCCCACAGGAAAGCTTGCAAACATCCTATCACCTGAGTATAAACATATCACACTAACACACATTGGCTATGTTTGCATGGGACCACTATCATTTTAAACTTTAAGCTTGAAAAACCTCAAAGTTTTTAATTTAAACTAACAACGACATGGATTCACACAGAATAAAAACAATGAGTGCTCAAAGTTTTAAACTACAAGTTTGTGAAACCTCAAAGTTAATTGCATCCACATGGCATATAACTTTGAATAAAGATCCCCCACTGCTCATAGTTTGCAATTTAACCATAGCATTGGTCACGGATTACAACTTCAAGTAAACAAAAAAGTTTGAAACCAGGAGTGCGTCCACAAGGTCCTCTTAAAAGTTTAAAAACCAAAAGCTACACTTTAAGTCGACAGTTTTGTGTGAACTTATCTATGATGTCTGGGTTTGTGTAGAAGAATAATGCTGGTACTTCTCTCAGTGCTTGATACAGATGCACTTGGCTTCGGTGAAGAATTCCATGGATTCGTTGACCCCTTCTCGACCTACCCCAGAAGCCTTCATACCTCCGAAAGGCATGTTGAGGTCACGAACCATCCAGCAGTTGGCCCACACCGTTCCGGCCTGCAAGAAAGACAGATGGAATGATACATGAATACAAAATAATAGCGTGATCATAAATTCTTACAAAAACTCAATCTAAAGCAATTTCATTAGCCTTGTATGTCATCGTTTGATAGGTGCAAACATCACCAGGCGCAGATCCAGGGAGGGGGGGCTGAGCGGGCCTTGGCCTCCCCCAATAAAAAAAGACGGGCCCCTACCACTGGCCCAAAAAAAAGTTTAAAAAAATAAAAAAGATGGTGACCAGAAATTTACATTTTTTCTTTTTTTGCTCAAGGGGGGTTGAGTAAAAAAATAATTTAGTGCCCCCCACTGAGTGAAATATCGGCCGGCGTGATTTTCAAATTTCCTGGGACAAAAAAAGGAAGAAAAAAAATGTAGTGCACACTTAATTTCAAATTGATTTAAAAATTGGGCCTCCCTCCCTAAGAAATCCTGGATCCGCACCTGAACATCACAATGTCCTATTCCTGGTAAATAATCAAATTATGATTTGTACAGGCATTACAACTGGCTAATGAAATTGCCCTTGAGTAGATTTCTTGAAATTATTTGGGATTGTGATTAATTTCTGGATGTAGAGAGCATATAATGGATCTCGGTGCTTTACAGTTTGGTTTATAACCATAACATTCAGATTAGCCCCCAATCATAAGTCCCAAATTTTTTTAAGAGGTTCATCTTAACCTATGGTTTAAATATCAATAAAGCGTAATACGCGAGCGTTGCTCTTGATCAATGTCCAACATACTGTTCATGGAGTAAATGACCATTGCAAGAGTCAACTAATTTTCAATTGCTGGAAATCTATGCAAAATATACATACAATAAAGACAATTGTACACATTCCTGCTTTTATTGATATAGAATAAAAAATTAATAATGCATTCATAAATTTTTTATTCTAAAGTGCTTTTTTTCATTGTCAGGGTCCTCCTAAGTTGAGATTGATCTGAATTCATTGCAAGTCATCCCATCAACTGAATACTTACACACTCCACCTATATATTACACACATTTGTGTAAGATATAAAGTCACAATCGATTTGAATTAATTGCAGCTAGGTATTTTAAGATGGGGTGAAGAATTCAAGTAGACCTTCAAATGGAAGGATTCTCACCTGAAGTTTCTGAGACACACGGTGCGTTCTTCCAACATCCTTTGTCCAGACACAAGCCGCTAGACCATACTTCACGCAGTTCGCCTTCTCAATGGCCTGCAAATGGAATGAAAGAAGAACATTTAAACATCTATTATCTTTGTTGTAAAGGAATTTGTTGGCTTTGCACCAAGTAAATAAAGATCTTATTCTACTGGGTGCAAGCCAAATATTTCTTTACAACAATTGAAACTTCTCCCAGGAAGCGTAACATTCAAAGCTATTGTCTTACTGGTGGACAGATGTATGTTAATAAGTCAGAATGAGTCAGGAGAGCTGAGGTATTTGTTTCCAGTTCATCGTGACTGTGCCATGGACCAGTGACAGCCTGGTGGTAGATTCGCTGTCCGGCAAGCAGTATGATCAAATCCTGCTAGTTCCAAGATGTTTTCTCACTTGTTTTCAATTACAAAATCGAGCATACAATCTTCATCCACTGGGTGCAATCCGAAAATGTCTTTACAATAATTGGAACTTCTCCCAGGAAGCCTAACATTCAAATATATTTTCTTCTTTTTCTTACATGTTGATGATCAGCCCTAAAATGGGTCTACACACCTTTCTTCATCCCTCTCTGTCCCAAGCATTCTTCTTCATCATGTCACATCTTTTGGCATGTGTCATTTCACACACCACACCAGTTCTTGGTCTACATGTACCTCTTCCCCATTTCATTGGCGATCCATCTTCCCTTCCAGTATGTCTTCCAAGGACATTATTCCCCTTGAAGAAGTGTCCCATGCACTGTTTTCCCCCAAGAATTTCAAATAGCTCTTCTAAAAATCTATACATAAATCAACATAAATGAGTGATTTTGCTACGCTGGAATGGAGAGATTAAAATGATTCTGAACACTGAGTGTCAAATGGCCGAGACAATAAATATGAGCACTGACGGACATAAGTAGTAAAGCATTTATCATGTAAATCCAGGGTATCACTAACATAGCATTTTGAAGGAAGACCATCTTGCATCATTTCTACGACACGTACTGTAGCGGTGAACGTCCTGTACTAAAATTCCTAACTTCAACCCTGGACTAAACACTATATACAACCTTGACACAGAACCGATCCTGAAACCCAAATAGCAACCCTAAAACGAAATCTTGATGATGAAAAACACCTGGAGCAAAAGTCATTGGGGACAATTTTCGGGTCACACTCACATCTTCTTCTGTGGTGAAAGGAGCGATACAGACGACGGGACCAAAGATCTCCTCCTGCATACATCTGCTATGTGGTCCTAGCCCGGTGATTACTGTAGGTGCCATGTAGTAACCCTAGAAAGGAAAGAAAGAACATTGGATCGAGGTCCATTGACACTAAACTTCAAAGGTAGAATAATTTAACATTTTACAGGAAATTGGGCAAAACATGTCATCTCCCGTGCACCTCACTCCTTCCCCTCCCTCTTCCTAATGTACGAGTCTCAACAAGTGCATTGCATGGATCATCCTTCATTCCCATGCACTTTATTTGATGGTTAAAGAAATTTGTATAAATTTTTGAAAATTTTTGAAATGAAAAGATATGTCACAATGCAAAGGTAAGTCATGGAAAGAATCTTCCTTTAATTTCTGACAATCTTGTTTGTACAATGTTACAGCAATTACAAAAAAAGGAAAGAAAACTCACATTTTTATTTTTCTCTGGAATACACATCTCATCCACCCCTTCACCACAATGGACTGTGCCACCTTCTTCAATGGCAAGTGCAACGTAACCTCTGACCTTATTGAGATGCTCCTTGCTGATGAGGGCACCGAGCTTTGAGGAGTCTTCTGATGGAGGACCAACCACCATTTTTCTACATAAAGAAATAAAAAATCAAATAAACAAATAAACAAATTTGTAGAATTTTATGGTCTACTGGCTATTAAAGTCACTGGATTATGGATCACAAAGTACGTCAGCATTGCTGCCATAATGGCGCTCTAGTATTTCAAGAAAGTAACTCCTGCCAGGTACCCATTTACCTCACCTGGGTCGAGTGTGGCAAATGTAGATTAATGTCTAGCTAAAGGACATTAGTGCCGCGGCAGGAAACGCGAACCATATGATCCACATTCCGGTGACTTATCCACTAGACCAAGACACTTCTGTGGATTATTTGGGGTCATTTGTACCATGTGCTATCTACCAACTGGTCTAGTGAGACTACTCACGAAATTTGCGAAAAATTGCAGGGACGCCAAAGTTCATGGTTTTATGTTACAGTAGAAGACTATGAAACATCTTTATTGGACTCACCTTGCAGCAGCAACATATTTCTCGACAAACTTTTCCAGAATGCTTTCTTGTACAAAGAACCTGCTCATGCACAGGCAGATCTCCCCCTGGTTCATGAACCCTGACCTGACCACCGTCGGGATGATCTCGTCAAGGTCGACATCGTCGAACACCACGGCTGCATTCTTCCCTCCAAGCTAGAGTGAGTGGATAAGTGCAAAGGAAGAATCAAACAAGTAATGCAGAAATATATGTCTGAGGCAGGACTCTGAGCTAAGTGGGACAAGCTTGAGAGTTTAAAGGATACTTGAACATTTTGAAAGGTACTAGGACAGGAAATGTCAAAAGATCAGTCTAAAAGTCTAAAAGTCAGAAAAGTAAGAAAAAAATTAGTATAAATATCAGGGGGCATCATCTCTTCAGAAACACTGAAAAATTCATCACAAAGGTTTATGGTTCATAGTAAGTTATGGCAAACTTCAGCTGTTTATTAACTAAAAGCTCAAACTGCCAATGATTGAATATTCTTGAAAATTTACAAAATGAAGTGACCTTGCTTTGTTCTTTTCTGGGAACGGGGGAGGGGAGGGGTCATGCCATAATAAAAATGTACATACCTCAAAAGAGATTTTTTTACAGAGGGGTGATGCAAGGGCCATTATCTTCCTTCCTGTTTCTGTACCACCAGTGAAGGAGACCAGAGGAATGTCAGGGTGTTCAACGATTGCAGATCCTGCTCTAGGTCCTAACCCATAGACCATGTTCACCACACCATTAGGAAGACCTGGTGATATACAAATAAAGAAATGTATTTAAATAACCATGCAGTACTGATATGTAAACATGTTGACTACTACCTTCACTCATTCCCATAGGCCTAGTACAGGGACCATGTGGTTCCTGTATGCAATGGGTTAAAATCAGGAAATTGAAAGAAAGTGTGCATGGCAAATATAGGCAATAGACACAAAAAGGTCTAGACATGCCCATCAACTAGATCGTTCTTCGATTGTGGAGGACAAGAATATGGATAAACCAACAAAGAATTGTTCAATGTGTACATTTGTCCTTTTGTAAATCACTTCATCCATTCATTTTGTACATGATGTGCATAGCAGACAACATGAAAGGGAAGTTTGTTTTAGTTGCACCCACATGCAAAATTAAATCAACTTTAGTATGTAGACTTTAATACTGGGCCATGGCTTCAGAATATTCTGAAAATTCCAGCTACCGGTACTACACTCAGAGCAGTGTGTCATTTGTGTTAGGGTGATCCTGCATACTCTCCAGCAACGATTGCTCAAAGCTTTACTTCATCATAAGTATAGGGTCTGGTTTGCAATTGGGTTTTACATTATGTTTAGGGTTAAGGTAAGTTATAGAGTTTGGTCAAAGGTTGAATTTACGACTTTGGTTGGCACTGGAAGTTGACTGCAGAGCAATTTTCACAGGAGCATTAGTCGTGTAATATCCATAATGCAAATGAACCAACCTGCTTTGACCATTAACTTGGCCATTTTCCATGATGTCACGGAGGTCATCTCGCTCGGTTTGCAGACACAGGTGTTGCCCGTGGCGATACAGGGCGCAATCTTGAACGTGAGGAGATAGAGGGGTAGGTTCCATGGACTGATCATACCCGCTACCCCAATTGGCATGTGCATGGTGTAGTTGGTAGCTCCAACTTCCTCAAGCAAGGTGGAGCTGTAATGGAAAATGAAATGCATTTCATTCAATAAGAGATAATAAGATACTTGCATAACCCCCCTAAAAAAAATAATTTAAAAAAACCTTAATGTTTTTAATGGTAATAACAACACTACTACTACTACTACTACTACTACTACTACTACTACTACTACTACTACAACTACTACTACAGCTTAAATTGTCCATGTTTTTTTTAAGCATTTTATAATGGATAAAGAGTATGCAGAAACATAATTCAAGCACTTCTATTTACATTTGAAATTGATACACATAAACTCTAAAGGTGAATATCTTACAAATTCACTCTTCAAATGCCTCATTTCCAATAGAAAAAATGAATGAGAGAGAGAGAGAGAGAGAGAGAGAAGAGGGGGTGGAAGAGCAATACAAATCTGATGAAATTGTCCAATGCAAGCAACGAATCATGATCTTTTTTTAATCCCTTGGGAAATATCCCTCTGGTATAAAGAGAGAATGATCACAACCATAGGCTGAATAGGAACACATTGTGAACCACATGTATTCAATGCATTCAATGAAATGTTGTTCATGATGTACAATTATATATGAACCTCGATCCAGCCACTCAGCTATGACTAACATTATAATATCTACTCTTATGTGGAATGGTATACAAATAGTTCAGGAGTACGAGTGCATAAGTGAATATGGAATGCATGCAGGCTAAATCACAACAGGAAAAATGACCAAGATTTGTCAAGTTCATGCACTGTCAGTCTCACTGCACAAAAGTATCACTAATTAATGCATGAGGTGCAACAACCTGAATTGTTTGATTGATAAAACAGGTTGACATTATAATCTACAATAACTTATTACCTACAATGTACATGTACTCTACATTATGAATAAAATACAAGAAATACACTGTAGGCTATAAACCCGATCAAAAGGCCAAGAATCATATAGTCATGGAGGCTGCCGTTTGCTTTGAATGAGTCGTAATGACCACAGTAATAATTGAAACCAGACAGTGCAACGCACTTCACAATGTGCATCTTCAATGTCCTTGCCACAAGTATTAAACCAATGTGCGTTTTCAACTGCGTGCTTACTCTGCACATGCTAGTTGCACATGTATGCACTCTTAGCTGTGCAATACCACTTCAGCTGGGCATTATCGCTTAGATTGCAACTTTTTTTAATTGTAACTTTTTATGCACAATAGGGAAGCGTAATTCAACAGCCATCTTTGCCACAACTACCAGTTGATACTAATTCTTTTCTTTGCAAAGCATGCAAGTGTTGGCAGCTGAAATACACCGAGGTATTCCTTTTTTCAACAAGAATCACAAATTGAAATTAGAATGTCACATTTTTTTAGTATGTAACATAATTATAAACAACGAACATGTGACAAAGTAGACTGCGGCAAACAGGTTTGTTCAATTGGTCGATCATAGCCAGTAAAGAGTTGGGTTTTTTCAAATGGTGATATTTTCCAAACCTGTTTCTTGTGTGAAGAATTGATGATGCGAAGAAGCGGAAGTTATGCACAACCCTTGGGATGTCTACCGCCCTCGCCAGCCAGATGGGTTTTCCTTGGTCACGCGACTCAATCCTTGCAAGCTCGTCAAGGTTTTCTTCGATAAGATCGGCTATCTTGTTCATCATCTTGGCTCTCTCTGCTGGGGTTTTGGAGGACCATCTGGAGGGAGTTTGGAAAGAAAATACACATGTATACATGGGAATGGAATTAAGATTGTCAATGTTCCCCATCGTTATGTGTTCACTGGTGCAGACTCAATTTGGCTCATACAATTTTCTGACATGTATAATCTTTTATCTGAATGTCATGAAGACCACATGCAGTCAACATACTGCACTTGCTTGAATACATTTTGAAATGACTGAAGGTAGATAAATAATACTCCACCCTCATCAGTTCTACCTGGGTATACACTTGCTTAGGGACAGAAGCTTGTCACATAGAGGCACCGATGTAAGACACAAAAGTAGTACAGCCAGAAAATAAAGTTTTCTTGACAATACTGAGAAAAAAATATCAGGTTATTTTGAGAAAGCAGGGTTCCTTCCACATGTTATACAAAGGGAGGGAGGGGTGGTTCACATCAGATTTTATCTGAAGATTGATCAGATATCATTTGGACAAGGATATGTTCTTCTCAACTGTCACTGTAGAGGCAACTCAAGGTCATCCATTCAAACTCTTTCAGAAAAGAAGCAGACTGGATGTGATAGCAAGTGCTTTCTTAGTGGTGAGCGACTGGAACTCCCTACCAACTGTAACTGTGATTGTCACTGCCACATCTATGAACTCTTTCAAAGCCAGGCTTGACAAATTTTGGTGTGGTGAACTATATTTTCACCCTTTGGAAAATAAAATTAACATTGAAGCAATGTGCACATTATACACTGACAATGCCCCATGTCAACAGATCAAATTATTGGAAAAGGAAGAGGGAACTTGGATGACAGATAGACCTGGAAACTTGACTGCAGATTTCTGCACTTTTTGAGTACATCCACTAATAAGGTAATAAGAAGCAGTATTTCAAACATTTATCATCCTACATAACATCATTGTACCTTTAAACCCTATAATATACGCTGGGAACTATAGTATAAGGACGTTACTCTTTATGACTTAAAGGAGATACTGCCCTACTCCATGTAGCTCTCTGCAAACGATATTTTGTAAATCTCAGTGTTTGTGAATGCTTGTATCTCTGCAATATCAAGGGTTGAACACACTTTCTAGAAATACTGTTCTCATTGCAATATACATTTAGTACCGGTAACTGGAAGTTGATTACACTTAGAAAATATTAACACACCTCCTGAAGTGTCTATTGAAATGATAACACTGTAGACACTTTGCAAGATAACAATATACTCACTGATATTATACTACAAACTATAAAACAAATAATAAGTTTTATGCTGAAATCAAAGGTCTATAATATAATACCCATAATAATATTGATATAAAAAAGGGTGTGTCTGTCGTAAATATAGATACCGTAACAACAATTCTTGTGTCTCATGTTTTCTTATCTTGTGTCTATTGGTTCTGTGCTTCAGGAATGATCCAGAATGATAAATTTACATATGCCTACTGGTATAATGTTGCATGATCTGTAATCTGCTGTTTTTGTTTGACATAGGCCAAGCATTGAATGAAAATGTAATAATAATAATAGTAATAATAATAATGATGATGATGATGATGATGGTGATGATGGTGATGATGATGATGATGATGATGATAATAATAATGTTAATGAAATGATGAATGTAGCTCCATCTGTTTTAGCCGTTGCATTAAATTCTTTAATTTGATTTCTTGAATGTAAAAAGCTAACTACAGCTACATGGATATGGATGTACGATCTCCAGTCATTTTGTTTTACTTTTAGGCTCAACCTCTCATCCGATGTTCGAGGTTATAGCCGAGGCAATTTATCACATGTGTCTGAGTGTCAGGCTCTGCTTTGCATCTATATAATAATAGCGGGAGGTTTTGGGGCCTTTGGACGCCGAAAATTTTTTTGCTGCTGCTCCTCGGAACGTGCCCTTTTAGGGAACTTGCCCTTTTAGGGAACTTGCCCTTTTAGGGAACTTGTACCTGAGGTGCCGAAGCTGTGCCTCGCCGGGTTAGTATTTCGCGAAAGCCTGCCGTTTGGCTGCAAAATATGATTTTCCATAATAAGCGCCATTGACAAATACAACCTGGATGGTTTGCAACCTGCTACGCCCACTGCCCGCCTGTATACAAACAGTCTATTAAATATCACCGCAAGTGCTCGCAAATTATACCACCCATCCAGTACCAGTGATCCATGAACACAAAGCTTTATACCAGGCGTCCAGATTTATTGCCCAGAAATCAGTTGGTTCTACAATGGGAGGAACCCAAGATTTAAACCTTTAAAAATTTAAACGATGATCTTAGACATGCAGTTCTTCATGCAATTCAGATCTTTCACAACACCAAAATAAGGACACAGAAGAAGAAAAACAAGAAGGTTAAATGTCTGTTAAACAGAACAGTCTTCATGGAAGAAATCATGATCAAGATCATGATCTGAACAGCATTCCGTATGCGTTCTTTTTCTTCAAAACATTCTCGGGTAAATACCTTAGGCATAATTCTTTTATTTCGATTTATGTAGTACTGAACGTAGTATTATTCTGTTAAATTTTTCCATACATGTCTAGACTTTCTGGGTTTTCGAACAGCCAGAAAGTCTAGACATGTATG
Organism: Mesocentrotus franciscanus; assembly: GCA_037976565.1. Taxonomy (NCBI): domain Eukaryota; kingdom Metazoa; phylum Echinodermata; class Echinoidea; order Camarodonta; family Strongylocentrotidae; genus Mesocentrotus; species Mesocentrotus franciscanus. The sequence goes on from CP137668.1 coordinate 10,595,263, forward strand.
GACATTTACAAGTGTGTCAGCTCATGAGCCAGCTCGAGCTTCCTCACCTGGACCCCGGGCCTGGACCCTGCCCTGGATAGAACGTCAATGAATGAGCGAGTGAGTGTGATCGTTGTGACTATAGTATAGTATAGTTACTATAGTACTACTGTACAGGGAAAAAAATACACGGGGGCTCGGGGCGAATTAGCCCCCGAAAGTCATAAATGAGCCCCAAAAATTTGCATAGGGTTCAATGCAAAACAAATTAAAGAGTGTTATTTTCATGCAAGCAAGCTTGAAAAGTAGCCCCGAAATTTTTAAATATTTTTTCCCTGCTACTGTACTGAGCCCGACCTTGGCTTGAGAAACTCAACCGCATGGGACTGCATGCTGCCAACAACCTAGCCAATATACCCAGCAACCAACCAGTTCCAACTACTTTATTGAAAACAAGATGTCAAGTATAAAGGTATTTACATTATGTAACTAATGATCCTTCTAGCTATACAATTATTGTATAATATTAAAAAAATGAAGAGTTTTGTTGCAAAATAATAAATTGCCATTTTCAATAATTTTGAACTAAGGCCACAAAATTCAAAAGTATAATTCAAACATAAATCTTTTTCAATGATACAGAACTTCTTACATATTATGAAGCTGTATTTTGCAAGTTATCATCAGAAGCAACATTTCTCTTAGATAGAAATAACCGTCTGGTATGGGTCATTCTTTAATAAAACTGACATTTGTTGACATTCCCCATACACAGACGGTACCCCGTACGTCTCGCACCACAGGGAGAGATTGAGCCGATTGTGGACCACTTTTTACAAAAAAAACTTTCTCCCCCGATTTTCTTTATTTAGATCTAATTTTCTGATTTATAAATCAGATAGAAAAAAACTATGTCTATATTTTTCTTCTAAAAAATGTACAGTTATCAAATTTTTTATGACTTATTTCCAAATGCGAAATTTACGGACTTACTTTATACGAGTTATCCAATTTTTATTTTGGAACCAATGAAACGGTACGTTCATGATTCGAACTGGTAATCTATGACATGACCCAGCCGCATATATTTCCGGGTCAACTTACCAAAACAATGACAATGGCCAATCAGAACACTCGGTTTGATATTGGGTTTATGAATATTCAAATATCACTGGGTCAAGGGCCGACTTGTACGTAGCTATTGGACGTTCGAAAAGAAAAAATGAATATTCATCAACTCAAACCAAGATGGCTGACAACAAATCATGTTGACTACAAGATTTTCTCGGATTAATCATTAATTTAGGATCTAAATGAGCATGCAAGCTATCGTATTCAAGTCAAAGTAGATATTTCTGTGTTATTTTTTATCTTAAATAATCTTCAGGGTAATATTGCAGCCAAAGTGAATATGTGAAGACGTAAAGAGTGAAAAATCTCGTTGCATATCACATTCATCTCGGTCCGGCTACACCGAATCATTCGTTCCGCACACTACCGCATAGCCGTACTTCAGTCTATGTATAGAGGCGGTCAGAGGAGCCAGATGTAATCACAGCAGAACAACAGTCGATATCAGAGACTGAAGCTTTCGGTCTACATTTCTCTTAGTCTTATTAATATTTCTATTATGATTCAGCAGCAGCAACCTTCAAACACAAATATCTAGAATTCACCAAAATGGATTTATTGGCTATTGCATTTTGCAACAAAACTCTTCACATTTTTCGGTCCACATAGGGGTTATTCTAGACAGAAATAACCGTCTGGTATGGGTCATTCTTTAATAAAACTGACATTTGTTGACATTCCCCATACACAGACGGTAACCAATACGGCTCGCAACGGGGGGAGAGATTGAGCCGATTGTGCAGCACTTGTTACCCGAAACTTTCTCCCACGATTTTCCTTATTTAGATCTAATTTTCTGATTTATAAATCAGATACAAAAATACTATGTCTATTTTTCTCCTATGTACAGTTATCAATTTTTAATGAATTATTTCTAAATGCAAAATTTACGGACTTACGTATATGAATTATCCAATTTTTATCTCAGAACCAAGGAAACGGTACGTTCATGCATTCGAACTGGTAATCTATGACATGACCCGCCCGATATATTTCGGGTCAACCGACCAAAACAAGCCCAATGGCCAATCAGAGCACGTGTTTGATATTGGGCTTATGAATATTCAAACATCACCGGCTCAAGCCGGGCTGACTCATACGTAGCTATTGGACGTTCGAAAAGAAAAAATGAATATTCATCAACTTAAACCAAGATGGCTGACAACAAATCTTGTTGACTACAAGACTTTCTCGGATTAATCATTAATATAGGATCTAAATGAGCAAGCTATCGTAAGTCAAAGTAGATATTTCTGTGTTACTTTTCATCTTAATTAATATTCAGTGTAATATTGCAGCCAAAGTGGATATATGAAGACGTAAAGAGTGAAAAATCTCGATGCATATCTCATTCATCGCGGTCGGCCGAACCGAACCATTCGTTCCGCACACTACTGCATACGCCGTACTTCAGTCTATGTATAGAGGCGGTCAGAGGAGCCAGATGCAATCTCAGCGGAACAACCGTCGATATCAGAGACTGAAGCTTTCGGTCTAGGGTTATTCTTGCCTTTCCAAAATTCCAATCTAATTGTTGCAGTCAAACTCATCAAATCTCAATACACTTTCAGTACCCGTGGATTTCCACGGCCACGGGTTCCACTAGTTCACTTAATATACCTGTACAAAGTTGATTTGAAAATAAATCTGCCTTTCACTGTATCGCTGTCATTGTCTGCTTTCACTTTCAGCTCGAGTGCTTCTTGTCCGTTCTCTCGTTCATAATCATACTTACATTGGAAAGGCACGTTTGGCGGCGGCCACTGCCAGATCAACCTCCTGCTTCCCACTGTCCGGAATTCGGGCCCAAACTTCTCCAACGGATGGATCAAAGCTGTCTAGAAAACTGGAGGCTGGCACGAACGCTCCGTCGATGAAATTTTCTAGAGTTAATTCTGCCATTCTGCGACGTTTTTCGTGCAGATCCGTTGTCATAATCTAGGGCAGCTGCAGCTAGTAGGGGTCCCTTCTTGCTGTTTTCACTGCTAAATACCACGAGCGAGAGAGCGCTTGAAAATCTCACGCGTTGTTTATATTGATCGAGTACTGTTGTACTAGTAGTGGATCGGAGCGAGCGAGCTGTCTCGTACCGGAAAGCCGTGCTATGATTGGATGAACGTGGGGGTGTGTCTAGGGTGTGAAAACGATCATGTTGAACATGACATGTGGCTGTGACAAGAAAGTTCGTTAACATGTAGAAAGTCCGTTGACCTTGACTGAAAGATTAATTTTGGTCTTGGGCCTCTATATCTACGTCAGGATGTCATGAATCTCTGTAAATTGTGGAATTTCGCTGATATACCCTATGCAAATGAACGAACGAATGAATGAATTATTAATTGAACGGATGAATGAATTAAAGAGTTTTAAAAAATATAACTTAAATTAACAAATTAAGAAGTGCCGTAAACAAAAATTTTAAAAGATAATAGTCGTGATGGTGATGGGGTTGGTGTCTTTGACTTTGGTGATGACGTTGATGATGATGTTGATGATGGAAACGAAATATGTTATGGTTTTCTTGAACTTTACGAAATATGAAAATAGAACGAAACTAAAGTAAAACGATCACTCTCTGTCTTTCTTTCTTTCTTTCTTTCTTCTTCTTCTTCCTCTTCTTTCGTGTTTTCTCATTCTTTCTTTCTTTCTTTCTTCTTCTTCTTCTTTCTTTTGTCTTCTTCTTTCTTTCTTTCGTCTTCTTCATCTTCTTTCTTTCTTCTTCGTCTTCTTCTTCATCTTTCTTTCTTTCTTTCGCTCTTCTTCTTCATCTTGTTTATTCTTCTTCTTCTTGTTTTCTTCTTCTTCATCATCTTTCTTTCTTCTTCTTCATCTTTCTTTCTTCTTCTTCAACTTTCTTTCTTCTTCTTCAATTTTCTTTCTTTCTTCTTCTTTCTTTGTTTACTATCTTTCTTTCGCTCTTCTTCTTCCTCTTCTTGTTTTCTTCTTCTTCATCATCTTTCTTTCTTTCTTCTTCTTCTTCTTTCTTTTGTCTTCTTCTTTCTTTCGTCTTCTTCATCTTCTTTCTTTCTTCTTCTTCTTCATCTTTCTTTCTTTCTTCTTCTTCAACTTTCTTTCTTTCTTCTTCTTCATCTTTCTTTCTTTCTTCTTCTTCATCTTTCTTTCTTTCTTTCTTCTTCTTCTTGTTTTCTTCTTCTTCATCTTTCTTCTTCTTCATCTTTCTTTCATCTTCTTCATCTTTCTTTCTTCTTCTTCAACTTTCTTTCTTTCTTCTTCTTCATCTTTCTTTCTTCTTCTTCATCTTTCTTTTTTCTTCTTCATCTTTCTTTCTTCTTCTTCAACTTTCTTACTTTCTTCTTCTTTCTTTCTTTCTTTCTTTCGCTCTTCTTCTTCCTCTTCTTGTTTTTTCTTCTTCATCTTTCTTTCTTTCTGCTTCTTCTTCATCTTTCTTTCTTTCTTTTTTCTTCTTCTTCGTCTTTCTTTCTTCTTCTTTTTCTTCTTCTTCTTCTTCTTCATCTTTCTTTCTTTCTTCTTCTTCTTCTTCTTCTTCTTCTTCTTCTTCATCTTTATTTCTTTATTTCTTTCTTCTTCTTCGTCTTTCTTTCTTTCTTTTATTTATTTAGTTCTTCTTCTTCTTCTTCTTCTTCCTTTTCTTTCTTCTTCGTCTTCTTCTTCTTGAATAGATGGCAGTTTTAAGCCTTTTGAAAAAGTATTTATATCAATATTTAATACCGTCGGAACTTCAAACATTGATCAGTAATAAACTGAATGTTTTTATTCATACTTATCAACTTCCTTAATTTCCTGCTTTCAATACAAACAACTTGTTACAGGGTGCATGTACATTTTGGAAAAACTAATCCTTTCATCTCCCTGATCAGAGCTTTGCGAGACAGAGGGGCATGCAAACCTCCTTCCACTTCATCCCACCCCTTCCCTTCCTCCTATATTCCATACAACCCCCTCCTCTCTCTCCCTCCCTGTCTGCTTGCCTGCCTCCAATCCCCCTTCTCTCTCTCTCTCTCTATCCCCCTCTCTCTCCCTCTCTCTCTCTTTCTCTCTCTCTCTCTCTATATATATGTATATATATATATATATATATATATATATATAGCGAGAGAGAAAGAGAGAGAGAGAGGTGAGATAGATAGAAAAGGTAGAGAGAGGAAGAGACAGAGAGAAATAGAGATAGTTATAGAGATAGAGAGAAAGGGAGAGACAAAGAGACAGAGAGAGATAGAGAGAGATAGATGGGAGTGAGAGAGAGTGAGAGAGAGAGAGAGAGAGAGAGAGAGAGAATAGATAAATAACGATTATATACATACAGTGCGTATAAAAAAGTGTACCAACTTTGGTAGCCATTATGTGTGGGCGTATCCGGACACCTACCCCCTGGTCATCCATCCACCGGATTACCATCCCTAGGATAACCAACCTCTAGGACAACTACCCCCGGACAAGTACCCCCCTCCCGCACAACTACTCCCAGGCAACTACCCCTAGGATAGTTGTCCGGGGGAAAGTTGTCCTAGACGATGGTTGTCGTAGGGGGTAGTTGTCTGGGGGTAGTTGTCCAAGGGGGTAGTTGTCCTAGAGGTCGGTTATCCTAGGGGTGGTTATCCGGGGGTGGTTGTCCAGGGGGCATGGGTTATCTCATTCCATAAACAATTCCTCACTTATTAATACTGACGATTAGGCTGTTGAATATAAAAGGTGTGAATATCAACTCAAGCTAAAGGAAATCCTTATTACAAACAAAAAATTATAATATTCTCTTTGTTATGATGATTACAATACTAGATTAATTCGCATCCCTTGTTTAAGGTAACCCTTCTCATTGAGTGCTACAAAACCGATACAAAAAAATTGGGACGTTATCTTCTTTATGAAAGCCTACTGTCATTTTCTTTGATACTTATCATATGTGGTCCATCCTGCATTTGGATTTAGTGACCTTTGAGTTTTCATTCGCTATTCGATATAAACACATAATGCTCCTTACGCGTTTGAAATGGCGCGGCGGACAAGTGAGCAGAGAGAAATTAGATATCATGAAACAAGAAGTTAGTAGACTGTTCAAAATAGCTAAATGTTATCCTAGGGGTTTAAACAATTTTCTGTTAAAGCCTAGATACGTTGTATCATTATGAACAATGAAGCACGGCAACACGAGGCATAATTTAACTTTAAAAAATGATTTAAGACCAAAGAAGCACATGCATATGGCCTGACCCACATTCGTTCGATCAACCCAAACCTGGTCCAAATCTATATGACTCGATTGTAATGATGATGATGATGATGAAGATGATGATAATGATAATGCCTGCATGATGACGGAGAAATAGATGATAAGAATATTGACGATGATGATGATGATGATGATGATGATAATGCCTGCATGATGACGGAGAATATTGATGATGATAATGATGATGATAATGGTAATGATTGTTTTGATGATGTTGTTATTGCCAAGATTCTTTGACAACTTTGTGAAATGGCTTTCGAATCGATGCAATTTTCAGATAGAGGGAGAAGGGAGAGGGGAGAGAAAGGGAAAGGGGAGAGGGAGAGAAAGAGAGTGAGAGAAAGAGAGTGAGAGAGAGAGAGAGAGAGAAAGAAAGAGACAGACAGACAGACAGACAGGCAGGCAGAGAATGAAAGAAAAGAGAGAGAGAGGGAGAAACCGATAACCGTTAGCCCCTCGCAAATTCCAAGGGTGACTACTAAGCCGCGACATCGGTGTCACCCAATACATGGCTCTACCGGATATCCGAAGATGATGTAGATCGTTTTACGTACTGGTAAAACGCACTCTCCAAAACAATGGTTGATAATTCTAGGTAGGATAAAGGTTAAAGATACTAACAAAGTTTGACATTAAAAAAAAACAATGTTCAAATAGAACATGGTATACCTGGTAATTCCTGACACGGTCTGGTACGAAAGTGATTTCAATCTATGGTAGAAAGCATATAAATTGAGTGATCCAGCAGATAGTTGTAGAGTTTGGAGCTCGTTCTCTTTTAGAAGGCAACGAATCTAGAGAAAGCTTGTATCATCAGAGAGACCTTACTAACATGGAGGTGAAAGCGATAATCATCGTTGCCTTCGTGACTGCTCTTGCTATCTCTGGTAAGAAACACAATTATTACTCGGTATTACTTGATAAGTAATGAATATAAAGCCAACAAAATTAATGGATCACAGGAATAAACGATTATTTTATTTCTTATAATATGCGTTTCTCGTTAGACAATAAAAATATGATTTTTCTTTGGCCTACAGCATTCTGTTTTTCTTATGATAAAAAGAAATGGAAAATAAACAATGTTTTATGTTTCTGTACCATCTGGTATTCCAATTTAATTCGGTTAGAATTAGTCGTTTTGAATGTCCAACCGCATGTACTCTGGTAAGGTATAACACACCAGGAAAACAAACGTCGAAGGAGCCGAGATACCAATGTGATGGGGTGATGGGTCACCTACTATAAACCAATGTATAGCTCAAGATGATAATGCAAAATGTGATTAATTAAATCGAATACTGAACATCAGATCATTCGATGCGTTTCACCAACGTGAACATAGGCTCTTAAAATGATAATGATCCTCTTTAAACTTATAGATGCAGTCATTTATAAATGATGTAAGTATGTATTTTAGTGCCGCGTATGATATAACTCAGTGCCATTGTGCTATTTTTGTTTTTGCTTTTTTATATTATTTTGGTTTTATCAAAGAGTGAGGTAAATTGTAACTAAAAAATTTGGGTTCAATTATAAGATAGCGTGGCGGGAATTAAAGACTTTGTCTGACAAATGTATTCGATGATTTCATTACCCCCTATACAGCTCACGCACAAAGTCAAAGAGATTCACATGAACGACGAGGAAATGGCAGAGAGAGGGGACAAGGTCGCTTTGGAGGAAGGCCTGATGGAATGCAGATGGGTGGACCTAGGCAAGATGGTGTACCAATGGGTGGTAGGAGTTTTGATGGACCTGGATCTGATGCCCCACAGATGGGTGGACCTAGGCAAGATAGTGGACCAATGAGTGGAAGGAGGTTCGATGGACCTGGATCTGGTGCCCCACAGATGGATGGACGGAGACAAAATGGCGGTCCGATGGGTGGTAGGAGATTCGACGGACCTGGATTTGGTGGCTCCAGACCAAATGGTGCTGGAAGACCTTTCTTCGGTCAAGGAGGCAGGCATGGTGATGGAGAAGAAGAAACTGATGCTGCCCAACACATTGGCGATGGTCTAGGAGGGTCCGGTCGGTTTGATGATCCTGGACGTGGTCATTATAGTCACCGTCAAGGTCCTCCTCAGGACCAAGTAGATAAACAACCGTTCGGTCAGCGCAACGACAGCGGCAAGGAGGATGGCCGTCCTCACCCTCACCATGGCCAACACCACCAACACCACCACCACCATCACCATAACCACACAGAGGAACAACCGTTCGGTCAGCGCAACGACAGCAGCGAGGAGGATGACCGTCCTCATCCTCACCGTCCTCATCCTCAACATGGCAACCACCACCAACACCATCATCATAACCACACAGAGGAACGACCGTTCGGTCAGCGCAACGACAGCAGCGAGGGGGATGGCCGTCCTCACCCTCACCATGGCCAACACCACCACCATCACCATAACCACACAGAGGAACAACCGTTCGGTCAGCGCAACGACAGCAGCCAGGAGGATGGCCGTCCTCATCCTCACCATGGCCACCACCACCAACACCATCATCATAACCACACAGAGGGTCAGCAAGGTTATAATAAGATGGGAGATCTTCCCCACCCTCACCACAACAATACCGGAGATGGAGATCAGGACAGACCAATGTTTGAGACGAGGCCCTTCCGGTTCAACCCCTTTGGTAGAAAGCCTTTCGGAGACCGTCCCTTCGGCAGACGCAACGGAACTGTAGAAGGATCTCCCAGGCGTGAAGCCCCACAGATGAATGGACGGAGACAAAATGGCGGTCTGATGGGTGGTAGGAGATTCGACGGGCCCGGTCGGTTTGATGTTCCTGGACGTGGTCATCATGGTCACCGTCAATGGTGAGAATGAAAGTGGGGGAGGAGGCGCATTCCAACGACGGAAAACCGAACGACGCCTTCACTTCCTGAAGTGGTCGAGACGGCAATCAATGAAGGAGACACCAATGTGATCGTCGAGGTGTAGGATTTGTTTTTTTTTAAAGAAGAAAACACATATTGCTTTTGTTAAGATATAATATATATATATATAATTCACCAATGGCTTTCATTGGACAGAATGTTTTTATCAACGCGCCATAATCGTACCAAAGACTACACTGTGTTTCTACAAAGTAAAATACAACAGACTCAAAGCCAGTGAAAGATGCATTAAAAATACTGACGAATTGTTAAACTCCTAATTCATACTGAATTTTAGAAATCTGTCTTGTAGAATAAAGATATAACTGAAATCATACAAATACTTGTGAAGCGTTCAATAATTTAGCCCCTATTATTTTCCTAACGCAGCTAGAATGATCATGTTATATATTTATTAAAGAAGACAAAAATGAAGGGAAAATGGATAGTCATATATATAAATATAGAGAGAGAGAGAGAGAGAGAGAGAGAATGCGATAGATAGATTTAAAAGAGAGAGAGAGAGGTGAGATAGATAGAAAAGGTAGATATAGGAAGAGACAGACAGAGAGAGAGATGGGAGTGAGATAGAGTGAGATGGAGAGAGAGAGAGAGAATGCGATAGATAGATTTAAACGAGAGAGAGAGAGAGGTGAGATAGATAGAAAAGGTAGATATAGGAAGAGACAGACAGAGAGAGAGATGGGAGTGAGATAGAGTGAGATGGAGAGAGAGAGAGAGAGAGAGAATGCGATAGATAGATTTAAAAGAGAGAGAGAGAGAGGTGAGATAGATAGAAAAGGTAGATATAGGAAGAGACAGACAGAGAGAGAGATGGGAGTGAGATAGAGTGAGATGGAGAGAGAGAGAGAGAGAGAATGCGATAGATAGATTTAAACGAGAGAGAGAGAGAGGTGAGATAGATAGAAAAGGTAGATATAGGAAGAGACAGACAGAGAGAGAGATGGGAGTGAGATAGAGTGAGATGGAGAGAGAGAGAGAGAGAGAGAATGCGATAGATAGATTTAAACGAGAGAGAGAGAGAGGTGAGATAGATAGAAAAGGTAGATATAGGAAGAGACAGACAGAGAGAGAGATGAGATGAGATAGATGAGATGGAGAGAGAGAGAGAGAGAGAGAATGCGATAGATAGATTTAAACGAGAGAGAGAGAGAGGTGAGATAGATAGAAAAGGTAGATATAGGAAGAGACAGACAGAGAGAGAGATGGGAGTGAGATAGAGTGAGATGGAGAGAGAGAGAGAGAGAGAGAATGCGATAGATAGATTTAAACGAGAGAGAGAGAGAGGTGAGATAGATAGAAAAGGTAGATATAGGAAGAGACAGACAGAGAGAGAGATGGGAGTGAGATAGAGTGAGATGGAGAGAGAGAGAGAGAGAGAGAATGCGATAGATAGATTTAAAAGAGAGAGAGAGAGAGGTGAGATAGATAGAAAAGGTAGATATAGGAAGAGACAGACAGAGAGAGAGATGGGAGTGAGATAGAGTGAGATGGAGAGAGAGAGAGAGAGAGAGAGAATGCGATAGATAGATTTAAACGAGAGAGAGAGAGGGGTGAGATAGATAGAAAAGGTAGATATAGGAAGAGACAGACAGAGAGAGAGAGAGATGGGAGTGAGATAGAGTGAGATGGAGAGAGAGAGAGAGAGAGAGAAGATAAATAAATAGATATTTTATATATATATATATATATATATATATATATATATATATATATATATATATATATATATATATCAGTGTGTATCCAAAAAAAGTGTACCCGACTTTGGTAGCTTCTACTTAAAAATGTATAACCTATGTGACATTCAATCATATTTCATGAAATGTGTAAATGATACCCTGTCTAATGATTCTATATTCATAATTGTGCTGCCACGAAAGACTGAGAAGCAGGCTTTTTAAAAAGTATTGTCAAAATCCTCTTGTATCAAGTTTGGGCTGAAGCAATGAATGTGGGTCAAAAGCCATAAATTATGTGTGGGCTATCTCATTCCATAAACAATTCCTCATTCATTAATACTGACAATTAGGCTGTTGAAGATAAAATTTGTGAATATCAACTCAAGCTAAAGGAAATCCTTATTACAAACACAATTAATGATATCTTTGTTATGATGATTACAATCTTAAATTCATTCGCATCCGTTGTTTAAAGCGGGACTGCACTACTTGTAGCTCTATATAGCAAGCAATTCCTAAGCGGTACCCGATGGTTCCCCATGATCCCCTTTTACTTATGTTAATAGAGAGCTGAGTTGACACGCTGGGATGTCTAATCCCTCCTGGCCAAACTAGTGCAGACAGGCTTTAAGGTAACCTTTCTCATTGAGTGATACAAAACTGATAAAAATTGGGACGTTATCTTCTTTATGAAAGTCTACTGTCATTTTGTTTATACTTTCTTCAGTTTCAGTTCAGTTTGTTTTATTATCATATCGCAGCCTCAGCTGAATTACATGATAATTTACAATCAGATTAAAAATAACATCACATTTCATTACTACACAAAATATTTCATAATACAATGCATTTATATAAAAAAGGTACGTACAAAATAGATACTTTACATGTAATATAATTAATATTAGTCAATCTAAGAAACATAAATACTTAGTTTTCTTAAGCTATTTCCAGAAAAAATTCCTATGAAAGCTCGTCTGTAGTTGAAAGAGCATTTTTGTATGTTTTGAACAGTAAGAACAAATATAATTCATATGTATTTCATTAAAGGAAAGAAAAGAAAGTGTGGATGGTATACTTTAAACTTGAATCAAGAGCCACTTATTTTTATAATTGTTTACATAGCCTACTTATCTTTCCATATTTCATATTATAATTTCAGGCTACAGATATTAATCTACAGTATAGGCTTGCGGGTGCACCATGTGAGAGAGAGGGAGGATTGAGGAGTTCTGAAAAGAACTCTCGGTATTCTTTCTTGAGGGTGTGTAGTCCTGAAAAGGACTGTTGGTGTAGTCTTGAAAAAGACTATTGGTTATCTTTCTTAGTGACGACGGATAGTCAACCTATTCGAAACGTCGAGCCACTCCCGCTACTCATCCTCTCCAAGCACTATAGTTCTCCTTAGAACTATAAGCTAAGAAAGAAAGATAACCAATAGTCTTTTTCAAGACTACACCAGCAGTCCTTTTCAGGACTACACACCCTCAAGAAAGAATACCGAGAGTTCTTTTCAGAACTCCTCAATCCTCCCTCTCTTTCACATGGTGCACCCGCAAGCCTATACTGTATTTCTACATCACCATGCAAGCCGATACTTACAAGCAGATATTAATCTGGTTGTATTGTAATCAGGTCAGGAGAAGAAAGAAGAAAAAAGGTGAAATATTGAAAAATACAGAACATGTATAAATGTAGGCTCATGCATTATTAATTATTCTTATTATTCATTATTATTATTATTCATTATTATTCATTACTATTCATTTATTATTCACCCCTCTCACAATATCATCTGATTTTATTAATTAAGGCAAGAAGTCAAGAATCACAATTCGCGTTCTTACTGCACCTTTGTAACCTTTGAGTTTCCATTCGCTATTTGATATAAACACCAATATGTTCCTTACAAGTGTGAAATGGCGCGGCGGACAAGTGAGCAGAGAGAAATTAGATGTCATGAAACAAGAAGTTAGTAGGCTGTTCAAAATAGCTAAAAGTTATCATAGGGGTTAAAACAAGGTTCTGTGAAAGCTTAGATACGTTGTATCATTATGAACAATGAAGCACGGAAGCACGAGGCATGATTTAACTTTTAAAATGATTTAAGACCAAAGAAGCACATGCATATGGCCTGACCCACATTCGTTCGATCAGCCCAGACCTGGTACAAATCTATATGACTCGATTGTGATGATGATGATGATGATGATGATGATGATGATGATGATAAGGATGATGCCTGCATGATGACGGAGAAATAGATGATGAGAATATTGATGATGATGATAATGGTAATGATAATAATTGTTTTGATGATGTTGTTATTGCCTAGACTCTTTGACAACTTTATAAAATGGCTTTCGAATCAATGCAATATTTCAGATAGAGGGAGAGGGGGAGAGAGAAAAATAAGAGAGAGAGAGAGAGAGAGAGAGAGAGAAAGAAACAGACACGCAGGCAGAGAGAGAAAGAGAGAGAGAGAAAAAAACGATGACCATTAGCCCCCTCGCAAATTCCAGGGGTGACTACTAAAACGCGACATCGGTGTCACCCAATACATGGCTCTACCGGATATCCGAAGTTGATATAGATCGTTTTACGTACTGGTACAACGCACTCTCCAAAGCAATTGTTGATAAGTTTAAGTAGGATAAAGGTTAAAGATACTAAAAAGTTTGACATTGAAAAACAACAAAACAACAACCAGACCAGGGCATACCTGGTAATTCCTGACACGGTCTGGTACGAAAGTGATTTCAATCTAGGGTAGAAAGCCTATAAATTCAGTGATCCCGCAGATAGTTGTCCATTTTGGAGCTCGTCCTCTCTTAGAAGGCAACGAATATAGAAAAAAGCTAGGATCAGAGAGACCTTACTAACATGGAGATGAAGGCGATAATCATCGTTGCCTTTGTGGCTGCTCTTGCTATCTCGGGTAAGAAATCAAATTATTACTCGGTATTACTTGATAAGTGGTGAATATATAGCCAACAAATCACTCACAGGTGTATAATGATTATTTCATTTCTTATAATATGCGTTTCTAACTTGTTCATTACACAATAAAAATAAGATTTCTTCTTAGGCCTGCATCATTCCGTTTCTCGAATGAAAAAAAGAAATGGAAAATACACAATGTTTTATGTTTCTGTACCATCTGGTATTCAAATTCAAGTCGGTTAGAATTAGAAGTTATGAATATCCAACCGCATGTACTCTGGTAAGGTTTAACACAACGGGGAAAAGAAATCAAAAGAGGCGAGTTACCAATCTTATTTGTCACCTGCCATAAACCAATGTAGAGCTAAAGATAATAATGCAAAATGTGATTAATTAATTTATTCGGTGATTTCATTACCCCTTACAGCTCAGGCACGAAGAGATTTCCATGAACGACGAGGAAAGGAGAATGGCAGAGAGAGAGGACAAGGTCGCTTTAGAGGAAGGCCTGATGAAATGCAGATGGGTGGACCTAGGCAAGATGGTGGACCAATGGGTGGAAGGAGGTTTGATGGACCTGGATCTGGTGCCCCACAGATGGATGGACGGAGACAAAATGGCGGTCTGATGGGTGGTAGGAGATTCGACGGACCTCGATTTGGTGCCCCACAGATGGGTGGACCTAGGCAAGATGGTGGACCAATGGGTGGAAGGAGGTTTGATGGACCTGGACTTGGTGCCCCACAGATGGATGGACGGAGACAAAATGGCGGTCCGATGGGTGGTAGGAGATTCGACGGACCTGGATTTGGTGGCTCCAGACCAGATGGTGCTGGAAGACCCTTTTTTGGTCAAGGAGGCAGGCATGGTCACGGAGAAGAAGAAACTGATGCTGCCCAACGTGATGGTCCTGGACGCGATCCTCCTTCTCTTGACCAACCAGAGGAACACCCTCACCACCATCGCCACCATGGCCATCACCAGCACCCTCATCCCAGGAAGACAGGAGATGGAGATCAGGACAGACCAATGATTGAGACGAGGCCCTTCCGGTTCAACCCCTTGGGTAGAAAGCCTTTCGGAGACCGTCCCTTCGGCAGACGCAACGGAACCGAAGAAGGATCTCCCAGGCGAGATGGCAACCGTTATCCCTATGGCAACCGAGGACGTTGGGGTGAGAATGGAAGTCAGGAGGAGGAGCATCCAACGACGGAAAGCCTAACGACATCTTCACTACCTGGAGTGGTCGAGATCAAAATTAATGAAGTAGACACCAATGTGATCGTTGATGTGTAGATTTTGTATTTAAAAAAAGAGAGAAAACAGATTGCTTTTTGTTAATATGTAATACTATTCACCAATGTCTTTCATTGGACAGAACGCTTTTATTAACGCGTCATAATCGTACCAAAGACTACAATGTGTTTCTACAAATTCAAATACAACAGACTGGAAGCCAGTGAAAGATGCATGAAAATACTGACGAATTATTGAACTCCAATTTCATACTGAATTTTCGAAGACTTGTACAGAATAAAGATAATAACTGAACTCATACAAATACTTGTGAAGCGTTCAATAATGTAGCCCCTAGTACTTTCCTAAAGCAGCTGGATAGATCATGTTATAAATTTATTGAAGAAGACAACAATGAAGGGAAAATGGATATTCATATATATTCATATATATATATATATAGAGAGAGAGAGAGAGAGAGAGAGACAGGAAGAGAGAGAGACAGAGAGACAGAGAGAGAGACAGGAAGAGAGAGAGAGACAGAGAAACAGAGAGAGACAGAGAGAGAGAGAGACAGAGAGAGAGAGAATGAAAGAGATAGATAGAAAGAGAGAGCCAAGAGAGGTAAGATAGATAGAAAAGGTAGAGAGATGAAGAGAGATAGAGAAATAAAGAAAGAAAGATAGAAAGAGAGAGAGGGGGAGAGAGAAAGAGAGAGAGAGAGAGAGAGAGAGAGAGTAAGAGACAGAGAGATGGGAGTGAGAGAGTGAGAGAGAGAGAAAGAGAGAAGATAGATAAATAGAGATTATATATAGAGAGAGAGACAGAGAGAAAGAGAGTGAGAGAGAGAGAGAGAAGATAAATACATAAATATTATAATTTATATATAGAGAGAGAGAGAGACAGAGAGACAGAGAGAAAGACAGACAGACAGACAGGGAGACAGAGGGAGACAGAGAGAGAGAGGGGATATTATATATATATATATATATATATATATATATATTATATATATAGAACAAATAACTCAATTTAGTCCAGGCTAGAGAGCAAGGAACCTTGTTTTTTTATATATACAATGTATTTTGATGGTTTCTTGTCAATTTGAGGGTGCTGATTCCAAATCCGATGAGTGCCAGACGCGAAACCTTGAGCATTTTTCGTAAAATCCGAAAATTCAAAATGGCCGCCAAGATTTATGAAAACGCTTATTCTATGGCCATTTAACAGGTTATTTGATGTTTTATTGTCAATTCAAGGGTGCTGATCCCGAATCCGATGAGCACCAGGCGCGAAACCTTGAGCATTTTTCGTAAAATGCGAAAATTCAAAATGGCCGCCAAAATGGCCGCCAAATCATGAAAACACTTATTCTATGGCTATTTAACAGGTTATTTCATGGTTTCTTGTTAATTCGAGGTTGCTGATTCCAAATCCGATGAGTGCCATCCGCGAAACCTTAAGGATTTTCCAGAAAATATGAAAATCTAATATGGCCGCCAAATAAAATTAATTACACCTTAAAACCATTGATGAGCACCATTTAAGACCTCAGATGAGTTTTTTAAATGTGAAATTACCACCCGCAAAGAAAAATGCAAACACCCACACACACGCTCACCCATCCACACACCCACCCCACCCTGGCACACCCACACCAACCCCACCCCTCGTACACACACGCACAAACATCTACCACAAACATCACATAAAGTACACTGCCACATTTTTATAATGCATAACACAAACACAAATTTAAGACTTCTCATTCTAGATGGAGCCAGCTGATTTGTCACATCACTAGTGCTTCATATTCACCATGGAAACGAAGAACTGAGAACTAGACCCATGGTTAACTGGTTACTACGTGTAATTGTTTATTGATGTTTGAATGGTCCGTTAGAATATGCAAGTATGACAAAATTTGATTTCTCGTATAATTTACCGAAGATATGAGATGATCTACGCCCGGTAATTGGGATCATGGCATTATCAAGGGTAGCGATTTTAGCCAAAACCTTATTCTCTTATGAATTGGCTCCCTATCCACCCGCACTGTTCGACAAGAATGGTGATGCACGTTCCACAAGTGTAGTTAACGAAATGCAGAGGTGCCAGATGTTATCATTCTTGATGGATGTGCTCTTCTTTGGACCGTTCCTTGGCCTGCGTCTCCAGCAAAAGTGTGTACTTTTGTAGATGTTGCTGTAGCAACGTTCATAAAATATGCAGACAGTTGTCCAGTTCTTCATGTGGTTTTGGGCAGATACTACGAGAGCAGCATCAAGTCCTGTTGCCGAACAGCACGTGCAAAAGGTTGCAGCCGTTTATACAAGCTGAAGAGTGAGCCACCTCTGCCCAAACAGAATGTCATCCTACATGTATTAACTGCAAACAAGCAACAAGTCATCAAGATGGTCGTAGATCAGTTGTGTTCCATGCAAGTACCAGAGGGCAAATTATTGATCGTAAATGGACCTTATCCGCATCCAATTGTTGTTGGTTTTGGTGCACTTGAAGAAGAGGTGAAACGCGAAGAGGCAGATGTAATAATGGCCTACCACATGATAAAGGAGGCCAAAAATGGTCACTCACCTACCAAAGTTGTTAGCGATGACACATAATGTTCGGGTCTTTCTTCCACACCATCTACATTTCCAAACTAATGGCATACCACACACAACAAAGGTGGTAATAGAATCAACATCTCGCACGTACTCGAGCAGTCATAGATGTCAATGAGGTTATCAAGAAACCCATGCATTGACTGGATGTGACACCGTTTCCTGTTTCTATGGAGTAGGAAAGGTGTCTGCACTGAAGAATTTGGAGCCCTATCCTGATTCTCTACTCTTTGGGAATACTGAAACGCCTCTCGATGAAGTAATAGAATCCTGCTTGACATACGTGGCATCCCTATACGGAGAAGAACCAAATGACTCTCTTGACACAATGCGAAGGAACATTTTCACAAGGAAGGCTGGTGGCAAGCGTCTAGTCCCTCCCAAATTGATGAGTCTTCCATCAACTTTGGCCGCTTTTCGGCCACATTGCCAGCGTGCCCATTATCAAGCAGCGTTGTGGTTGGCTGCTGGCTAGCCAGTACACCCAGCTCTAGACCCATTGAAGAATGGATGGAAGACGAAGTCTTCTACGATTCAACCTGTATATCTCGAAAATGATCAGCCAGCGGCACCGGAAGAAGTCCTCAATATCATTAAGTGTGGGTGTAGGAGCGACTGCAGAATAGCCCAGTGCAACTGCACGAAATCTTCACTGGCATGCTCAGAATTTTGCCACTGTAAGAGCGATGTCGGCTGCCAAAATCCAATGAACAAGACATCAGAAGAGAGTGACAGTGACAGTGACATTAGCAGTTGTGAAGACTAGTGCGATTTGACATTGCTCATCACTGTGATTATGGAGGTGTTAAGACTAAAAAGACTTCAATTATGGTAAATGATTGTCTATATGGACACTGATATGGTTTACGATGAATATGTATATCATCTATATATATTCATTTATTCATTATTTCATTTATATATAACTTTCCCATTACACAAGTATACTTTGTTGTTTTCTAGCTAGCCTGCCGGGTTCACTGTACCGGTATCCACTGCAAAAGCGCAGGTGTTAAAGCAACACAACTTATCTATCGGACCACTCAGATAGATACAATTTGCTGTTATTATCACTCCCGTTTTCTAATATACTAGTAGTTGAAGCACTTGATTTCTGTCTTTAGCTAAATCAAAATTATTGACCCTTTAATAATAAACCATCCGATGCTCACAATGGTTAAGCTACCCATATTAAGACTAATTAACCTTGGGAATCTAGTATTGCATTTATGCTTTTGTGAGTTACCTCTAGATAAAGCACACACTCAGTATACCATTTCTTTGCATACAGTTGGCAAACATCATTGTACATGTTGGGTATATGTCGGCCATTTTAATTATAATTGGACAGGAAAAAAATCAAACTAATAGAGGACAGTTTCTTTGTTAGCAGATAAATGAGCTAAAGGTAAACAATTTGTACACTATGATGATAAGAATTAAGAAACTGCGTAACAATAAGTGATGTAGAGAAATTTTAGTAACAAAGAATCCTGCATGCTTTGGCGGCCATTTTTTATTTTTTTTATTTTCACACTTCCGCATCATATGCTCAAAGTTCGTATCTGGCAATCAACGGGTTTAGAATCAGCGCCCTCGATTTGCCCCCCAAAAAAACATCAAGCAACACGATAAATGTCCATAGAATAAACGTTTTCATGATTTGGCGGCCATTTTGAACTTTCGTACTTTGCGTAAAATGCTCAAGGTTCGCGTATGGCACTCATCGGATTTGGAATCAGCAACCTCGAATTAACAAGAAACCATCAAATAACCTGTTAAATAGCCATAGAATAAGCGTTTTCATGATTTGGCGGCCATTTTGTCGGCCATTTTGAATTTTCGCATTTTACGAAAAATGCTCAAGGTTTCGCGTCTGTTTCTCATCGAATTTAGAATCAGCACCCTCGAATTGACAAGAAAACTCAAATAACCTGTTAAATGGCCATAGAATAAGCGTTTTCATGATTTGGCGGCCATTTTGGCGGCCATTTTGAATTTTCGCATTTTACGAAAAATGCTCAAAGTTTCGCGTCTGGCACTCATCGGATTTGGAATCAGCACCCTCGAATTGACAAGAAACCATCAAAAAACATTGTATATATAACAAAACAAGGTTCGGGCCTTTTCCTATGGGGCCTAGCCTAGACTAATTTGGATAATCCTCCGTCACGGCAATATACAAATAACAATTAAAATAACTGAAATTAAAAACACTTGAGAGTTCACTTCTTCACTGTCAAAGATTTTTTGTAATTGTTTTAATTGTTATATATATATATATATATATCCCACTCCTTCTCTCTCTCTCTCTCTCTATTCCCATTCCATCTCTCTCTCTCTTTTCTCTCTCTCTCTCTCTCTCTCTTTTCCCCATCTTCTCTAACATTCCCTTTTCGTAATTAACTAATTGAGAAATCTGGCATCCCTATTTGGCCTACAACAGTATGCATATCGTCAGTCGCCCCCATCCACCCCGAGAAAAAAAATTGTGCAACATTGGTGCAATTGCTTATATTCTGGCGCGTTTATTCATAAATGCCACGGACAAATTAATTAATAGAGAATGGTGGAATTATCACAAAAATTGATACAAAATTAATGAATGTTCAAGCTTGAACAAAAGATTTATTGAAAGAGCAATCCAGGGGCCCTTTCATAAAACTTGTTATCTATATCAACTGCTAAATTTCTATGACAACTTTAAGCAAAACAAATATAATTATTACGTGTTTCTCTTATTTGTCTGCTTTCACTCAAAGTACCTTGACAGCAAGACTTAATTGCCCTTAAAAAAACATTTGATCTTAAACAATCTAAGAAACTTTTGATCTTAAACAATCCAAATGGGTATTTCCTCTCAAACAATGGTATCATAATAATAATACATCTTATGCAGTTCCGAATGGGGATTATGTTGAAATCATTGTGGAACAAAAACAATAATGATTCCAGACATCAAAAATCTTAAAAACCATATAGGAATACGAAACAACTATTTTGTGGAATTTATTATATACAAAAAATGATTTTAAAAGGCGTAAGGTATGCATTGACGGTTGTGATTGATAAGAGAGAGAGAGAGAGAGATATGAAAATAAAAATGGTCACCTCCCTCACTCTCTTTAATATGCTGTTTTGAATTCAAATGTTTATCTTAAATTGTGATAATTATAGCTCCTTCAAAGACAACAGTCGTTGAATAAAATGGATTAAGAATAAAATAGATTAATTTAAATAAGTTCCTTGTATAATATGAATGAATAATTATACCTGTACAGATGATGAAATGCGTCGTCATCTAGACCACAACCATAATAAAATCATGATTATAGTGACAGTATCAATTAAGGAAATATACGATAAATATGAATGCATTATGTTTAATGTTGTTGTAACTTGTAGGTAAACATTATTTTGTATTTTTCTTAAGCGCTTATAGAAACATTGACATGTATTTAGCGCTATATAGATGGAATATATTATTATTATTATTATTATAAAGAACTTATTGTCAAAATTATGCCCGATCATTTGAGATTCTATATAGTTGTTTTGCTTTATATGTTTTAATAGTACAGCCACAAGTAGGTCTAATGAACGAGCATACACCACTAAGTTATATGGACTTCTGTGTTTGGCACATTAATAAGAAAGATTTATTATCATTCTATTTTTCATATGCTGGTTATTAGAAAAGAGCCATTCGAATAAAAGTGGAAGATTCTAATTAAGTCAAATTTTCAGCATATAGGATAAAAACTTGCTGTTCGATCACATTATTTTATGTAACATAATGAAGTATTGAATAAACATGAGGCCAATAGCCATGACAGCAATCCGTTGAAAGAGCCAATAAATCAATAAATAAAACTATGAATGTCATTAAATCAATACTCAAGCAACCATAAACAAACACAAATGAAAACTCTGAAAATAAAATCGTTGCAAAACAGAATAATCAGTCCGATTCTGCAATTTTTGCGTAATCGCTAAAACATTTCGATTAAAACGCCAATGAATAAAGTCATATCCGCATATCATTATGACGATTCTTCTAACAGCCAAAGTTTTAAAAAAAAATTAATGCTATTCTATCATTCACATTAGTAATTTTTTTTCAATTTTTATCGGAAGGGATCTCTGAAATCAAATTCACTAACTTAACAATACAAATCATAAAAAAGTAAAAGCGTGGGAATATTGATCCAAATTCAATCTTTGTACACAAAACAATCAATTCGATATTGCAAATTTCTAGATAATAATGCAACTGGCATAAACATTTCGAAGAGTGAACACCGATCAAGGAATAAAGTCTGTTAGGTTATCATTATCAGGACCAAAAGCCACCACTTTAAAGCCACATTAAAATAAATCACTCTGTTTGCAACGTCTTAAATGCTCTGCAATAAACAAGTTCGGAGATATTAGTATTATGATATCAATTGCAGGGGCGGATCCAGCCGGCGGCAAGGGAGGGGGCCGAAAAAGGGGCCCACTTCGTGCGAAAATTTGAAAACCGTGCCGGCCGATTTTCCGCTCAGTGGGGGTAGTGAGCAATTTTTTTTTGCCTCCGAAAATTGAAAATTGGAAAATCGTGCTGGTCGATTTTCCCTCAGTGGGGGTAGTGAGCATAATTTTTTTAACCACCACCCCTTGAACGTCAGGGAGGGCCCATCTTCTTTTGGTACAAAAAGGGTGTTTTACCTGTTTTTTCTTGGGAAGGGGGCCCGCCCCCCGGATCCGCCACTGATCAATTGTATAGGTTGCGGAGGAATAAAATCCTTTAAAATATATTTTTCGTCCACATTAGTAGGGCCTATATCAATCAATGTCATTGTCATAAACAGATGGCCAACTACCTCATTTTGTATTTGAGCGTGCATGTTTCTTCTTTGTAGTCGGATTTCGATCCCCTACCATGGATACGTACACCTGTGATTTCTCCCTGTCCGCTTTGGTTATTCTACTGAAGTCTAGCGCCCTCAAGTTAGGAAGTTTGGAGAGAACACGCTGTCGGTACCCAGGGTCAGACTCCACGGGGTTTCCATGAAGGGTGATGCTGATTAAATGTGGAAGTTGCGCAAGTTTATCAATCTCCTTGGTATCTTCGACGGCGTTTCCATGGAGATAGAGAATTTTGATGTTGGGGAAGTTGAGAATGACTTCATCTATGGTGATAAGATAGTTGAAAGACAGATCCAGCCAGTAGAGTTCTTGCGGACTGGCCAGGACGTCCGTCAAAAATTGCTCGAAACCTTTCCACTCTTGTAAAAGGTTGTTGTTCATTTTCAGGGTCGTGGTCGAGTACTTCCCGTCTTCGGTCTTGGCAGGAGTTTCTTTTGACCCTGTTGCCGTGGTTCGTCGTCCTTGCCGTGTAGGTACGAGTCGAAGTTTCCAATGTTCATAAAGGAGAAGTCGAGGGGTGGAGCAGTGTAGGGGAACTCGGCATCGAAGCTGTTGATGAGGGGTTTGGCGTTACGTGCCACGCGGGACCGCGGGAAGTCCGGGCGTGGGATCTGCTGGTAGAAGGCATCCATCTTCCAGCTGCAATGCTGGGCAATTAGGCTTGATTGTCGATTCTTTCAGGTCGCTTTGAATTCAACCCCTAAACCATGGTGATGGAATGGAGATTGTTTGTTGAATATATAATTTACAAACCTGTTGAAAGAATGAAAGAGAAAAGTGAGATGATCTTTAAGAATGATTAACAGGATTATTTTAAGCATTAAAAAAAATAGGTATTAAAAGCATATGGGGATTATAACAGGTTTATACTTTCAGTCGTTTAACAACATAATAATAGCACAAAGAATGTTTAAAATCAAACCATTTCAAAATGTGTAACTCAGTCAGGTTTCATAAAATTGCGATTTAATTAAATGTCTGAAAAGCAATTTAGATGAGAAATCGACTGCATGCAGTCTTGCTGGAAGTCACAAAAACTGCAAAAAATGTGTTTATCGGCCGTTACACAAACATGTGGCAGTTTGGTCCAAACATTGCAGCTATTTCTTGTTATGTCTCAAATATGGCATTTAATTGAAGAGCCATCCTTTTCAAGAGAGATTTTCAATGATATTGTTTCGCACCTACAAATTAAGGACGAAAAAGCTCACAAATTATTTGTCACCATTCCCAGAACTCGACCTTTTCTTTATACCATTCCACACACCGCACTATAGAATTAAGATGACTATGAATGGTGTTTCGATGTGCTGAAGAACGAGACGTTGGATCTCACTACGTATGGACAACAAAAATGGTGGTGAAACCGGGTTGTGAAAGGACCGAATATATAGGCCGAACAACCATAGACAACCATCATGTTTTAATACCTGGGAAACGGAATATTTTTTATAAGTTCGTATAACATTTGCCATCCACAACCGCCCCCCCCCAAAAAAAAAAAGAGAGGAGGAAAACGGGTCTCTCTCTCTCTCTCTCTCTTTCCCTATATAGTTATCATCATCATAATCATTATCATAACCATCTTTATCATTTAATCATTATTATTATCATCATTATTATTATTATTATTATCATTATTATTATTACAATTATCGTCATTATTATTATCATTATAACTCCCCCTTGCGCCTCCTCTGTAATTTCTCTCATATTGCTCCATTCAACTTCACCTGGAAAAAAACGTAATATGGCAAATGCAATTAATGTTCGGGACATTGCCTATGCTATCATTTTGTCTCATCAAGCCATTATCTTTACTGGAGCCAATTATGTTTCAAATTTAGCCGAGTCAAGGAGGAACAGGTGGTAATCGTGATTCACGCACTTTCTGGCGCAGTTGGCCATTATTGATATCATATCGATCATTATCGACATTGCTTTTAATGGCAACATCCAACACACCTGTCGTTTCCGATATTCCCAAAGGGGACGATCGATATCCTTCGACGTGTAGACAATGTCGAATCAAAGATTGTATCATTGCAGTTTTAACGAAAGATATATCTGTTTTCGCACAACTGAAGGCAATCAGCAGCTATTTATATTCCTATTTTATGCACGTAGCCATTATGCTCAAACAGAGTATTACGGTTGATAAGCTCATGATCATCGACATTTGCGAATAACAAGTAGTATCAAGTCATTTTTTTTCGGGGGTGTCACTTATGGCCATTAAATAATAAATTGGGGCTACTGAAGCTGCAATAGTTGAAAATAGGAGCTGCCAACAACATGATTAATGGTGGATGATTGTTGAATAAAGGTCTTTTGACTACTCGGCCCAAGGGATTCCAAGTTTAAAAATAAGCAAGTGCCCTTCTCTGCCCAGTGCCCCACAAAGATTGTTCAAAGCTTATCATCGTTGCTACTCCCGTTGCAAAATATAAACTAGGATATGGCCTTTGTGGTAATACCAAATGACCTCGTACATGTCGAAGGGTGGGGGAGGGGGTTGCTAATTATGTTGACAGGCAGTGGCCTCGTTTAGGGCCTATTATGTATTTTTTGTTGTTGTTTTTTTTTAAACATAAACCGTTTTAAATAGACGGATAAATAACATCACTGACGGATTGTGTTTAAAATCATAACCTAGATAACTATAGGTTTTAAACCCGCGCACACAACATGTGTACCATCTTCACTTGTACTATGTATATCCGCATTATTTCCGCAATAATTTCCGCAATAATTCACTTATATTTGTTTAAAATAACGTTAGAAAACTACTGTATAGCAATATTCTGAAAGGTTTCTATGTCATAGTATATGATATATATTATGTAAGTAAAGTTATTTTGATTCTTTGTACGTTTGTAAAATGTGAGCAAAACAAATTTCCAATATTGGACAATAAATTGAAATTGAAATTGAAATTGAAATTAGATCAGTGATGCACACGTGTAATTTTCCAAATGTTGTACATGTTGACAATCCGACTGCTGTCCACGATTACTTTTTACACCATTAATTATGAAAATGACAATTTTTTGTTTTCGTTTGTCGTTTTAAATGTATTTACATCAATTGTATATATGAATAGTATAGTACACTATGTATAGTATATATGCACACTGTACATGCCTGCCTAATAATGATATCTACTTGATACTTTTGAATTGACAAGATTATGAAGTCACTAACACAAATAGAAACTGATCAGCATTGGGATTTAGGCACCATAATTAAACATATTTTGTTGATGAACTTTTACATGTACTTGTATTGAGGTACAATAGACCGGTTTACGAACATATTCAAATGTATGGATGTTTCTTTCCTGGGGACCCGACCCAGTGACGAGTTATTCCATTAGCCTGTTATCAATGAATGAACTACAGTACTTGGAATCCATTCTGCGTACATTACTTGCTAATATGTCGGACAAGCCTCAGGCAAGCTTTCAGGTTGTCAAGAACAATTTTTTGTTTAAAAACTATATGCATAACATTAAAATATGTTAGTATGTTCTATTAGGCCTATACTTCATAGTTCTGTAACGCTTCATGAAATGAGCATTTCAAGATGTTTCTTATATTACATGTACATGGAAAAAACAAAAAACAAAAGTCTAATTAATGTGTTTTCTATCTTTGAAGTAAAACCAACCTCAAGTCTGGTCTATTCTACACTAAGTTCATTTAACTAAACATACTAATCTAATAGATAAATCGTTCAACATAAAGTGAATTTGTACCTACCACTATTGAGGTGTACGGGGTCTAGTCACTCCGTATAGCCTGCTGATGAACCTTAAGCCGCCAGCAGAACTTATCGTCTATTTTACTTGTCTCGACTGCACAGAGAAAGACATATTACACCGTAATTAACATTACAAATGAAAACTCTTTTTAACTCAGCCAAATGATATCACTTTATCAATCAAACTGTTTTTTGTCACACCAGGTCAGCTTTCAACCAAAACTCAACCCGCCAGTAGGGCGATAGATTCGTCTACTCGTCTCTAGTGTACAGAGAAAAGCATATTAAACTGTAATTAACGTTACAAATAACACTCAAATTAACTCAAATCGGCCAAATGGCATCAATATATCAATCAAACTGTTAATTATCTCACAGACCAGTTTTAATTGACGTGTACTTTGGACGGCAGTAAAAACAAATATCTGCGATTAAACTGATTTAAGTGACCATCTGTTAAAGAACATAAGATATAGCAGAAGACAACAATACAGAACTATATATATAGTCAGAAATCTTAATTTCCTCATTCAATTTTGGTAAAGTAATTTCTCGATATAGAAAATAGCCATCCGATGATCACAACATTTTTAATTGACTATCATTACAATGTTAATAAGAAAATGTATATTTTGGTTCTCAGATACAGGGAATATGATAGAGTAAAGAGAGAAATTACGTTAAAAACAACGGCATGAGAGGAATCATGCAGAGGACAAAACAATAGGCCAACGTTATACAGTAATGCATCTTGGCTCACCAGGTTATGCGACTCAACAGAATTCCACAGTCAATGCTATACAATGGTCTACATTGTCAGAAATAAAACTGTCCTTTTCAGAGCAAAAACACTCCAAGAAAGAATAACAAAGAAATATTCAGATCCTCGAATGTTTAACCTGGACGAACACTCTGCATCAGGTAATGGCCGCGCTAATCTTGCCAGTCTACTGTTTGATTCTGACAAAAAGGACTTGACAGTGTGAGAAGAGTACGGATAATTCATCCATCTGGTTCATGTCCAATCATAACCTTTGACCAACAAAAATCATAAACTTTATTACGAGTCCACAAAAATGTAGGCGATGGTCATGGCAACAGAAGTAAACAAATAACTTTAAATATTGGACTTGGAAATGAATGGAATTTTTCCGAAAATAAACGCAGAACCTAACTCTCTTAATCGTAATTGACTGTGCCTTTAACTGAACCAAGGAGTTATTACCTAGAAATATTGTTTTCATCAGGTTACACAGTCTGTAGTTACCAGCTAAATAACCTCAGATCAACTGGATTTGAACATAAAGGATATCAAATTGGCTGGATTACAACCAATGCATTGTAATTGGATATGAGACACCCTGCAGTATACAGCTTCTTTTATTGTCATGTAACTATTCTTAGGGTTCGATTTTCACTAGCTTTTATATTTTGACGACCCAATGTCCATCTTGCTTTTATTCGTGATTTCATAACTGTTATCGGACGAATTTTTCGAAGGTCAGGCTACAGTCAAGATAGTTGTACTACGTTGACAACGGGTAAGAAACTGCACTTCTATATCTTCCAGAATCCTTTGAAGTTTCTGTGCTGTGTTTGATTTGGACTTACGGGAGATGGGATGACACATTTTCGCATAGAAGAAGAATAATGAAGTATAGTTGAGAGAATCCCCTTATTTTAGGATGACGTCAGGAACCTCTAAAATCCCGGAAACCTTGGTTACCACAATTCAAGTCTACATTCTATAGTCACATCAATATGAACGACTCCAGACCGACAATAGACCGAACAAGAAATTACACTCTATACCCCGAATGGCCTACAATGATTTTGACTCAGTTTTAGGATCGATTTTACAGTGTGATTGGGATATTGCAATTGCCTTAAAGTATGATCTTTTCAGAAGGAATAAAATATGTAAAATATTATACGCACGAGAAAGGATAGATTTGCTTTTAAATGATTAAACTTTCCTTTTCCATTTCATTAAGATGACTTGAAGGGACACCATTCCCTAATTCGGACAGCCTCAAAAGTATTGCTATTTGTCCATTATTCGCCAATGAATTTCAAATTATCTTCGGGTGTATGCTGGTGTGGTATGAATATTAATATTTTGTGGTAAAACTGTTCCTTCTTCGCCATACATTTATGAAATGGCAAACTCAGATATGCAAGATGATATCGTTTGGAGTATAGGGGTTTCAGTATAATTATCACACCTCCTGCAGCCCTCCTGCGACCCAAGTATAACTTTCAACAATTCTAGTAAAATGAAAATTGTCGAATGGCTCATAAATCTGTCATTATAATCTACTTAGAAAGGTTTATTGAAAAGTTTCGTTATCATCGTGTTAAAATTAGAAAAGTGTGGCTCCTTTTTCTTTTCATTTTTGTCCGGTTGTCTTTCGTAGCCGCACATGCATGGGGAGTGCCAAAATTACCCATTATTTTGTTCGGAGAGAAAATTCACCCTGCATTTGTTTTTATTGGTTATTTAAATATTTCAAACAGTCGAATGCATGTGTCGTTACATTCCATTTTTATTTCACTGTAGTATACGTTTAATAGGTTCTATCAAAATTTAAGCTAGCCATATCACATCCAAACAATTTATAAAAACTTATGGACGAATACACAATTTCTAGAAGTTTATGACCGTGGCATAATGTATACAGTCAAGAAAATTCATTTTCTTGATTGTATACGATGTAGAAATAAAATCCAATACATTATTATATCGAATCAATTTTTCGAGATAGAAAACTCAAACGTGGACAATGTCATGTTTTGGACAAATTTGTAGTAAAATTAAAAAAACAAGAGAACATACATAAATATAAATGGTTCAATCGAAATTCATAATGAACATTAAAAAAATTAAATTACCTTGACAAAGTGCTTGCTCAATCAAAGCCAGGTATCAGCATTGTTGAAAGAAACTCGTCGGAATAAAGCGCCAGTACTTTCATCTGCTCAACCATTGTCAGCTGTAATCCGAATGATATCTGATGATCTATTCGCGAGGATGTTTCAAAGGATAGTAAAATGAGGATATAAAATATATTTCCTTGAAGAGTTATGAGCTTTCTCAACCTGGTAGGACGATGTGTTTCTGAGTGTGAGGGATAGAAGCGTGATGAGGTGTGCGTTACTCTGAATGCGTTGCTCAAAGCTTGATGCAATTCATTAGTAGTTGCCTTCTAACTTCAATTCTAAGTATCCACAAATGGTACTCGGTGAGCTGTTTTGGTCATCCATACATCCAGATCAAAACCTCGCGGTGTCGTCAAGTTGTGCCGAGTACCTATAGGCTGACGGCGCAGACCCGTTCGTTTCATATATACAAACCCCAATCGAACAAATTTAAATCCAGAAGCACTGATTGACTTGTAAATTAATCTAACGCCGTCATGTTTGATGTCTGATTTGACGCAGTGGATGAAACAACAATAAAGGGGAAAGTTGCATGTTCATCCCGATGTTCGTATTGACCGAGTGAAGTTCGATCGTTGTCGGGATCAATATTGTTATTGTTTGTAGCTAGACGATGCGTTTGTTTCGTTATGACCCTTTTCAAGTATGAACATAGGTTGGCATTGGTTAATGAGGCATGTTTATTAGACCATTTCGTTGTAAACAAACAAATCAAGCTTACGTAATTTTAAAACTCTTCTTTTTATGACACAAACTTTTGGTTTCAAAAGAGACACGCAATAAAATGTTGAACAATAGTTTTATTGGTCGATCAGATGCACTTATGACAACCGAGGCTTAGACTACTCGGTGTAAGCTTGGCAAATAGGGTGTAGATGTTGAAGAATACACTTCATTAAGAGAAGATAAATCCCGGTGTTTACCTGGGACCAAACCGCCAGTGATGTATCTCATCTTTTAAGTCATTAGCAACGGACACCTATGTCAACAGCGGTGTCAATGTACGTTTTTATATAATCATTTGTCCGTGCAAACGAAACGAAATCTCTAGCACACAATATTGTCGCTCGGGTATATGCAATTCGATGAACCATTGAAAGTGCTTTGGGAGGGCCATTTTCCTCGAATAAAGAAAATTACATGTATATGAACAAAATGCAGTTTTAATGAGGGCGAGTGTCATTGTGAAAGGATTTCAAAAATTTTCAAGAGAGCATTTTCATCCCAGTTTTGGATTGGAAAAAAAAAACGGAAATTGACAGAAGTTACAAATGAGGGGAAAATAATGATATAAAGATAGCATTTGATAATGTTTTCCCCTCTTATGAGGATATCAGATATTCTGCCACCTATTAACTTGCAAAATAAGGAAATCGTGCCACTAAATGTTAGGGGTATATTAACGTATTAGCTTCATAGTGCATATAGGGTTCAATCTACATGTACATCCTTAGCTAGCCATTTTACCATATTCTAACTGCAAAACATGAATACCAGACAATTAGGTGAACAAAAACAAACAGAACATACGATTGAATTAACAAAATGTAAGGTATAAATCTAATAAAGTACTGTAATGCACTAAATTATCTTTGGAACTTCCGCCTCATAATGGGTTCTTGCCAACGGTTCCTAAAGGAAATCATAAAGGTTTATCATTTTATTCCCGCCGCTTGGACAAAATTACTTCTCAGTTGTTCTAATTTTCCAATCGCTAAATCAAGGTCCTTTTCAAAGCCGTTAATGTCGTCCATATTGCCGTCGACATCGCCAGCGTGCCCGACGTCTTCGACGCCATCATCACCATCACGATCAACCAGCCGACGAAACCGCGGTTCTCGGAGACCTTTCAGTAGTCGTTCAAATGGATCTATCGCCTTTGATTCGGATTTGTCGGCGAAATCTCGCTCTCGATCTTGATTATATTCAGAACTATCGATGTCAGCGTCGTCTGCGGGACTGTCTTGTATATTACATACACATTTTTGTCTCCTGCGACTGCTAAAGCTACTTTGTTTCAATACGGGTAGTTTGTTGATTATATTAGGAAGGCTTTCTGTGCTATCAACGTTTCCATTAAGCGAGATGCTATCCTCATCCTCATTTAGAACTTTAGATTCTTGACTTGATGCTTGTTCAGTCTTGTCGATCGATGCCGAAATTAAGTGGTCCATATTCACGGTGATGGAGAGTTTCCCTGACAACAAGAAAACAAAAAACAAGAAGAATGATTGATTTAAACAAAAAAAAATTGTTTGAAGAGAAGAGAAAGGAAAGCAAAAGAAGGCAAAAGGAACGTAACGAGAGGAAGGTACGACCCTTTCCCATCTCCTCCCGTCTCATAATGATGCCGGTGGTGATGATGATGAACGGATAATGATGATGATGATGCTGCTGCTGCTGATGATGATAAAAAACAACAACAACAATACTATAATGAAAATATTTAAAATTATGAGATTATGGTAAATATCATTAATGAGAATGCATAATGATTACAATGATTATGATTAGGACCTGTAGCATCTATTACCCATGCGCTTCAGGCATGTCAAAATTGTAATTTAAAAACACACCCCCCCCCAAAAAAAAAAAAAGGAGAAAAAGAAGAGAAAAGAACAACATTGTGTCCAACCTTTTGGGGAGCAACTCAGTGACAATGGAGGTACGGTTTGATGACGTGGTCTCCCCCTGGACTCCACATTTCTTGTGATGACTGCCGGTGCAGTACGAGTCCGACGACGAGGTTCCAATGAAGTCAATGAGTTCAAGAAGCCTGTGAAATATAATATTGTATACTGTCAAATATAATATAAAAATCAATCGTCACGGACGGGGAAGCATACATAAACACATTTAAATCTCTTCACCTCTTCCCTTTGGCTCATAATTTGATTTGAATTTGAATTTGAATTTATTACAGAACAGCAGAAAAAAAAACACAGTATTAGATTAAAAACAAAATATTGACAGAATAATAGATAAATAATATCGCTCATAAGCAAGCATAGTGGAACTTTAAACACTGAAACAGATCGTACTGGATTCTAAGGTGCCCTGCTCACAATTTGTTAATGTCACCCTTGAGTCATTAGGGGAAAATAAAATCCTTTTTTGCTTGTGTGAAGGTTTTTGTTTTAAACGAGTACATAGAGATCTGAACATGTTCAAAATATTGTTACTTGCGATTTTAAAAAGCGACGATTAATGTTAAAAGTAAATGTTGCGATCGAGGAAATGAAGTTTTACATTTTCTAAACTTACCCTTGTCATTTTTAATCTTCCTGTTGACAGGGATCGGTCTCGGAGCCATTAACATGGCACTCCCGTTCACCCGGACATTCCTAGAGAGGTAGGACGCTGTCTTTGGCCTGGCATGTTGGTCATGGACGTCAGAAGCAGGAATTCGACGACTAAACTGTGCAAAGAAGCTTGCGGATGTTTCTTGTCCGTAAATATCTGCAGTTGTCGAGGTTCTACCAAACATGGCCGGAGAACACAATCTTCTGTCACTGCCCATAGCATCGAAAATCATTGGTTGGTCTCGACGGGAATCCGCATCTAGCCAACTATTAGGTAGGAGATCATTGCCGGTGCCATATGAAGCTTTTCTTAAGAGCGCTCCATCTGATACTGAATCAAAACTTCTCGGAGGATGATCATCTATATTTCCACGAATTTGCAGGTGTTCAAGCGTCCGAGAGGTTGTCAATGACCTAACACTTGCATCAGGTATCTTCCAACCCCTTGGCAGCTGCTCATCAACGTGGTCATCGGCTGGACTTGGCAGGTGTCCAAGTGTCCGAAAGGTTGTCGATGACCTCCCAAACGTGCCAGCAAATGTCACTCGTGGTAATCGCTCAAGAGTGTTTGAAAAATTATCTCCAAAATTGGCCAGGTGTGCGAGTGTTCTTGTAGTTGTCGATGACCTGCCAAACGTGTCACCTCTCTGCAAACGTGGCTCTAAACCAAAGCTTCCGAGAGGATTATTGGCAACACGGTCATCTGTCAAATTGACGAGGTGATCAAGTGTCCGGGACGGCATCAATGACCTCCCGAAAGTGTCATCCGGAGACGGTGCAGACCGTGAGCGCCTCGGGGCACATGTATCCATTGATCGTCAGTCACAAGGGTTGGTCAAGGTTCTTTTAATAATAATGGGGAGAGTATAAAGGCCTTAGGGCAGTTCATAATGAGTATTGATCGGCGCTAACAACTTTAAGAATAACAACAAAATGTCATGCCCCGTCTTTTGTGTTGATGGCAATAAAATCCAGACTAATCGAAAACAAAAGTTACAAAAACAACAATATTTTGAGATGAAAATTGCTCGAACTTTTAAACGACTGTATGTGTGTATTAGTTGATCCACTAATTGTTAAAGAAATATTTTAAATGCTTTTAACCGCAACACATTGGCACGATGTAAATCAAAAGGATCGATTTCATAATCCATTTGTCAATGAGCAGACAACAAAAGAGAAAGTGCATAAGTTCAGAGCGAAATTGACGTATTTCCTGCAAGACACATCGACGTCCCTAAAGTTCTGGGAATCATTAACGCTTTTAATCATTCTAACAATCCTGTAAATTGTCAGAAAATGGAAATGCACTGCCTGGTCCCCAGCTCTGACAATTAGTAATCACTATAAATTATTTTGGACAATACTCTTCAAATATTTCCAAGCACCCTTTGTGTCCATGAAAGCAGTGAGGTAGAACATTGGACAATACCTTTGAGTGAAAGGAACTGGATACTCTGGTTGGACAGTTGGATACAAAGAAAAATCAATAAGAAATGTAACAGTCTATACAAGTGGAACATGTTTCGTTGACCTAAAGGACACGTCATTAGTCTGCTAATGTCATTTTGTTTAATAGGGACTCAGTCAAGCAAACAACGAGGGATTTCAAGTATACATGTGTATAAGTGTAATTAAGAAAAATATAAGGGTGTTCTATTTTGCACTTAGATAAAGATACATAGCATGGACCGGGCAAAGCAGTCAGTGGGGCACGGCAAAAACTAATTTGGCAAACCTTAAGTATTAATTAAATACAAACAAAGAAAATAAAAAGGTGCCCCCAAATAAGCCCCCATCATGATTTGAGATCCAGGAAAGGCACCCGAAAATGTCGATTAACTTCTCTCTTTTTGTTGGAGGAGGGGGTGGGGCCTGAAATATATTTAAACAGCTCATGGCCCACTTCAACTTCAAATTTTCCTGATTTTTAATACGTTGCATGTACAGTCAAACCTGCTTTAGTGAACACATGTATAGAAAGACCACCTGTCTACAAAGACTAATTTTTTTGTTTCCCTTGAAAATGGTTTCTCATTGATATATTTACTAAAGGAACCTGTACATAAACACCACCAGCCTATATTATAAAGACCGCTTTTCTTGTCTCCATTGGGTGGTCTTTATAGACAGGTTTCACTGTACTACGGGACATACCACCTCTTATTTTCGTCAGAATTTTCTTTTTTAGGTGATATGTACTATTGTACATGTCCCCTCTGGTTTGCCTGTAGACTATAGCGTTGGGTATTGTGTTGATAGCAAACGTTTCAAGGTTGAAATGACAGACACATAAGATATACATTTTCTCACAGCATATGACATATTCTAAATCAATATTCGTACGAAAATGTGTCGAGCTCTACATGCTCTAGTTATGTTGCAGGGACGCCATTAAATATATATTCGACCATTGCATATATTCTATTGATATATGCTGCAACTCCTAGATAAGTATTCCCGTTAATAGCTTCAAACAACAGACTGAGTAAAAGTGAGTATATGTGGTCGACATCAGAAGTTCACATCTAGTTTATGATTCAATGAGGACATGTTTTATGTATAATAGTTGGCCAAGTTTAGTCAAGGCGCTTAGAGACTTCGGTGGTAAGCGCCTTATAAGCAACGTTGTTATTATATTATTATTATTATTAAGGCACAATAGGGCCTACCCGATCGCTTCTAACATAAACAGATGACAGGGTATTCATCAGTACAGTAATAATATGTAGGTGTTAGCTGTAAAAACTCACATCTCCTTGGTAACACCCGTTTTTGTCAAATTATCGAAAAACAATTTGGGCTGATTAGGTCTACGTGCAGCTGAGAAGAAAAAGAAATATAGACAGCTAGGAGTACAAGAGAAAAGGGGGAAAGGTTCAAATGGAGGAGTTATACGCCGGCTCCATTCTAGCAGTATATAGATACTGAATCATACACTTTTAATAAATCCAAATCATTTTCCATATTTCACCTTTCAGTCATCCTCACTCTTCTGATATTTTCCACTTATTTTACAGGATATAGCTAGATCAGAGGCTTAATCTTCAGCAGTTCACAGCAGGGGCGGATCCAGCCGGCGGCAAGGGAGGGGGCCTAAAAAGGGGCCCACTTCGTGCGAAAATTTGAAAATCGTGCCGGTCGATTTTTCGCTCAGTGGGGGTAGTGAGCAAAAAAAGTGGGTAGGCGGCCCAACTTCTTTTTTTTTTCAAAAAAAGGGTGTTTTTACCTGTTTTTTCTAGGGATGGGGCCCCGGCCCCTGGATCCGCCACTGGTTCACACACCTATGAACTTTTATAATGTACATGTATTCATATCTGACAAACTATAGCTACGATTCAAAGAACTTTGTTTGCCCAGAAAACGATTCATATTGGACCATGAATACCAAAGGTATGGTATATAAAACATCATCCAATTCTAATAACGAACATGTATATATTCGTTATTTCTATCACGGTGACCCCTCCCCCGGTGCGTTTTGTCGATATCCACCCAAATTCGGCTCTCATATTTTCCGGCCTGGGCAAAACTAGCTAGCCTACCGCTGTAATAGGACATTTACCATCAGAACGGCTACCCCTAGAAAACTGTCACATTTTCACAATCCCAATTGACTATTGTCCCGGTTACCAATGGCTCAGTGGCAGAGCTGTGGTCTCGTAACCGGGAGATCGCGGGTTCGAAACCAATTCGCGATGCGCTATAGTGCCCTTTGGTAATTAGGCATTAGTCCACATTATCAAGCCCCTAGGAGAGGATTTACAGCCGTCATTCTCCTGACCCCTTACTTACAAGCATACAATTGCTTTCTTGCGGTAAAGGCCTATAAAGGGTAAAACCACTCAACCAATTAACCTACTATATGGCCCCGATCCCTCCTAGGACGACCGGGGGCACCAACCCTAACCCGGGGGCGTCATTTTTTTCTGCGGCACAGATTGGGGCTTTAAAAAAAAAAGAGGTCTTGATTTAACCCTAACCCTAACCCTAACCCTAACCCTAACCCTAACCCTAAACTTTCCCATATAGACTCAACACGCACCTAACCCCAATCTGTGCCGCAGAAAAAAATAACGCACCCGGGGGCGCATGCATATTTTCTCATGGATTTTCGTTTCTCAGTTTAGAGCGCCATCTTGTGGTACATTCTCGTCTGTTCTGCTGATTCACGTCCGTAAAGCTTCACTGACCGTCTCTCAAACTCCGTATTTTAGCCTAATTTGAGATGTTTTCATATCCAGCATTCCGTAAAGATAAAGAGGCCGTAGATGAATACCATGGCCAGAAGGTAAGAGCCTTTTATGTTTCCTATTAATTATAATATTGTCCCCTTAAATATCGAAGTCGCTCGCTCTGGTCCCATTCGTTGAGTTTGAGGTGTGCATGTGTACGGTACGTTACCGTACCAATTTTCATTCATTCTCGACTTGTCAGTTATGCGACAAAGATTTCTTTCTCCTCCTCCTTGTTGATTGTTGTGGACGTTGTTGATGATGATGTTGGTGGTGTTACTGCTGTTGCTCCTCCTCCTTTTTCCTTCTTCTTCTTTGCTTTCTCTTTTCTTCTGACATGTCTGAGAGTGAGAGAAAAATGGGTTATGAATTTATTTATTAATATTATTTTATTTTTGCAAAGTGATTATTATTGAGCACATATTTGTAATACTACTAGTAATAGGAAATCTGCTCAATGTATTTCAATAGATCTGTTGCCAAATAATGCATGAAACATAAAGCCAGGCAAAACAAAATACTTTATCTTGAGTGAGTTGAGTCTTGACTTTAAATAAAATGATAAAATATGTTTTTCTTTCATTCCCCTAATCCTATTTGTATGATTTTTAAATAGAAATATTGCTGTCCATAATTAAAGATAAAGTTGAGGTCTGTTCATGCGATTGCATTGTGAAAGAAAGGTTGTGGAATCAATCAGCAAAGGTTGATCATCTAGTATATAAGTATTGGTGTGTACTACAAGGTTCTGGAATCATCAATATGATAAGAAATTTGGCCCAGTCTTGGTAAAGTTACAAGCACTGTACACAGAAAGATGTATATGGGACTACACGTACATGTGGCATAAAAATCTGTCCCGATTTTTATGATGTTACATGCCATATTTAGAATATTAAGGCATTTGAAGAGCCATGCTTTTCAGGGAACATTTTTTTTCTCTGATGTTCTTCCCTACCTTTCTATACCTTTCTATATCTATCTTTTTTTCTCTCTCTCTCTCTGTCTATCTCTGTCTCTGCCTCTCTCTCTCTCTCTCTCTCTCTCTCTCAGGTGGCAGACCCGTACGTGTGGATGGAGGACCCAGATAGTGACGAGACAAAGGCCTTTGTTGAAGCCCAGAACAACATCACAATGCCATACCTAGAGAAGATGGATGTGAGGCAACCATTTCATGATAGGTATATTTATTTATTTATTTATGTATTATTTATTTATGTTGTGTTTGTTTGTTTATTTATGTGTTTATTTATTTATTTGTATATAAAATCTGACCAGCAGCACAGGTTAAAGGGGGTCAGTTTACAACAAGAATAATACAACATGAATAATACAACATATGAAAAGGGATGTTAATGGTATTATAAACATAGAATTGACAAAAGATGTATAGTATAGACCAAACGAAAAATACCAGTCCTCCAAAAATACAAACATTTTATGAATGACAGTGGCAGCTATTATCTCATTCTGCAAATCCTCTTGCTTGCTTTTAAGTGCAAACAAATTAAAAGTTGCCCATGAGTATTAAGAAAAATGCTGGCTGACGGGATAAGAAATGATACATTCTATTTGTGAATAGGGAAATGGAGACATCAATTCTAGTTTTTAATTGAGCATTTCAATTAATTGGAGATCTCCATGGTAAACCTAACTGTGCATTACTCGCATTGCTAGAGGAATGTAATGCATCTGAGAAAGAGTGAAAGGTAACTCGCTTAGAATCTAAAGTGAGAACGGAATTAGCCTATTATTATTATTATTATTATTTATTAGGCCAATCATAAAAGCACAATACAATTACATTTTGACAGATCATGCAATACATAAACAATACAAGAGGAAAAGGGAGGGAGCAACGTGTGGGCCAGGGCTCACAAAAGTGAAATTCAACACTATTACCCGGAGGCATGTGAGCCCTCACAGGTTGCTCCCAAATCAACTTAGATATAAACATAACATTGACATACACACAATATTGCACATTGTTTTTTAAAAAATACATCTTAACT
Source organism: Mesocentrotus franciscanus (assembly GCA_037976565.1). Lineage (NCBI taxonomy): Eukaryota > Metazoa > Echinodermata > Echinoidea > Camarodonta > Strongylocentrotidae > Mesocentrotus > Mesocentrotus franciscanus. The sequence goes on from CP137668.1 coordinate 10,634,143, forward strand.
CCCCCCTCCCTCCAAAAACTAAAACTAAAATGACTCATTTATTACATATCGCATATTCCTACAAATAAGGATATAATTTAGATATACCAAGAAAATTATAATCATTATGATACAAGCAGCATTGTATTAAAGTAATGAGGAATTAAAAACTAAGGAGGCTGGTATCATCAACAGCGTTGAGAAAAAGAATTTAATGTGAGAACGTTACAGTGAAATAACATTAAATGTAACATTGAAATGTCTCTAATTTTGTTTTTGCTGATTCCACTAAATTGAGTATCAGAGCAAATGAAGATCCAACTGATGTATTGATTTACCTCTCTTATTTGCAGACTGAAGGGGTTGTGGGACTTCCCCAAGTATGGATGCCCGTTCAAGCGAGGATCACGCTACTTCTACTTCTACAACACTGGCCTGCAAAACCAAAGGTGAATGAGAATATTATTGCTTGGTGTGGGAAAGGTAGCACCCCAATTCATCACAATGTGTGTCAATAATTTTAGGAGTATGTTGCATTTTCAGAAGACATTTGCTTGTAATTCTGCTTTGTATATTTTGCAGGAGAAACAATGTGGTTTGGACCAGCAAATTGAAAACAATGAAATGCTGGAAATCACACTCTCTATAACCATGTTTATTATTCCTACGCAAGTCCAGGACCAGTACTTTGTTTTCGTATCCTTCTTTGCTCATTACGTAGCCATTATATTTTCTACCAAGTTTTGTTTTTTCTTTCATTCACATTTTTAAAGTGTTATTTTCCATAATTAGCAGAATTCAAAGCTCACCATCAAGTATTCAGTTACAGCTTATGTCAACAATATTGATTTAAAATGAAATGAAAAGAAGGTACATTGTCACCCTCACTTCACTTTTGTTGTTCAGTGTGATGTATGTACAGGACTCCTTAGATGCAGAAGCCCAGGTGTTTCTGGACCCGAACAAGCTCTCGGAGGATGGCACCGTTGCCCTGAGAGGGCGCTCTTTCTCAGAAGACGGAGAGTACTTCGCTCGGACTGAGCAAGAGTGGGTCTGATTGGGTCACAATCAAGGCAAGTCTTCTACATTTCAATTGCTTGAGCAAGACCTCACAGTCATATACTTGCAACCGTCCAGTTCCTAGCCTACGTGTATACGATGCCCACCATAATCTTATACCTAGCAGTACAATCTTTTATGCCCTTTTGCACTGGTTCAATTAATGTTGATCTGTTTTTCTTTTTAATTTGTTAACTTGGCATAAGCATGACCTGTGATGTTGATCATTTTTTTCTATTCCATTGGCAGTGGCATAGCTTGAAGGGCACTAGCTAGGAGTGTGTGTGTGGGGGGTGGTGAGGGCTGTTGTTTTTGTCACATTATGGATGAAATGCAAGGGATGGCTTTGTATCATGGATGCTCATTTCCCTTTCTTTATTTAAAAAAAAATCCTTTTGGGGAGGACATTTGATTGATTAAATGAAAAAAATGGTGTGACAAAAGATGTTCCAGTGTTTAAAAAAAATCAGGCTTTGTGTATTCAAAGTAAATTGAACTTGACAGAAGAGGGGGGGGGGAGGGGGTATGCAGGAGAAACCAGAATTATTCTAAATAAAAACTAGAATACTGATGATGGAGAGGAGAAGAGTAGGTTTTCCTCCCTACTGTATATCTCTCTCAGTCATTTTCCCCCTTTTTTTCCAACAGGCTATGAAAGTAGATGGAGCTCAGGACCTGCCTGATACCTTAGAGAGAGTCAAGTTCAGCGGCATCGCATGGACACATGATAACAAGGGTTTCTTCTATAGTGTAAGTTGATATATAGGGAATGGTTTTGAATATTGACAATGTAATAAGTAATATATAGTTATCAATAAAAGCACTTCTATCTCCACATTCCGAAATGACTGTAGTTGAAAAGAAACAATTCAGTCAAAAAAGTTTTTGTATACCGGTAATGATGAGTGTCTTTATGTATATTTCTTTAGACAATATTTTCCTTATTGTACATCCAGAATAAAATGTGTAAAGACATGTCTCCTTTTATCTAGAGACTACCTACTTCAAGATAAGTTTTGTAATAGCTTCTGATCTAGGTGAAATTGTATGGTTAGCCCCACACTTGAATTTAGATACAGGTCATGTAAATAATTTTCCTTGACTTTTGAGTACATTTCTTTTTAATAAACAGATATTTTTTTTAATAGGAAAATAGATGTTCTGTTGGTGGATCAATTTCTGAATTGAATTTCCTCCTGAAAGAAGATGGCAAGGGCTATAAATTTTGATTTGTTTTGCATTTGTATTTCTTCCAGAGGTTCCCAGATTCTGACAGCAAGGCAGATGGCACTGAAACCTCTGCCAACCTCAACCAGAAGTTGTACTACCATGTGCTTGGTACCAACCAATCAGAAGATGTAATGTGTGCAGAGTTTCGGGCAACCCCAAATGGATCATGTAAGTGATGCAGAATTGCAGTGAAATTGAATTACAGTGACTGGATTGCATGGTTCGCGGTTCGAGCCCGCCGCAGCACTAATGTCCTTTGGCAAGACTTCAATCTACATTTGCCACTCTCCACCCAGGTGTTAAATGGGTACCTGGTAGGATGAGAACATTAATGTGGTTGGATTGCGTGTGTGCACTTGTAAAATAGTGCCTGGCCGGAATACTCCCTAGGGAGCGGAATGTGTGCACTATTATGTGCGGATTAGCAATTTAATCCAATGACCGGGGTAATAATTATTATAATGTAAAGCGCTTATAAAAGTAGTATTAAGTGCTACAGAAATGTGACCATTATTAAATTAACAGTACTGATTCTGCCAATTTCAAATTTTAAATTTTGTACCACCTTATTATTGTTTGTCTGATTTCATTTAAAACTTCCCACTCTGCCTCTCGCAATTTTGTACTTTCTTTCAAAGCAATTGGCTAATAAAGTTGGATTTCCCTTAAACTGGTATTCACTAGGGCTACTTATATTATAAAGTCAAACTACTATGTTCCAAGGTTTTATATATATAACAACCCTTTAGCAGAAGTTTGGTTCCATTGTTTTTTGTTACTTTTTTCATTTATGGTGTCTTTCTCAAGAGAGAAGGAGGAAAATAACTCTCTGGCCCCATACATTTTTACCGCTAGGTGATGGAGAGATCAATCGTTAGCAGAGTAGGAATACAGTTGTGCCACCAGAAGTCAAGCTCATTCAGAGGTCAAATACATGGATCAGACTGTATGCAATAGGGAACTATTTTGAGCTCCATGCGTTGACTCTGAGTGTGCGTGTGTCACAACTGTCTCTCTCAACATGCTATTTGTAAATCGGGTAGTGTATAATGTATACAAATTTTCTCTTCTCTCTTTCTCCTCCATATTCACAGAGGAGCTGAAGTGAGTGACGATGGGCGATACTTTCTTCTGACCATCTCGGAGGGATGCGATCCGTCAACAGACTCTACTACTGTGACAGGGAGACTCTACAAGAAGGAATAAAAGGTAAATTACACCAGTTCACACATAGTCAGGTGGCTTAGCGTCAAATTTATCGATTATCTTTACTTGCCGGATAAAAGCACCATTTTTGGTACAGGGCTTCCTTAGGACCTACTCAACGATATTAGGCTAGAGCCCCGGCAAAATTTCAATTTAAGGGTGTGGGGCGGGCGTCTTTTGGAGCCCCAACTGATTTTATAACATTGATTTGTTGTTGTACAAATGCCATTTTGGTACAGGGCTTCCTTAGGACCTACTGAACGATATTAGGGTAGGAGCCCCGGCAAGAGTATCATATAAGGGTGTGGGCGGGCGTCGTCTCGTAGCCCCAAATAATTTAGAAGGTAATATAACATTTATTTGTTGTTGTACAAATGCCATTTTTGGTACAGGGCTTCCTTAGGACTTACTGAATGATATAAGGGTAGGAGCGCCCGGCAAGAATATCATATAAGGGTGTGGGGCGGGGGCGTCGCTTCGTAGCCCCCCAATAATTTAGAAGGTAATATAACATTTATTTGTTGTTGTACAAATGCCAGTTTTGGTACAGGGCTTCCTTAGGACCTACTGAACGATATTAGGGTAGGAGCCCCCGGCAAGAATATCATATAAGGGTGTGGGACAGGGGCGTCGCCTCGTAGTCCACAAATAATTTGTAAGGTAATATAACATTGAGTTTTTGTTGTACAACGCCATGGGGCCCCCAATCACAAATATATAAATATTTATGCCGGGGGCTCCTACCCTACCATCATTCAGCAGGTCCTAATGAAGCCCTGTACCAAAAATGGCATTTGTACAACAACAACTCAATGTTATATTACCTTATAAATTATTTGTGGGCTACGAGGCGACGACCCTGCCTCACACCCTTATACGATATTCTTGCCGGGGGCTCCTACCCTTATATCTTTTAGTAGGTCCTAAGGAAGCCCTGTACCAAAAATGGCGTTTGTACAACTACAAATAAATGTTATATTGCCTTCTAAATTATTTGGGGGCTACAAGGCGACGCCCCTGCCTCACATCCTTATATGATATTATTGCCGGAGGCTCCTACCCTTATATCGTTTAGTAGGTCCTAAGGAAGCCCTGTACCAAAAATGGCATTTGTACAACAACAAATCGATGTTATATTACCTTCTAAATTATTTGGGGCTACGACGACGCCGCCCACACCTTTATATGATACTCTTGCCGGGGCTCCTACCTAATATCGTTCAGTAGGTCCTAAGGAAGCCCTGTACCAAAAATGGCATTTGTACAACAACAAATCAATGTTATAAAATCATTTGGGGCTCAAAAACGCCCCACCCGACACCCTTAAATTGAAAATTTTGCCAGGGCTCCTAGCCTAATATCGTTAAGTAGGTCCTAAGGAAGCCCTGTACCAAAAATGGTGCTTTTATCCGGCAAGTAACGATAATTTCACTAAGCCACCTGACTAACATGATGAAATACACTTCCTAAAAAACTGCCGTAGAAGCATTTCAAGTTGAATGAATGGTAAAGATGGGTGGGGAAGGGGGTAGTTGCACACATTAAAGGCTTCTATGCGCTCTATTTAATACCTGAGTGTTAAAAGATACAAAAATACAAAGTACTACATCTGTGTCACACTATTTGCCCCTTTTTTTGTTTTTGGAGGCAGTTTATCGCGTCATTCGCGTCATTTGTGAAAAGGCTATATGGAATCAGCTCTCAAACCGAAAAAAATACTGCCATATTAGTGAGTCAGGAAGATGCTGTGAATGGGAGTACCAGATCATTAGAGGCATGAAGAGTCAAAACATTCATACTATGTTATGAAAGTTATGATCATAGGGCCAGCAAGGCTTATTTGATTTAGTAGGGTTAAAACAAGGAAGGAATTTGTTGTTGCTGTTTTTTTCTTTTCGGAGTGTGCATGTGCGTGTGTTTTATATGATTTACTACAATGATACATGAAATTGGTGTGAACACAATAATGATGTTCCCTTGTATTTTGCAGGTGTTCTACCATGGGTCAAGCTGGTAGATAACTTTGATGCTGAATATGAATACATCACCAATGAGGGAACCCTCTTCACATTCAAGACCAATCTGAACGCACCCAAGTACAAATTGATTAACATCGACTTCAGCAAGCAAGAAACAGTAAGAAGTGCAATAGTTCTAATCTGACGCCTGCAATAATCAAATCCATAATTTGAGGGTTTCACAATCCAATTGATTAATACTGATTTCAGCCAGTCAAAAATGGTAAAAAGTTGAACAGATTTATTTTAATTTTTGAAACCTGTGATAATTTAATTTATGACTATTTTCAGAATGAAGCTATAAAATCAAAATTTGGAACATATCATTGTAGTGAGATTTGAATGTAGTAACAATTTGTATTGATAAGATTAATGCAATTTATTTGAGCTATGTTTAAAGGTAATACAAAGTTTTGGGAATATTTCAATTTTTGTGGATCATGAAATTTAAAATTTTCATTATCATTGTGAAGCCTAGTGTTAGAACACTCAACTCTAACAAAATTGGGCTCTAAAATACTTTTGATTTGGAGAAAAAAAATTTTAAAATAAAAAAATTTACGGTGCTCGGTAAATTTGGTATAGCTCCCTCTCAGTTCGAAAATTTACATGTCCTCTGAAGAGCATAACACATATATAGCACTATTTTCAAAGTGTAATAATTAACATGTTTTGACACCAAATCATATTACCAGACTAATCAAATATATATAATCATGAAGATAAATTTTTAAAGTCAAGTTGCCTTAGTGTATGATTTTTATACTGTCTCGTTAATTAAAAAAAAAAATACTTGTCTGTACACTATAATCGTAATATATAATTTTATAATCGATCAGGCCGCCATCTTTACTGCAATTACTGTACTTTAATAATTCAGTACGTAAATCCATGCATTTCCTGCTCGGTCCTGCCGGAATATTCAGTGTTGTTCTCTTTAACTTATTTTTCCATTTCCATCTCTTAATTTTCTGTGTTTTCAAATTGAAATGCATTTGTTTTGACTCGGCTATGCTGTTTCGCCAGCTCTGTGAACGAACGGGCCGTGTCTGTATGTTGTGGGAGTGATCGTGCATTGACACGCTGGCATTGATCCCAGGCCCAGTGCAGTGTGTAGTATAGTATGTGCGTTGGCTTGGCCCGAAGACGCATCCCAGGCTTGCATTTTCTGAGCACATGTATTTTGGGGATGATCTCAAAATACCCCACAAAGTCGTTGTACAGGGACAGTTTTGGGTAATCATTTATAGACAGAACGTAACATTATTTATTTTTTATTTCTTTATTTAAAAAAGAAGAAGATACGTTTAATCATACAAAGATTTAATAATTAATAATTAGGTCGACTTGACGTTTTCCCCAACAGTCAATCATGTACTGCACATTCTTATTTTGAGATCATCCCTTTATTGAGGAATGTTGTTCTGCCACTGATCGACCTCAGGTAGAGGTCAGAGAGGTCAGTGATTCGTGAATTGCTACACGTGTTTTGGACTAATATCTCCCTTTCCGTATATAATGTATACGACTATAGAAAGGAGTCTCTCTTTCTATAGCCGTGGACCTATGTTACTCTCACTTGATATTCTCTCTCTCTCTCTCTCTCTCTCTCGCTTCTATATCCCTCTCATCTCCCCCCTCTCTCTCTTTCTCTCTTCGGTATCCCTTCTCTAGTCTTCTCTATCCCTTCTCTCCTCTCTTCTCTAGCCCTTCTCATCTCCTCTCTCTCTCTCTTTTCTCTATCCCTTCTCTCTCTCTCTCTCTCTATCTTTATATCTCCCACTTTCTTTCCCTCTCCCTCTCTCTTTATTTCTCTACCCCATACCATTCTACTCTTTCTCTATTTATTTATCTTTCGATGTATATTTCTGTCTCGAACTCTCTCTCTCTCATCGCTTCTCTCTTTAATTTATCACTCATCCCCTTCCTCTTTCTTTCTCTCACTATTTCTCTCTCTCTCTCTCTCTTTTCTTTCTGTACCCCTTTCAGTTCACCTTTTCCCTCTCGAATTCTCTCTCCACATGCTTGCACTCTCTCTCTTCTGTATCCCTTTTCTCTCTCACTCTCTCTCCTGAAGTATCCCTTCTCTCTCTCCCCCTCTCTCTCTCTTTCCCCTCTCTCTCTCTCTCTCTTTCTCTCTCTCTCTCTCTCTCTCTCGACCTATCTCTCTCAATTATTACTCATTCATCTTTCATCTCCATCTTTCTTTCGAGATTGGGCCTAAGCCCTAAGTGAATTGGATGCACACAAATACAATAAAAAATAAAAACAACAACTGCATATTATTGTGAAGCTCGAAATAATCTAACTTTCAAATTTGATAGGCCTATATGCAGCCTGGTGAGTAGAACAATTCACACTATTTTTAATGCCATTATGGTATGCCCACTAAACGCATATTGAAAAGCATTTGTTTTGCTGTCCAGACTGATAATCTTCAAGTTGACATTGGACCTTCTTACCCATTTCTCAAACTGAGAGAATGGCACTGTCCACTGTCAAGTGAAAAGATAAAGTAATGTAGATGTATTCAGGGGCGGATCCAGCCGGCGGCAAGGAGGGCCTAAAGGGGCCCACTTCGTGCGAAAAATTTGAAAATCGTGCCGGTCGATTTTTCGCTCAGTGGGGGGTGTTGTGAGCACAATTATTTTTGGCACCCAAAAAAGTTTGAGTGATTTTTTTTTCACCGCCACCCCCCCCCCTTGGGCGCCAGGGGAGGGGGCCCATTTTCTTTTTTTCTTCAAACAGGGTGTTTTTACCTGTTTTTTTGCTAGGGGAGGGGCCTGTTCTTCTTCGCAATATAACGCTGAAATACATCGGAGACAATTTGATAAATCGGAATCCATCATGAATATTCTGATGATTCTCCCTTTTGTGGTTGTGGTTCATATAAATGAGGATGATAATGTATGGCAAGGATAATAATCACAAAACGATAGAAGATCTCATTCGCGTGAAAGGGCCGTATTTTTTTATTGGGGGCATGTAGATGAGGATGATATCACAAGGATAATAATAATCACAAAAGCGATAGAAGTTCTCATTCGCGTGATAGGACCGTATTTTTGGGTTTGGGACGTTTCGTTAAATTATTAGAGAAAGAAGACGATTCGTTGTACCGTTCTCGACTCTTAATCCTTGTCTGAATTGAGTTTCCCCCTCTCGCGAAGCGAAGCTTTGACGTTTCATTAAATTATTAGAGAAGAAGACGATTCGTTGTACCGTTCTCGATTCACTTCCCCGGAAGCTTTGACGTTTCATTAAATTAGAGAAGAGGACGATTCGTTGTACCGTTCTCGACTCTTAATCCTTGTCTGAATTAAATTTCCCCCTCCCGAAGCAGAAGCTTTGACGTTTTATTAAATTATTAGAGAAAGAACGATTCGTTGTACCGTTCTCGACTCTTATTACTTGTCTGAATTCAGTTTCCCCCTCCAGCGCGAAGCTTTGACGTTTCATTAAATTATTAGAGAAAGAAGACGATTCGTTGTACCGTTCTCGATTCACTTCCCCCCGGACAGAGGCGGCGGAGCGACTTCCAAAGTGGGGGGCACCAACAAAAGGGCACTCTTTATACATCATATAAGATATTGGTTAAGCATCATACTTTGCAGTTGGATGCTATGGTCTGAAAATTCACTTGCGGCGAGCAAAGCGGCGTCAAAATTTAAAGATTTGTGAGGTCGCAGCGAAAAATCACCGGTACATCTTATAAAGAGGAAAACCCCAATCCTGATGGGATTATAAACACATTCTCATAACGGAAGACTGAAAAGGCCTTTGATAAGTAACATAATTATAACATCTATAATGCGAGCGGCGTAGCGAGCAGCTTTGAAATTGCTCTTAGTCGCTGGAAATTAGGGGCACGTTTAATAATGAGAGGAAAAGGGACACTTACCAAAGGGATAAGACACTTATTAGAAAAGAAAAGCAGCACGTGTCAAAGTACAAAGGCTAATTACCAGAGGTGAAAATGGAGCACTTCTTGCACCTAAACAAAGAGGCACTTATGAGAATGGGAAATGGGCATTTGTCGACGGAAAAGAGGCACCCATCAGATTTTGATAGGGGCTTTTATAAGAAGTGAAAAGGGGCATTTATGAAAAGGGATAGGTTCCTTATTAGAAAGGAAAAGGGGCACGTATCATTGTTAAACTGGTAATTATCAGAGGTGAAAAGGAGCACTTATCGCATCTGAAAAGGGGCACTGACCATATATGAAAAGAGGCACTTATGAGAATGAAAAATGGGCACTAATAATAAAGGGAAATGTGCATTTGTTGAAAAAGGGGCACCGATCAGATTTTAATAGGTGCATTTATCGGAGGTGAAAGGGGGCTTTTATTAGAAGGGAAGTGGCTCTTATTAAAAAGAAAAAGAGGCACATGCTAAAATAAACGGGGCACTTATCAGAGATGAAAAGAGGTAATCATGAGAAGGGAAGGGGCACTTAAAAGAAGGAAAAAGAGCTTTTATTAGGAAGGAAAAGGGGACGTGTCAAAATAAAAGTGGCATTTATTAGAGATGAAAAGAGCACTTATCAGGAGGAAGGTGCACTTGTCAAAGTAAAACGAGTATCTCTTAGAATTGAATAGGGTCATTTACAAGAGATGAAAAAGGGCACTTATTATGAGAATGAAAAGGAACTATTTTCATAGGTAAAGGGGCATTTATGAGAAGGGGCTCTTTTAATGGGGCACTTATCATAAGGAAAAGGGGCACTTATTAGAAAGGAAAGGGGCACATGTGAAAAGATAAGGTGCGTTTATCCGAGTTAAAAGGGTAGTTATTAAAAGAGGAAGGGCACTTCTTACAAAGGAAAGGGGCACCTGTCAAAGCAAAGGGCACCTCTCAGATTTGAATAGGACAGTTATCAGAGGTGAAGAGGGCGCTTATCAAAAGTGAAAAGGGCGCTTCTCGTACCTGAAAAGGGCACTTACTAGAGATTAAAAGGGCACTATTGCGAAGGAAAATGGGAACTTTTCCTATGTAAAGGGGCACTTTACAAAGTTAAAGGGTCATTTTCCTATGTAAAGGGGCACTTTTGGGGTTCTTGAAAGTGGGAGGGCACTGTGCCCCCCCCCAGCACCGCCTCTGCCCCGGAAGCTTTGACGTTTCATTAAATTATTAGAAAGAAGACGATCCGTTGTACCGTTCTCGACTCTGAATCCTTGTCTGAATTAAATTTTCCCCTCCCGCGAAGCAGGAAGCTTTGACGTTTCATTAAATTATTAGAAAGAAGACGATTCGTTGTACCGTTCTCGATTCAGTTCCCCAGCGCCAGCGAAGCTTTGACGTTTCATTAAATTATTAGAGAGACGATTCGTTGTACCGTTCTCGACTCTTAATCCTGGTCTGAATTCAGTTTCACCCAAGCTTTGACGTCTCATTAAATTATTAGAGAAAGAAGACGATTCGTTGTACCGTTCTCGATTCACTTCCCCAAGCTTTGACGTTTCATTAAATTAGAGAAGAGGACGATTCGTTGTACCGTTCTCGACTCTTAATCCTTGTCTGAATTAAATTTCCCCCTCCCGCGAAGTGGGAAGCTTTGACGTTTCATTAAATTATTAGAAAAGAAGACGATTCGTTGTACCGTTCTCGATTCAGTTCCCCCACCCCCTGCAAGCGCGGAAGCTTTGACGTTTCATTAAATTATTAGAGAGAGGCGATTCGTTGTACCGTTCTCGACTCTTAATCCTGGTCTGAATTCAGTTTCACCCAAGCTTTGACGTTTCATTAAATTATTAGAGAAAGGAGACGATTCGTTGTACCGTTCTCGACTCCTTTTCCCTTTTTCTTCTACGTCCTCTTATTTTTTCTCTTCTCTCTCGTTCTCTCTCTTTTTTAGGCCGGCGTTTTTTTTACGGTCAGATGAGCATATTTTGATACCTTATTATTTTGTGACACCTGCAGGTTACTAACAGGCGTGGGGTCAGGGGCGGAGCCCCAGCTCAGGGGCTTTAGGCAAGAACTTACGGTTAGATGAGCATCCAGGGGCTGGCCTTAGGGCCCCTAATGGGGTCCAGGGGCAGAGCCTCCGGAATCTCAAGGGTTTTAGCAGTTTAATTACGGTCAGATGAGCATAATTGTGATAACTTATTTGTGACACAGGCAGGTTACTAATAGGCGTGGAGTCCAGGGGGCGGAGCCCCCAGAAGCAGGGGCTTTAGGCAAGAAATTACGGTTAGATGAGCATCTAGGGGCTGGCCTTAGGGCCCCTGATGGGGTCCAGGGGCAGAGCCCCCGGAATCTCAAGGGTTTTAGGCATTTAATTACGGTCAGATGAGCATATTGTGATACCTTATTTGTGACAAAGGCAGTTTACTAATAGGTGTGGGGTCCAGGGGGCGAAGCACCAAGAAGCTCAGGGTTTCAGGCAATAAATTACGGTCAGATGAGCATGCATATTTTGATATCTCATTTGTGACACTGGCAGGTCGCTATTCTTTCTTTCTATTACTCTTTTAAAAAGATGAGGGGTTCGAGCCCCCCCCGAGCACCGCCGTTCCGCAGGTCCTGACATGTAATATGCTTCCAAATGAGCATATTTTTTTTGCCCGTCTGTAAATTTGGGAATGAGTCATTGTCCAACAAACGCATGCAAAAGTATAAATTATAAAAAAAAGTGCGAAAAATCCAGGAAAATCATGTCATTTCAGCAACATTTGTAAATTACTGGTATCGAATTAGAAATAAACCACGTTTGAATTGTATTTCGGTGGTCAAATCCGGAAAATCATGTCATTTCAGCAACATTTGTAAATCACTAGTATCGAATTAGAAATAAACCATGTTTGAATTGTATTTCGGTGGTCAAATCCCGGAAAATCATGTCATTTCAGCAACATTTGTAAATCACTAGTATCGAATTAGAAATAAACCATGTTTGAATTTTATTTTGGTGGTCAAATCCCGGAAAAACATGTCATTTCAGCAACATTTGTAAATCACTGGTATCGAATTAGAAATAAACCATGTTTGAATTTTATTTGGATGATATAATAGCAAGGATAATAACCACAAAAGCGATAGACGTTCTCATTACCGTGAAATTAAGAACCATATTTGTTTTTGATGGGGTTATGTAGATGTTGATGATATGACAAGGATAATGATAATCACAAAACGATAGAAATTCTCATTTTCGCGAAGTGACCATATATTTGTGTGGGTTTGGGTTATGCATGTAGATGAGGATGATATATATGACAATGATAATAAGGGCCTATAATATTTCAGAGAGAGATCGAGAGAGGGACGCGGTGAAATATAATTGGTTATAATCCAAACGGTACAGGAAAAAAAACAATCGACGCTAGTTCAGAATCATATCCAAATTTTGACCGTAACTCCGGGGTGGATTTACCCCAAGTATTACGGTAGATAACTTCACGCAGGCGCTCGACCGCACGCAACCCACCATGTATTGTGCAGCGGGTTGCCGTGAAACCTGTGAGAAAGTGTATACTAAAGTGTTCATTTTTCAGAAAAATACTCCTCAAAAGATAAGAAAATTGACAAAAAACAGGTAAGAAACATAGCGGCTTTTAAATCATGACCATTATTTGAACAATCGATGAAGATTTAGTTGATTTTTGGTATGTTTTAGTAGGGTATCTTCACGCCGGGGTTAGGGGTCGAAGTCTAGATATGATTCTGAACTAGCGCCAAACAAACTACCGTGTTTTAGGAAAGAGAGAGGGAGAGGGAGAGACATAAAGAGAGAGACAGAGAGAGACAGAGAGAGAAAGAGAGGAGATATCTCAGATAGACATATTTCTTGTATTTCTTACATGTAGGCCTATATCTGAACGATTTTGTGGTCATTCATTTTCATATTGCTTTCTTTCCGATATTCTTTCCTGAATACATTTCAGACATAAGAATTGAACAAATAATATGAGTTCATGTATCCCGTAGGCCTACTGGAAACTTGTCTGCTATTATACATGTAGATAGATCCAAGAGCTGATCAGTCGAAGCTGAGACTTGATTGAGACGGTTGCCGAAGAGCGTTTTACCATGGAGTAGTAGTTCCATGTACTCACGTAGGTCTATGCATTGTGCATATTGAACGGCAACGGAGATGCGTATCTGATTCATACACTACACAGACACACACTGTACCATGGATATAAGCCATGCGAATACAGTCGCTTCCCGCTCAGCGAGGTCACCGCGGTGTCGAGGCTTGCGCCGAGATGTAACACAGTTTCAATATCGATTATACCAAGGACCATGTACGACAGTAGATGGCGCTAGTAAACAACACCAGGGGCTGTTTTATATACAGGCAGCTTGGAACTAATAATTGATTTATTAATTACTGTTTAATTTACTAAAAATAAAATATCTGTATTTCAGCAGTGGAGATTGGTTAAAAATATTCCTATAACATCTTTTTATAAGATCAAACAGTTTCAGAGGAATTCAATATTTTTACCAACACTTTGTAATACCTTTAATGGCATGAAAAATGCAGTTTTACTTAAAACAGCCATTTGCGTTTTTTTTTTTTCTTCATTTGTGCAGAGAAAAAGTGTAGCAAATTAATGTTTTAATAATATGATACGTAAAACGACATAAATGTATAAAGTTTATGGCAAGAAATCTGTTACAATTAAAAGGTGTATGTAATTTTATCATAGCATCGTCTTTGAAAAATCAAAATGACCAACATCACAAATAGAGCTTGAATCGTTTGTTTAATTTTTGATTCACATTACATCCTTTAGGAGAACTGGAAAGATCTGGTTTCAGAGTCGGAGACTGATGTACTGGAATGGGCAGCATGTGTCAACCAGACTAAACTGGTTATATGCTATCTACATGATGTAAAGGTAAGTCTTTTTCCTCTAGTATTGCAACGCTTTTCCCATCCCCTGCATCCACTCTATATCAGCTTAATTAGTGTTGTTATCTAGACTTTAAATCCTGTTAACTACCATGGCAGAGGCTGAAACCGCCGTGATTCCCGGCTCGGTTGGCAGTACTAAGTCTAATCCAAACGGTATTTTATGTAGCATATGTATGTACAGTTGCAAAGCTCTGAACACCACATGTTCAATAATAATACTGATATTAAGATTTGTCTTGTTTATTCAAGGTAGCCTCATCAGCATTAACACTGTTCTTAAACGAGGGCCCTGCAATTCTTAGAGTCACTTAAGCAAAAATTTCGCTCTATAAAAAGACCAGTTGAGCCTATACAATTCATGTTTTATAGCCCCCCCTTCCCCCCCCCCTAAAAAAAAAGAGTTTCTTAACTTTTTTGAGCTGATCCACAAATGTAATTCTGGAGATTCTATGATTTTTTGATTTGGAGGGTTCTGTCAGCAGGGGGCTGTCTAGAATGTGTTCAGTTGTTTGAAATGCCAGTGGCGGATCCAGGAGGGGGGGCCCGGGCCCCCTCCCCTAGACAAAAACATGTAAAAACACCCTTTTTGGGGGAAAAAAAGAAGATGGGACCCCTCCTCCAGGGGTGGGTGAAATTTTTTTCAATTTTGAAGCCCAAAAAAATTGTGCTCACTACCCCCTCACTGAGCAAAAAATTGACCTGCACGACTTTCAAATTTTCAATTTTCGGAGGCAAAAGAAAATTGCTCACTACCCCCTCCCACTGAGCGGAAAATCGGCCGGCACGGTTTTCGAATTTTCGCACAAAGTGGGCCCCTTTTTCGGCCCCCTCCCTTGCAGCCGGCTGGATCCGCCCCTGTGAAATGCCTCCCTGATGTCACATTCAACCCATTTCTGCATTAGAGATTTACAATGTGTGAGCCCTGTTTCCAGGTGGTTTTTACAGGCAGAGCCAAACTATTTTTTGGGCTTCCATAAATGGAAAGTACAAAGAGAGTTGGAGTCAAATGAAATGGAATCAAGGGAATCGTAGATGTAATACAGGTGAAGAAAGTACATGTAGGAGAGTTCGATGGAGCAAGGGCAAGGATGGACTATACAGCCGTTTTGAAGAAGATGAATTTTACCTTGCTATAATAATGTCTTGAATGCAATGCTACACTTTATTATGTAATCCTCCTATCAGAATATCCTCCAAATGAACGAGCTAGCATCAGGTCAGAATGTCACTACATTCCCTCTAGATGTTGGGACGATTACAGGCTACTCAGGAAGGAAGAAGGACACTGCAGTAAGTTTTCTAGGAGTTTTTATTGTTTGATATTTCTGTTTTTGTTTGTCTGTTGTTAGGTAGCTTTGCGAAACGTAGTGGCACGTAAAGACGCTTCCAGAATGCAAACTGCATAATTGTTGAAATTCATAATTTCATCACACAGAGGTAGAACCACATTGTCAGGATATGGAGTTGTTAAATGCATTTACCATCTTGATGAGGCTGAATGTTAGCTATCATTCAGATATGTCAGAGAAGAATGAAAAGGCTCTTTGTAAATGTAATATTATTATGAGTCACAAAACAAGTTCTGATTGTATGATTGAAAATTGAAGTGTCTGTAATAGTTTAAACACCTTCACTGTTATAATAAGATCTTTAGTATGCAGATACTTTTGATTACTCAAAAGGAATTATATTTTACACAAGGAGGGGAGGTAGTGCACATATTGTGTAAGGGTAATAATATCTGTAAAACACTTAAGAAGCATTTGTATTATACTGCTATTATTATTATGTTCACAATGTTCCTTTTTTTCTCTCTCTCTATTAAACAGATCTTCTACCAGTTTACATCCTTCCTCACACCCAGCATCATTTACCATTGTGACCTCAGTGCTGCGACCCTTGACCCTACCGTCTTCAGACAGATAGAGGTCAAAGGTTTTGATGCCAGTGCCTTCGAGACGACTCAGGTGTTCTATCCTAGCAAGGACGGTACCAAGATACCGATGTTCATTGTACACAAGAAGGTAATGTGTCTCTCTCTTGGTATATCTAGGAAAGAGTTGGAAAGGACGTTGCAGGGATTTGCATGGTGAAAAGCTCAAAACTTGTGAAAGGGAGGAAATGTGTGAAAACAATCATAATTGAAAACTTTTTTAACAGTTTGGTGGCAAAATATTCAATTTTAGTAAAATTACAGTCATTTTTCATTTCAATTTTGAATTTCGCAACTTGCAGTGTTTTATTTACTCCATTTGTTGTGTACAGTAGGAGGGCTTCAATTTTCACTCATAGAAAGAAAAACAGTCTTTTGATCTGAAATTTTGCACATACTTTCATGAACTCATCTTGCTGCTACAGATAAATTTTGAGATAAATTTTTGAGGGCTTGAAAATCCCTGATATGGGCTTTAATTCATTGAATACTAAGTCTGTCATAACTTGGCCTTGGACCTGAGGAAAATGATTGTTGTACCAATTCTGAATTGAATTCAGTGGGTTTGAAAAGGTCCCCATGGAAAGAGCATATTGTTTAAAAATTGTTATGACAAACAGTAGGCTTGAGATTATTGTTCAAATTGCATGCTAAAGATTTATTTTCAAAATCTGGAATGATGTAAATTCACACCACTTTCAAATGAACTTGATCATCATGTGTATGGACAAAGACTACCAAACAGAACATATATTATGTAATTGCATAAAATAATGTTCAGGAAAGTTTTCAAAGTGAAATACTAGTCATATCCCCCTTTAAAGGTTGTAATTGAGCACAATTTAAAATAAAGTTATAATTGAAAAGTTGATTGCCTTCAAGCTGTGCTAAGTTTGAAAAAGTTTGATTTTATTCCAGCATAAATTTTATCATAATATTATCCAGTGTACATTTGAGTCATATGGAAAAAAAAACACTCTCACTCTGTTGTCATGTACATTTAATAAACTCCAACCTCCTTCCCCCTCATCTCCTGCAGGGTCTAAAGAAGACCGGGGACCACCCTGTCCTACTGTACGGCTATGGTGGCTTCAATATATCTATCACTCCAAGCTTCAGTGTGTCTCGAATTGTCTTCATTCAAAACTTAGGGGGCGTCCTAGCTGTACCAAATATACGGGGAGGAGGGTAAGTTCTTGTTCACTCTAATGGGGCGTTGCAAGAAAGTTGCGATTGATTGCAAGTTGCAAAATTTGCAACTGATATTTGCAATCGATTGCAACTCAACTTTCTTGCAACGCCCCACTAGTCTCCTATATTTCCTAGGATTTTGTTAGGATTTAAGTTTTAACAATTAAATTAAGTTAACTAAATCTAGCTTTTATTCTCCCCCTCTATCTCTCTCTCTTACTAATGGGGCGTTGCAAGAAAGTTGAGTTGCGATCAATTGCAAATTTACAATTAATCGCAAGACTTACGCTTGATTTTGGGGATTTGCAATTGATTGCAACTTTCTCGCAACGCCCTAGAAGAGTGCCAGTGATATAAATACAGCCAAACCTTTCTATAATTCACGAAATGCAATTTTTCTTCCAAGTAAATCTTATAAAAGGTGACAATTAAAACCATCATGCAAATTGACTCCTGATGAAGGAATACAGTACTTATTTTCTATAGCCCTTTTTAAAGCATTAATGTTGAAAATGTTAGGACATTTGTTTGAGGACAAGATTATTCCAGCACTGGTTATTCAACTTGTTAGGTTAAGGTAGTAGTAGTAGTAGGTCATTATACCCTATAGAATGTAAGGCACATTTGATTGACATGTTGTGTATTACATGTAGATTACACCGGACATACTTGGTATGAAATTTACACATGCTGGTATGTAATTTACACAAGCTGGTATGTGACAATAGCAAGCTTGTAAGTTGCAGGATATGTGAAATTTACAAGGACTACTTGATGAGTGATCTCTTGGCTGGATCTGTAAACATGGAGGAATGTAATTAACAATATCAGAGAGCATGAAAGTCTTTGATGGTAATATGGTCATCTAAAGTTGACTTGAATTCATTGGATGAGAATTGTTCCTTTTTCTTCAAACTTAAATATATAAATTCATGTTTTGAGTCCATTGGTTATACATTTTGTACATGTATTACATCCTGTCAGATGATTATACTATGGAATGTTCATTCACTAAATGATCCTTAGACATGCTTCCCTGATAAATGGAATATATAAGAACAGTTTCACATAAGAAAAAATGGAATAAGAATATTGCTACATCACCTTTCCAAACTTCATAATTTTTTTAAGTACATTTATTTTTAATAAATTAATAACTTAATAAATTTAACAAAGCAAAGAGATCAGTTCAGATTTCAGATTTTAACACATCACATTTTCATACAACACGCATCCCGCGGTTCTCCAATAACATGTCATACCCTGCGTTAGGTAATCAAAACTGTCAAATAATGATATCTACCAAATGTGGGCATTTGGGTATCTAGTTACTGGAAGTGTACTGTAAAACTTGAAACTTCCATGTTGTGAAACTTGTTGCATTGTAAGCGATAGCGATTTTCAAGGCAAAATTTAAGTGTTGTTTCAGTTATGATTCACCTCCTACCTGGCATGAAGCTTCCACAAATCTTCACTATTCGCAAAATTTGCCAACATTTCATGCACGCAACAGGTTTGTTTTACAGTTTCTGTGTTGTCAAGTCTTTTGCTTGTTTTATCTTATGATAGAGAGTATGGAGAGACATGGCATAAAGGAGGCATGCTGGCTAACAAACAGAATGTATTTGATGACTTCCAGTGGGCTGCTAAATACCTCATCGATAATAAGTACACCTCGCCTCAGAAGTAAGTAATGATACTGATGGAATTGATGGAGAGTAAAGATGAAGATGGTGGTTGTGATGGTGATGGTACTGGGATAGCAATGGTGATGATGATGATGATAGTGATGATGATGATGATAATGATGATAGTGATAATGATGATGACGACGATAAAAGATAGATAATAAAGAGGATGATAATGACTATGATGAGAGGATACTGATGACATTGAGGATGATGATGATGATAATTGTGGTGGTGGTGGCGGTGGGGGTAATGATGATGGCAATGATACTGATAATGATGTTGATGAAGATGATGATGATGATGATAATGATAATTATAATGATGACGATGATAATGATGATGATGGTGGTGGTAGTGGTGATGATGATGATGATGATGATGATAATGAGAGGAAACTGATGGTGAAGATAATGCTGTTGCTATAACTGCTGCTGAAAATGATGATGGTAATGATGATTAGGCTTATTAAACAATGCCAGAAACATTAACTGAAAACAAAAATAAATCTAATTCAAATTTTTCTTTTGATTAGTTTATGTATAATTATCAATAATGCATATATGATATTATTTTATTAGGATTGCAATCAACGGTGGATCCAATGGAGGGCTCCTGGTAGGAGCATGTTGCAATCAGGCTCCCGAGCTCTTCGGTTGTGTCATCTGTCAAGTTGGGTAAGTCAAAACTCCTCTTCTCATCCTCCTCACTCATTCCTTCCTCTTCTCTTCTGTTTTCATCTGCTTTTTCTCCTAGTACTTCGCTGCTTTGTCCTTCACTTCTTTTTTACTTCAAGATTGAAGATCAAAGTTATGTTGTCCTTATACGATACAGAAATTTGTTTCCCATTTGTGTTATACATGCAATGTAAACATAGACAAAACATGGTACTGTGTGCTGAGAGCCAGAACGGCAATGTATAAATCAACAGCTTTCTTTTCTCCTTGTGTATTCTGTCAATTTAGCAATAATTCATTTATGTATCATTTCTTTTTACATCATTATCATTGTTATATTTTGTTCCAAATCTATGATGTAACCACTTTTCCTGACAATGAATACTATAGAAACAAGTCATACATTTTTGTAAAATTATTGCCTGTACTTTTGAAAAAGTTTTGAAAATGGTATATATGATTATAATAATAAGAAGAAAAAGAATAATATTAAATAAGTAGAATAATAATGATGATGATGATGATGATCCAATCCAATCCAATCCAAAAGATATTTGATATAGCGCCTTTTCCTTGTGGTTACAAAGCGCTGCACGCACACCGCTCCACAATGTTTGGGCCACTTAAAAACAAAAGTTATGATGATGATGATGATGATGATGATGAAAACCCTTCCCCCTCCAACCCACAGGTGAAGCTGAATAGTTTTTTAGGTGATGATAACATCCATCCATAGTCCCATTTGTACATATCTGTGTTCATGCTTATGTAAGGTCATCATATTTTCTTATCTTGTTGCATGTGTTTCAGGGTGATGGACATGCTGAAATTCCACAAGTTCACCATTGGTCATGCTTGGACTACAGACTTTGGCTGCTCAGATAAGAAGGAAGAGTTTGATTGGCTCATCAAGTAAGTTCATGAATAATTCATTTGTTTAGCTCAGCTCCTGATTAATTGAAAGCATTTGTACAAATTTGAAGAAAAAAAGAAAAAAGAAAGCAATTATAGGAACAGCCCCTGTTTCATAAAACTTGATATCAATAACAAGTTATAACTGTTATAAGCTACTGAAGTCATTGCCTTTGATTGGTTGAGAGCAAAATTGTCATAGAAATTTAGAATTTGTTATTAACAACAAGTTTTCTGAAACAGGGCCCAGGTTTTGTTGTAAAGTGTTTTCCTCTGAAAAGGTAGCCAAATCTGCTCCACATTTCAATGACATAAGGTTTTTTAAAATCATTAATTGAATTGCTCATGATCTAAACTTTTTGTTACAAAACTAATCAGTTATTTTTTAATACACAAGTGTGTCCTTAATTAGGGAACATATTTAATGCTCCTCCTACAAAAAAAGCATGATGGGCGTGGCCGTGTCGGTTAGGTTTATGACTTTTTACAATAGGGACTTTTAGATTTTACACGAAGAGAACGTGGACTCACTGGCGTACTGGTGGGGGGGCTTGGGGGGGCGCTAGCCCCCCCAAATAAAATTAAACCATGACTTATTTTCAATTCCATACAAGTGATTTATAAATGTTCGTGATATCACATGATTTTCAACAAAATGCGCGTTTCTCCATTTCTGTTGCAAACTGACACATTCCCAAATAGCCAGGAAGAGCATAGTCACTAATGGGCCTTAGTGTCCACTAACAGTAACACTAGTAGATAACCGTATATCCAGTTTAGCGAAAAGTCTAGACGCAATGTTCCCGGAACCACCGGTAGGTGGCGCACCCCACGACTAGGGCTTTAACGGAACACTCTTAATTACTTTCGTAGTAAAATACCAGGTAATGACCTAAAATGCCCCAGATATGTATGTTGTAGCCAACATTTTGACATTGTATCGCATGGAACGCCTTAGAATGGTTTCAAGAGGGTTAAAACGCTGAAAAACATACGAAACAGTATCTGAGCCAAAAGTGAATTTTATTATTTTATTTAGTAGACCTGTGACGTCACACAGAACGTCATCTTCGGCATCATAGGTCTTGGAAGCAACGTCTTCGGAAGCATTCGGATGCTCGGAAATGTCACCCAAACAAAGTTGAAAGTTCGGTTATCCTATACTTTAGTGTGTTTTATTATTTTGGGTTTCTAACTTCAGTTAACAGCTCTACATGCATATAATACATACGTTGTGTCATACGGCCGTGCACATGGGCGAGTTCGGTTATCCTATACTTTAGTGTGTTTTATTATTTTGGGTTTCTAACTTCAGTTAACAGCTCTACATGCATATAATACATACGTTGTGTCATACGGCCGTGCACATGGGCGCGCACAGGCGGATTTTAAAGTGACACACTGGTTATTGAATCTAAGGGGTTTTATTATTAATGAACAGAGGGCAGTATTGTTTAAGGGTGATGAAAAGAGGGAAGGCATAGTCATGTAGCCTGGATGATTAGGGGCTAGAGTGGTGGGGGTGGTGGGGGAGGTGTCCGGGAAGGGGCGTTAAGGGGATAAAAGGAGTGTTTATTACCTACTTCGTTTTAAGGGGTTTAATTAATAAGGAACAGTGGGCAAGATTGGGGGTTGGGCGTAGTGATGTAGTCTGGATGATTAGGGGCTCGGGAGGGGGTCGGGGTAAGGGATATAAAGGAGTGTATATTACCTACTTGTTTTAAGGGTTTTATTATTAATGAACAGAGGGCAGTATTGTTTAAGGGTGATGAAAAGAGGAAGGCATAGTCATGTAGCCTGGAAGATTAGGGGCTAGGGGTGGGGAGGGGTCCAGGAAGGGGGGTTAAGGGGATACAAAAGGAGTGTTTATTACCTACTTCGTTTTAAGGGGTTTAATTAATAAGGAACAGTGGGCAAGATTGGGGGGTTGGGCGTAGTGATATAGTCTGGTTCAAAAAACAGCTGGATACCCGTATGTCCGGCCTAGAGAAGAGCTTAGAGAAGACCGCGGCAGCTCTAGGCGGTACGGGGAATGCGCAGTCGCCTGCGCCCAGGGTTTGTTTTGGATGTGGCGGGTCATTTCAGAGGAATGTTCCACAGGCGCGGATCAGAGGGGCGGCGGACCTTGCCCCCAAGAGAAAAGAAAAAAGAGAGAGAGAGAGAGAGAAAAAAGGAAAGAGGAGATAAAGGGAATGAAAAAAGAGGAAGAAGAAAAGAAAAGAAGGGGGATATCAGTTGCAATTTTACCGCCAACAAGTTGTGGATCGCGGGGGGGGGGGCAAAAGGCCCTTGCCTCTCCCCCCAAAAAGAAGAAGGGAAGAGGAGAGCTAAAGGAACAACAAAAGGAAGAAGAAAGAAAAGGGTGAAAAGAAGGGGAGATCAGTTGCGATTATTCCCGCCAACAAAATGTGGATCGGGGCGAAAGGCCCTTGCTTCCCCAAGCAAACCTAAAGAGAGAGAGAAGGAAGGGAAGGGAAAGGGAAGGGAGGGAAAGGTAAGGAAAGAAAGAGAAAGAAGATAGGTAGGGAGATCAGTTGCGATTTTCCCGCCAACAAGGTGTAGATCGGGAGGGCCACTGGCGTACTGATAGGGGTGAGCCAATTAATGTCCTGCCAGTGTCACAATAAAATTCAAAGGTTCATTTCTAATTCGATACCGGTGATTTACAAATGTTGCTGAAATGACATAATTATCCGAGATTTTCCTCACTTTTTAGCAAATTATACTTTTCTATGCGTTTGTTGGAAAATTACAAATTCCTAAATTTACAGTCAGGCAAGAAATATGCTTATTTAGAGGCCTACATGGCAGGGCCCGCAGAACGACGGGGCTCGGGGGCTCGAGCTCCGCCCCACTTTTTTTGAAAAAGTATACTAAACAGGCGCGGATCTACGGGGGTTGGGAGTTTTAACCCCCCTCTTGGGCCGCCCAAAAAAAGAAGAAAAAAAAGAAAGAATGCATACTGGAGAGAAACCTTTCAAGTGCAAATGTGGTGAGAAGATATTCAACTCATCTGGTAACTTAACCAAACACATGATAACTCTGGATATTACTGTGTATTAAACTGTTACTTGATTTAAAAAGACGTTATCATGCACTGCTTTTATGGTCTCCAATGTGTTAGTAGATGCCGGAAAAAATCACTTACGGGCCGGGGTTCAAAATAGCCCCCAAAAAAAAAAAAAAAAAAATCGCCTCGCCCCTACGCGGCTCGTGGACGATGCTCTGCATCGTCCTTGGGTCAAACTGTTTAAACTGTTACTTGATTTAAAGAGACGTTATAATGCCCTACTTTTAATGGTCTCCATTGTGTTAGTAGAGGAAAACATCACTTACGGGGGTTCAAAATAGCCTCAAAAAAAATCGCCTCGCTGCTACGCGGCTCGTGGACGATGCTGTGCATCGTCATTGGGTCAAATTGTGTTTACTGTTACTTGATTTAAATAGACGATATCAAGCGCTGCTTTTTATGGTTTCCATTGTGTTAGTAGATGCCAGGAAAACATCACTTACGGGCTGGGGGGTTCTAAATAGCCCCCAAGTTGACTCGCCGCTTGCGGCTCGTGGACGATGCTCTGCATCGTCATTTGGTCAACCCCCACCCTTAGCAAAAAGCTATATCCGCCCCAATCCACACCAATTATTAGTGTCCTGCCAGTGTCACAAATAAGGTATCAAAAAATGCTCATCTGACCGTAATTAAACGCCTAAAACCCCTGAGCTTCCGGGGGCTCCGCCCACTGGACCCCACGCCAAGTAGTGACCTGCCAGTGTCCCAAATAAGGTATCAAAATATGCTCATCTGACCGTAATTAAATGCCTAAAACCCCTGAACTTCCGGTGGCTCTGCCCCCTCGAACCCACCAGGGGCCTTAAGGCGGGCCCCTGAATGCTTATCTGACCGTTATAAAATGCCTGAAACCCCTGAGCTTCTAGGGGCTCCGCCCCTGGACCCCACGCCAATTGGTGTCCTACAAGTGTAACAAATAAGATATCAAAATATGCTCATCTGACCGTAATTAAACGCCTAAAACTCCTGAGCCTCCAGGGCTCTGCCCTGGACCCAACCAATGGCCCTAAGGCGGGCCCCTGGATACTTATTTGGCCGTAATTTATTGCGAAAACCCCTGAGCTTCTGGGGCTACGCTCCATGGACGCCACGCCAATTAGTGTCCTGCCAGTGTCACAAATAAGGTATCAAAATATGCTCATCTGACCGTAATTAAACGCCTAAAACCGCTGAGCTTCTGGGGCTACGCTCCATGGACCCCACGCCAATTAGTGTCCTGCCAGTGTCACAAATAAGGTATAAAAATATGCTCATCTGACCGTAATTAAACGCCTAAAACTCCTGAGCCTCCAGCGGCTCTGCCCCCTGGACCCAACCAATGGCCCTAAGGCGGGCCCCTGGAAACTTATTTGACCGTAATTTATTGCCGAAAACCCTGAGCTTCTGGGGGCTATGCTCCATGGACCCAACGCCAATTAGTGTCCTGCCAGTGTCACAAATAGCGTATCAAAATATGCTCATCTGACCGTAATTAAACGCCTAAAACCCCTGAGCTTGTGGGGGCCCCGCCCTCTCGACCCCACCAGGGAGCCTAAAGCGGGCCCCTGAATGCTCAATGACCGTTATAAAATGCCTCGAATCCCTGAGTTTCAGGGGGCTCAGCCCCCTGGACCCCACGCCAATTAGTGACCTGCCAGTATCATGAATAAGGTATCAAAATATGCTCATCTGACCGTAATTAAATGCCCATACCCCCTGAGCTTCCGGGACTCTGCCCCTTGACCCCTGCGGGGCTTTGCCCTAGACCCCACGCCAATTTACACTACGCTCTATACCTGATCGTAAATACTTTAGCCTCTCCCCACCCACTTTGAAAAACGTTCAGCGGGGCCTGCATGTAAGAGTGGGGTGATGCGGATTTTTTTTGTCTGCCAGCCCCCCCAAACTTTTTTGCTCATTACGCCACTGCGTGGACTGCCACGGTGACATCCTTTTAAGGTAATGTGACGTCCTTTTAAGGCACTGCCGGGCACGGGCCAGTGCCTTGAAAGAATGGCACACGTTGCAGTCCACTACGTCGACGTGCAAATCTAAAAGTCCCTAATGTCTTAAAGTCACAACTATGCAATGATGTGATGTTAGTAAGGCCTACCATGAGGAACCTCCCCCTTACAATGTATGTTAGAATCATTATTACGGTGATGATTATTTTCTTGCTCCCAGGTATTCCCCTCTCCACAACATCAAATGTTCTGAGGCGACACCCAGTATCCCAGCGTCCTCTTGCTGACAGGTGACCATGACGACCGCGTCTCTCCCCTCCATTCCCTCAAATACATTGCTACACTACAAGAGATCGTTGGAGTGTCGGAGAAGCAGAAGAACCCCCTCATGATCCGCATCGATACCAAGTCTGGTCATGGGTTTGGCAAGCCTACAGAGAAAGTGGTAGGTTTCTCATTAGGTAGCATAATGGTGAAATGCAGTGGCACTCAAAGATGAGAATTAGTTCCTTCTTTTTTTTTTACACATTCACTAGTTTAAATTTTTGTTAAACCTGTTTTGTCGATTTTTACTTGCAGTTGTGCAAGCTTCATCAATCATTTGTCTGAAGGAACTGTTTCTAATGCAGTAGACAGTAGACAGGGGATGGTTAACCTTGGTTATTTGTCTTGCTAATTTAATACCAATTGATGATTATATTTGGCCTGGTTTCATACAGGTTTTATTTCCTCTTTGCTTTGTTGGATGGCTTTAATCTTTTGCACACTACTGAATTGCTCATGTCAACAAAGAATACTAATGACTTATATAATCCATTAAACTAAAATAGTATTTATTAGGATACAAATTGTTTTTCTCTTTTTTATCCATAGATTGAAGAGTATTCGGACATATATGCTTTCATCGCAGCTGCTGTCAAAGCTCAATGGAGTGATTAAAGCCTTTTCTTCACGTCTTACTAGCACAAATATAGTTTATAATGGACTATTGGACCGCATACAATCTTGCAACAGTCAAGCCTCAAGATATGACAAAAGAGTCTGTGCACATTGTGTTGGGAATCATTTGTTCTTTCATATGAAGAAAGAAAAAAAGGCTTCATGATTTTGTATTTATATCAGTGCCTGCCACATGAAGTGAAGGTAAACGTGTACTCTGCTGTATAGGATAAAATAAAACTCATAGTAGGTCTTTGGTATTGAATGTTTCAAACCATTTCTGTTCATGTCTTTTTGTAAGTAGTGAAACGGGGTTAAATAGGAATAGAAATAATTCAATTAACAAATGGAAATTTACATATATTTTAAAGCTGAGTCCTTCAGATATGATGTAAAATGTGAGAAATATATAATTGCTTGTCTGGAAGCATTCACTTGAGAACTCCAAGAACTCTTAGAAAACTCTTAGAACTCCAAAGGAAGTGGGATAATAACTTGATCAAACTTTGAAACAGATGTGCATGACCTACAAGGTATAGAAACGTAAAGGATAGTAACCATAGTTTCATAGAAACATTTACATATGTGTATGTTAACCACTATTGCCTTGATGAAAGAAATGAAAGAACCTCACATATCAATGATTGTCTCCTCTGAGAGCTAGTGCAGCAAATGCAAGGTAGTGCTTTTGAAAAAAATATACATTTCAGTCATTAGCAGAACTTATGAATACTTACCATTTACTTAAACTGCTGGACATGTGAACAAACTCTAGTCATTTTTGGAAAGATAGATGCTTCACAAGAGTCGTGGGCCTCGTTTCACAAAACTTGTCATCAGTGACAAATGACAGTCTGTGTTATAAGCTACTGAAATCCTTGCTTCTTATTGGTTATCAGCAGATTTATCACTGAATTTTGTCATTTGCCATTGGTAAAAGGCTTTGTGAAACGGGTCCCTGATTATTCAATTACTTGTGCTATGCTGTCCAAAAGATACTTAAAAATATTAAATAGAAGAAGATCTTGTTCATCTAATGTATTGAGAATACATGTACAACATCACATGATTGTAAATATGCCGTATAACAGTATAAACAGTTTTTATATATTTTCCTTCTGAATTAATATAATTAATTTACATGGTGAAAGTTTCCTGAATAATTCATCCATATTTAAACCTTCCATTGTTTGCATTATACTGTGAGTTTATATCATATTGCATACCTGCCAACCCTTCCAAATAATCCGGAATATTCTGAATTTCTGGATTTTTAGGACCTAAAAATTCAGAATATTCTGATTTTCAAAAATTTCAGATTTTTGTCTGTTTTTTGTTCATTTTTTATTTGTTTTTTGTTTTTTTTGCTAAAGCCAAATTAAGCTTGTTTTATCATGTGCCGCGATTTGAGAGTTTGCGTATTGCGTGCATTGAATGGCTGCATGATCGAGCAGGGAATTTGTATTCGCTTTTTTGTACAGATTTACCGTGTATTACCAGTTACACTGCCCCTGCATGTGCGAATGCCTATTAAGGGTACAGATTTCTTATTTTCGAAGGCATACCGTGCTAGAAATTCCTAATTCTTATTTTCAAATGTTGGCAGGTATGATATTATTGTTTGAACTGAATCTACAGGTTTCTGCAGGAAGCAGGGGGGAGTGGGGTGCGTGCATTCACCCCTGCTATTCGGTTTAGTACCATTATCACATTCCAAGTATACATCACATAAGATATATAAGATACAAATAATTGAATTATTGAAGACACCCCCACCTTTCCCCTGCAACCCAGGATAGACGCTCTTAAATAAAAAGCTGAAGTTGATGCTACGTATTGATGTTACATGTATATGTTTACCCGTTTTCACACACCTAGCATGCCTGTTAAGGCTGTGTTATATGTTCATGTATGTTAAGGACCAATTTAATTAGTATTATCTCATCAGAAGACATGTGGTAATAAGCATATTAGATTGTACACTTTAATGCTAGAATATGTTAAACTACCACCATTTTAAGAACTAGAAGATACAAATTACATCGGATGATATACCACTACAACAAACAATAATCACTTTGAAAATAGATAAGTTTTGACAGCAGTCTTAAACATTGCAAGTGAGTTAATTTGTCTTTACTAAAGGTAGAGAATTCCAGAGTACAGGAGCAGAGACTGAAAAGGCTCTGTTGCCATACGTCTGTGTGTTAGTAGGCGTAACAGAAAGCAGATATTGTGAGGATGATCTGAGGTTGCGTCTTGGTGTGTACTGATGAACAAGTTCTGACATGTAGTGTGGAGAGAGGTAATTCTGAGCTTTAAAACATAAAATGAATATCTTAAAAAGTACACGTTTTTCAACTGGTAACCAATGGAGATCAAACAATATACCGGTAGGTGAAATAGGTAAATATGCCACATAATATTTCAGTGCAGTAATTAATTCTTGGCAATAGAAATAGTGCATCTATTACAGGAAAGTTAGATTTGGAATGTAAATGGTACTTGTAATTCTCTCTTAAAGGGGAAGTCCACCCCGATGTTAAGTTGATTTTAATAGAAGCAGAAAAAAATGAGAGAAATACATCAGTTAAAGTTTAAGCAAAAAAACAATTTATAATAAGAAAGCTATGATCAAGCAAACACAAATTGGCAACTCTGTGTCGTATCTTGCGAGGTCTCCTCCCATTTGCCCTGTACTAAAAAACTTCAAAAAAATTGTGTTTTCCCTTAAGAAAATTTTCAATTATACATTCACCCTAAATATAATTATTGTAAATAGGTTTTTATACAACCTTTGTATGAAACAAGTCTATTATGTCATCAATAACTAAGAAAATGAAAGTTTATGATATTTTCTGTACAGAGCAAATTGGAAAGCAAAATATGTCATAGTGTCACCAATGTGTGTTTCAGTGATGACAACTTCAAAAATTCTTAACTTTCCTACTGATATTAATCGAATATTGCTCAAACTTTCACTAATTTGTTTCTCTCATTGTTCTGCTTTTATTAAAACCAATATAGGCCTAATATCCGGGTAGACTTCCCCTTTAATTACCCAAGCTTCATTGTCCCTTTATTTGAGTGTATTTCTTTCTTTCCTCTGATCTCGATCTTTTCTCTCTCTCTCTCTCCCTCTCTCTCTCTCCTCCTCTCTCTCTCTCTCTCTCTCTCTCTCCTCTCTCTCTCTCTCTCTCCCTCTCTCTCTCTTTCTCTCCTTTATTTCTCTGTTTTTTCCCCTTCTTAATCTTTGTTCTTCTTTCTCATGACTATTCGCCTGTACTTGGAACTGGTGGGGGGGGGGGCATACAAAATATAACCATCAGCTCCTTCACACACATAAGTTGACCTTGTCCGATCATATTACAATGCAGGTATTTTTAATTAACCAAAAAGAAAGAAAAAAAAAACACAAAATACGTACAATTTACATAAAAAGTCCAGACAAAGTCACTTATGCCAAACAAGGAGCTTATATAGGAAGCAACCATAAAAATATCAAAAACCAATACAAAGCGGAGATGGAGAAGGATGCCTCCGAAGCTCAATTAAAAAATAACCCTAAAAGACCCCTCCTGGATGGTGGCAGAAAAGGCAAGACATGTTCTCTCCGCGCACAAAGGAGCGGCAGAAAAAACATCACCATCCAGAAATGGTCTGATTATGACTTTGTCTGTAAAAACTAGAAAAAGTCCAAAGGCTTTCAGCATATACTCATCAATTCATATTACATGTATATATAGAAACACACATAAGAAAAAAATTGTTTACCCAGAATTTAAATATTCAAAAGGTCCCATGTCTTAATTGTTCCAAGAGTCAAGTCTATCACGACCAAGAGCAATTTGTTTTTCAATAGCACAACTTAATTTTAATTTACTAATAAAGTGATAGATATTAGGCAATATCTTATCACATCGGCAGCAAAAGAGATATATTGAAGAATTACAAAATTAAATTTGTCAAAAGCGGGATCCATGATACCAAAGTACACATCTCTATTGGTAATAATGAAATTGTTGTGCAGTTCCTTGTGCAGTATATTTTTCTGCACTTCTGACCAAAAGTAATAAGCAATTCTACAATTCCGAAAAAGATGTTGAAGTGTCTCATCATCATTTTTACACAGCAGGGAACAAAGTTTTGAATCAATAAGATTAATATCAAAAAGGAACTTTTTCAGAGGGAGATATCGATTAATAAATTGAAATTGAAAATATCTTAATTTAGTGGACAAGGTTACCATGAAAGAAAGACGGTAAATAGTATTAGACTATTAGCAGCGCCATAGCCAGAGTTTGATGTTTGGGGCACATACATGTAATTGATCGACGTCCTGGGGAGGGGTCTATGAGGAAGTGTGTACGATCTTGAAATTTGGGGGCACGTGCCCCGTGCCCCTGGCTACGTGCCTGACTATTAGTAGTCCAATCCAGGTTCGCCTCATTCATGTGCATGGCCCATTTCGACCGTTTCTGAATTTGGAGTCTTAAAAATTCGATTGACACAAAGCTTTTGAATGAATCTACAAACTTTAATAGTGTTACACATTTCATCAATTAACTCATACTTCCAACTGTTGTGATTCACTCTATCAACAGTGTTTTTTTCGTTTTTTCCCCTAATCTTTCATTTTCATTTATCCTCTTTCCCCTCCTCTTTTATACACAGGGGCGAGGCAATCATATATGTAGTATTAAAAAAAATATTTTGAAAACGTGATCGAGCTAGAAAGAAGGAAGCGTTTGAGAGGAAAAGGGTGAGAGATGGACTGGATTCGAATCAAATTATCAAAATGCTCAACAGATCTACGGAAGATGATGAAGAAGACTTGAATGGAGGGGGCGTGGCACTTGTTTATTGTTTTCCTTTTTAGCGATTACTTTTCTTTTACTTTTGTTGTTGAGCGCGAGATATCGATCCATATCCCCGGCCGTGTGCGATGTCTTCCGGAGTCAAAGGTCGTGAACACGTCTGCAAATACTGGTGAAGAACCTTGAATGAAAGCTTGTTAAAACGCTGAGAAAATTGCTCTTTCCATTCATCAGCTTTTTCATGGTGTTAAGGAACACAAGGCTTAGGTGAAGTCTATTAATACTCGGAAATCGGTGAATTGTAGACATATTTCACGACTCATCCTTAGCCGTATTTCACACTGTCACTGGTGCCAAGTGTCACAGCTGTGCGCCCGTCTGTAGGCCTACCCGTGTTATTGCCGTCAGCTTTGTGCCGTGTTGTGAACAGCGTAATCCGTCGGGTAAGCTGTGCCTGTTGTGAGAGCCGATATCCGAGGCCTTGCTGATCGAGCGACAGAACAGAAAACAAACCAAAAATGTCTGGTGCACCGAATGGATTATCTCCAGATTATGGAGATGTTGATATATCCAACGATATATCGTCTTACATTGGTAAGAATCGAACATGATTTTGCTAGATAAAAGAGTCGAGACAAACACGACAATTTCATGATGAATTGAATTGAATTTGAATTGAATTTATATAGGCCTATTTATTATGACAAAAGTTGATGCCAAGAAAGAAGGCCCTAGCCTATAGCGCCTAGGCCTAGCTAGAATATAATAATGTCAAAGAATAACGTGTGTCATGAGCCATTTATAAATGAGATGTTATCACTAAAATCTAAATGTCACTGTCAGGACTGTCTAGACCTAAGTGACAGTCATCTAACATTAGTAACAATCAAAGTTCCAGGCCATGTAGACTAACACTAATAATGAGTAGAGTAAGACCGCCAAACTTCGGACGTTGCCAAACTTCGGACAAAAATTACTTCAACGGCTAGAACGCAGAATATGAGCCTAGCTCAGGCGGGTGACTTGCATGCATTTGATACTACTACTACCGTAACCTATTATCGTTAGTACAGAAAGTTTGGGCAGGTTGCTGTCTAGACAGAAATAACCGTCTGGTATGGGTCATTCTTTAATAAAACTGAAATTTGTTGACATTCCCCATACACAGACGGTAACCAATACGGAGAGATTGAGCCGATTGTGCAGCACTTGTTACCCCGAAACTTTCTCCCACGATTTTCCTTATTTAGATCTAATTTTCTGATTTATAAATCAGATACAAAAATACTATGTATTTTTATTCTCCTATGTACAGTTCTCAAAGTTTTATTACCTATTTGCAAATGCGAAATTTACGGACTTACGTATATGAGTTATCCATTTTTATCTCAGAACCAAGGAAGCGGTGCGTTCATGCATTCGAACTGGTAATCTATGACATGACCCGCCCGATATATTTCGGGTCAACCGACCAAAACAAGCCCAATGGCCAATCAGAGCACGTGTTTGATATTGGGCTTATGAATATTCAAACATCACCGGCTCAAGCCGGGCTGACTCATACGTAGCTATTGGACGTTCGAAAAGAAAAAATGAATATTCATCAACTCAAACCAAGATGGCTGACAACAAATCATGTTGACTACAAGACTTTCTCGGATTAATCATTAATTTAGGATCTAAATGAGCAAGCTATCGTAAGTCAAAGTATATATTTCGGGTTATTTCTTATGGCTATTTAGATTCAGTGTAATATTGCAGCCAAAGTGGATATATGAAGACGTAAAGAGTGAAAAACTTGTTGCATATCTCATTCATCGCGGTCCGGCCGAACCGAACCATTCGTTCCGCACACTACTGCATACGCAGTACTTCAGTCTATGTATAGAGGCGGTCAGAGGAGCCAGATGCAATCTCAGCGTAACAACCGTCGATATCAGAGACTGAAGCTTTCGGTCTAGTTGCTGTCTAGAAAACTCACAAAAAACATCAAATCCAGAGACAGATTTCGGGTAACCTAGATTTTTACAGTCCGTTAACAGGGGGTTAAGGTGTAGTGACTCCAATTATATCGATTATTAAAAAATCCTTAGTATATTTCAGGTGGTTTCTGCCAATATTATGAGAGCTTACGAGATACTTTTTCACTTTATCGCGGAAATTTTTGCAATGGCGTCCGTTACTGGGAGCTAGGGGGGTACATACACCCCCCTACCTGAAGATGGCGCTCTTCCAAACTTCGGACAGGCATCATTGAGTGTTATTTTGACTACGAAAAAATAGCACTTTCGTAAGATTTTAGGACCAAAATATTGTGTGAGTGTTGTGAAAACACCTATCTTATAGTTCTACCTAAGGCCGATGAAAGTTGATCTCATGGTTCTCGTCAGCGCCCGCATCAAATTTTGCTCGCACACCAAAAAAGTTCAACACTCATCGCTGACGAAATTCCCGCGTCAAAAAGTCCAGATATGAAATTGCCGCCTCAAAAATCAACAATATTTTCGATTGGCTGCGCGGGTCCATGTGACACGCGTCCATGGCGATGTCTGCCAAGTCGATCGCTGATTGGTCTAAAGTAGCGGGGGGCATAATATGCCGCCCGCTACTTTAGCTGCCTATCGCGTAGGCCAGGAATAGTCTGCGGCTAGACACGGGGCGAATGTTTTGCCTCACGCCGTACTCCGGCTTCCCGCTACCGTACCGGTGGGAGCTAACGCGTATTAAACTGTTCAGTGCATTGTGTACGTTGCCCAATATACTAGCTCAGGACAGCAATTCATCTGTACTATTTATCGATCGCTTTTGGCCGCACTGTCAGTCAAAATGATTCTTTCACTTTGTGTGACTCAGGGCAGCAGACTGCTTGTCAAGTGGAAGATAGTTTGTGTAGATAGTTTTGATGAAACCTTGACATTTGAAAGGTTTTTCGAGTCTGTGAAAAGAGGGGATGTGCTCGGCGTGCCTCCATGCATTGAGTGGCCACACGGGCCAGGCCACGATGTACATCAGCAGCAGCCCTGTGAAAAGTTTGACCCCGCGGTTGACATCAAACTTGCAAAGGTGTACAATACAAAAGTGCTAAGTTTAATGAGGTGAAATGGTAAAAGAATTGTCAGATAATAATAAGAAGAAAGTTAAGATACCTACTTACAATAAAAGAATATGAAGGAAAGTACTTGTGAGAAGATAGAAGAAGAAGAAGAAGAAGAAGAAGAACAAGCAAGAAGAAAGAGCAGGAGAACAAATAATAAGAAGCAGACTGAAGACGAACAAAGAAAGATGTATATCGCTATATCATCAAGTTCATAATTTAATACCAGTATAATAAAACAGGGCCTTAAGTTTAAGTCAGAAACGAGACAGTATAAATGAAAATGAAATGAAATAAAGATGGTGTCACAGAAACCCAAATATCACAGAAAATTTGGAAGAAATAGTCATTGGAGTATGATATTGGTGTAAGAGCGTTACATGTATAATGTACAAGACTCGATACCCTCGACAAGTTCTATTGGTTTGTATATGAAAGATGAATTTGGATCAAAATCCCTCATTCAAATTCCAAATATGCCCGCGAGAACATGAAATCAAAGTCAGATGAAAGATGAAAGTTGATCTAAATCCCTCATCAAAATCTCAACAATGCCTGACGAGAACCATGAGATCAACTTTCATCGGCCTAACTTAAATCTACCCAAAAAGAGAAAATAATATTTTTTTCATGAAATCAACGTAGTCAAACTTACCCCTGTCTTACGATTTTTGATCCGGTTTCATACCTCCGATGAATGCGTATTATCCGCACTTGAGCGTGCGCTACAGGTGCGCTATACATGCGTGTCCGAAATTTGGCAAGTGCGTCCGAAGTTCGGAATGAAAAAAGGTTCTGCGGGTAAGTAAATAATTCTAGTTTTCCATTTCCATTACTGATTTTCTTTTACATGACATACATGTACATAAACAGTATTTGCACAATAATAGTATATTTGGTCTTTCAATAATTAAAAGAGAATTTAATGTTTTCCCCCGTTATGTCTTAAGTGTCCGAAGTTTGGCGGTCTTACTCTAGTGTTATCATTAACATTTTTAACAAGTTATAATAATTAATGTAACTGTTTGATCTGCATTTGTTTTTGTCATCATTTATGATGCTTAAATATAAATGGAATTGAAAAGTTAATTAATGGTGACTTATCCTCATTTCTTTTAAGTTAATTGTTTGTGGTTTAATTCTTATCAGTCCTGCTCCAGTGCTCCTGTCATACTATTACTAGCCAGGCCCGGCCCCCACTGGCACTGATGTCCCAAAATTTGTGCAAGCCTAGTGAATGGCACCAGCCACCATGTGCTAGTGAATAATAGTTATACAAAGTTAGCATGGCATCTGATACTGACTCTTTCATTCTTAATTTATTTGAAATAACCTTTAAATTAGACAGAAATAACCGTCAAGCATGGCTATGCCTATGGGGAATTCTTTAATAAAACTGACATTTGTCAACCTTCCCTAAACACAGATGGTAACCCTTGCACCTCACACACAAGAGGGATTAACTAGCGGGAATCCTGAAAAATTTGCCCTCAATGTTTCTTTATCTACACTTAACATGTATTGATTAAGAAAAAATATGATTGGAAAGAATATAAATCTAATTTCCATATGCTATCAAAATACATTGAAAATCATTTTAAAACATCAAAATATAGGGACTTCCTTTCAGCTAATACATGTACTGTATGTCTGTTTTCTTGAAAAAACTGCGCGATTAGATCGGCAATCACACACAAACAGTATTGCGTAACATTCCTTACTAACCTGTACGATGTACTGTACAGTGTACATGTACTTCAGTCTCTGTATAGAGGCGATCAGTGAAGCCAGATGTACAGAGTATGTCTGAGCAGAACAACTGTTGATATCAGAGATTAAAGCTTTCGGTCTACCTTTGAATAATACCTATTTTCCCAGTGTTGGCCTCTTATTTTACTCTTCATGACACCTGTACAGTCATTTATAGAATTTTTCAAATATTCCTCCATCATACAGTGATATGTATTTCTTTCTAGTATCCCTTTCAGACCGGTTAAAGTTCAGTGGGTGCCCCAGGGTTCACCTGTTGAATTTCTTTGCAGTGAAATCCATCACTGTTAGATCTTGATATGATGAAAACACTGATGAAAAGATACCCTCCTCAATTCCTATTCAATCTATTGGGTTTACCTGACAGGTCCAGAGTGACACTTTAGTTTGACTGTCTTTCAAGGTGAATACTGATAAACATAAGAGTATTTCAAGATTCAATATACAAGAAGGAAACTAAGAGAAGGAAAAACCAAGAGATTGAATCTACATACATGTAACAATGAAAAACCAGGGAAGAGGATAGAGATAATGTAAACACAGAAATACATAACCAAAGGAATAGAAAGAGAGAGAAGCAAACAAAGGAAATACTTAACAAAAGATAATTGAGAGAAGGGGAAATAGAGAATGTACCATACATGTACATTAAGGCCATATACCGGTAGAGAGAAAGGGAAAGAATGAACATACCGGTAATGTAGACTTGTATTTTAAAGGATAACAAGTGAAGATGAAAGGAGTATACAATGAGCAAGAGGAATACAAAGAAAGATCAGTGCTAGAAAACAAATTAAATACAAATTGAAAGGAAAGAAGGAGAGAACAACCAATACAAGAGAATTACATGTACATAAGAATAGAATAAAGACCGAATAGGATAACAATGACCGATCAAAATGGAGAAGCAGGCAAGTTCAATCATGTAAATGCTCTGCTCACCTATAGTTATCGAACAAGAACATTTTATATGAGCACTGGTTTAGTGACTGTGTACTTCATTGATTCTCAATCAAGTGGTTGAGAGTTTGAAACTCTACCTGGTACTTACATGTATGTTCTTTGTCAAGAGAAGATAACTGTTTCTCTTCTGTAAATGTGTACCGGGTACCTGGTATTGGTATGAACTTGCATAATGATAGTATCTTCTTCTTCTTTCGTATGAGGTAGTAGTATTATATAGCCAGCTATTTCTTGAAGCTGAGTAAGCGAGTTGACTTGTGCATCCTTTGGGCTTGACAGATCAGTCATCCCATCAGGGGGTTGGAGAACAGGGCAGTTGTAGATGACATGGTCTGCCGTCTGCTCACCTGCACCACAGATGCATGCTGGTGATTGCCAAAATCCCCAACGGTACATATAAGCGTTGAATCTTCCATGATAGTATGTATCACCACAGGAAGACGATCTGATCAGATTTTGGGTAAAAGGATGTACATGTACAGTACATGTGTAGGTCAAAGGCCACAGGTAAATTTCTGAAAGTACAGGTTTTAGCCTTGTTATTGCGATTTCTCAAGAACCACTAGAGATATAAGGCACAAACTTGGTGATAGTATGTATCACCATACATGTACGAGGATGATCTGATCAGATTTTGGGTAAATAGGTTAAAAGTCACAGAGGTCAATTTATGAAATTACAGGTTTTAGTCTTGCTATTACGATATCTCAAGAGCCACTAAAGATATGGGGTTCAAACGTGGTGATAGTACATGTATGTATCATCATTGGAAGACAATCTGATTAGATTTTTAGTAAGTAAGTCAAAGGTCATAGAGGTCAATTTTTTTAAAAATTTAAATTAGCTGTATTACCCTATTCCTTGTTATCACAATATATCAAGAACTTCTTTAGGTATGAGCTTCAAAATGGTGACAGTATTACTATAGGAAGATGATCCAATTAAATTTGGGGGGCTAGTAGGTCAAGATCATAGTTGTCAGTTGACATTTGATTTAGACTTTTGTTTTCATTGTGATATGTCATGAATACTTGAATACCATCCATTCCTATACTAAATTTAGGGCAGAGGCATATGTGCATGGCTCAGATCAAGGGTACCCTTTACTGACTTCAACTTCATTTGGAGATAATATGAAATCGGTTTCCCTACAATGTTTACAAACATTATTAATGTGATGCTAATAGTGTGAGGAATCTTACCAAACCATTAATTATGGCTTGTCATGGTTTTGTTTTGCACTAGCACGCATAATGTCATGAAAAATGCCCATATTTGGGCATTAAAATGTTACACGGGAAGCATGTGTATTTTTCATCCCAAATTAACAGTATTGTGTCATATATTTTTGTCATGATTTTTAAATGAAATGAAAGAATGACATCTCTAGTTGATTTCCAGTGTGTCTCATTCACTGATCCTCGGTGTTGAATATTTTTAAATGCTGTTTGAACATTAATGTATTGTACATAACCTTGGTGTCCGCCTGTTGACCAAAATTTTGTGGAAAAAAATAAAATGAAAGAATAAGCCTCATAATGATAAAAATGTAATGTATCAATGAAATAATTACACAACAATATAACAGAATCAAAAATTTTGTACTCGCATGATTAAAATATCATTTTGAAAACAATAATGTAACCTAGCAAATTTTGGTGTCCTGTCCGTTATGTACATGCACATGAAGCTCACAGTTTGATTAAAAAAGAAAAAAAATGTTATTGTACTTGAAATGAAAAGTGCCTTCGTGGGCGAAATAAAAAATATATACTTCGCCGGTAATTCGTCCAAACGCGCCGCAATGCGGGCAAAGTTCCTTCACGATCGGCCATTTTGTTCTGTGTTATGTACAATCATCGTCACGAGCTCGAAAGCAGTATCATTGAATTCGATCAACTTTTGGCGATGGAAACTTGTCAGTGTTATCTGTGTAAGGTTTGCAATGGATTCTGAGATTTGGACATGAGGATGAAGTTACAGTGGTTGAGATTGGGAAAACGTGATGTACTGTACATAACTTGGTGTCCGTGTTTGTACATAACTTGGTGTCCGTATTTCTGTTTTAACAATATAACTTATTATATTTGCACTATATATGTAACTTAATGGTGGCATTTTTGTTTTATTGACTTAAAATTTGTTATAATAATTCCATTTACAAACAAAATATCCAATAGCTTACTTACAGTGGTTGAGATTGGGAAAGATGTGTAGCATTGTACATAACTTAGTGTCCATATTTGTACATGTACATAACTTGGTGTCCATATTTCTGTTTTAACAATATAACTTATTATATTTGCACTATATGTAACTTAATGGTGGCAACTTGTTTTATTTACTTTAAATTTGTTATAATAATTCCATTTACAAACAAAAAATCCAAAAGCTTACAAATTATGATTCATTTTTTGTGATACCAGGCATAAGGTGGACACCGAGTTATGTACAGGTATAGTTTGTGATGAGTAGCATTTAATGCAAATAAATAGAAGTTGGGCGGTTAAGTGAAAAAGGAAAATATGTGCATGTGTGTTGCATAGCTCTCTATAACATAAAACATTAGCAAGAGAATATATGCACAGATAAGAATGTGAGGAGAAAGTTTGTGTGTTACAAACTCATATGCGTTGTACATAACTCGGTGTCCACTTTGGTTTTTGCACTATTTTGAGAGCTTTTCCTCAACATCGTGATTTATCAGTTGTATTTTACTTACTTTATGATACACCTTAAAATACAAATCAGTTTGTTTAAAAAAAGTGAGATCTACACAGAAATAACTGCATGAAGTGGACACCGAGTTATGTACGATGAATTTGTGACAATGTGAACTTCGGTGGCTGATTGACAGCATGTAGAAAATTCTGTATGCTCCAATACTTTTGGTGTGTGTTGTGGGATGTTCAAGGTCTATAGTCATGATATTACCAAGGTATGGCAATGAGTTTCAAATTTTACCTGCAATGTAACACTTGGGTACCCTTGATCAGAGCTATGCACATATAGGAGAAGCAGTCGCATTTGTCTTTTTGCAAGGAATATTCATTGTAATGGTAGAAAAAGAGCACAAAAAATACCACATTAGGCCCCAGTAAATTGCACAAAAACCAATTTGAAAAAACATCACTTGTTTTTTGTCTTTTACTGGATAAACCCTTAAATACCCTCAGTGTTTGTTTATTCGTTTTTTTTTTTTTTTTGAGTTGTGCAGTGCATGCGCCACTTGTAGCTGCTCTGCATGCCGTTAGCATATATATGGAAGTGACGAGAGTCCAGTGACCAAAAACTGGAATAGTTCACCGGTGTTTTTAGTGCGAG
This sequence comes from Mesocentrotus franciscanus, assembly GCA_037976565.1. Classification (NCBI taxonomy): domain Eukaryota; kingdom Metazoa; phylum Echinodermata; class Echinoidea; order Camarodonta; family Strongylocentrotidae; genus Mesocentrotus; species Mesocentrotus franciscanus. The sequence continues at coordinate 10,674,819 of CP137668.1, forward strand.
CATTTACACTGCAAAAACCAGTGGTGTTTAAAGATTTAGACCAGTTCTGGTCATGCGATTGCATTGTGAAAGAAACGTTGTGGAATCGATCAGAAAAGGTTGATCATCAAACATAGAAGTATTGGTGTGTACTGCAAGGTTCTGGAATCATCAAAATGATAAGAAATCTGGCCCAGTCTTGGTAAAGTTACAAGCACTGTACACAGAAAGATGTATATATGGGACTACGTGACACGTACGCGATATCTATTTGGTCCAAATAGATATGATAATTTACCAAATATATCGATTAGTAGGCGGTTTCCCGGCAAAATTTGTACGTATTAGTCAAAACATATTTTTTCACGTGATTGGTAATGAGAGCTTCCATTTCATTTTTTGAGAGGGGGGCATTACCAAAGGGATACCTTTACTAAGAAAAACACTCTCCAGAGGTGGGTTTTTCGATTGGGTTTTTCATGGAGTTTATCGGTAGTTGCCTAGCAACTTCGGACAAAACTTTGGAATGTGAGAAAAACCAATGTTTTTTGCTTGCAGTGTAAATGCAGCTCCTAGCCTATCCTCAAATGGACACTTGACATGGTTCCCACTTCTCGTGATGCCGTGAAGACTACCGGTAGTGTTTTGATAGCTTTGCTGTTGCCACTTTCGGTGATATTTTATTACCATGAACCTGTAGCTGACCTACAGGTGTATAGTGTTCCATAAGCCACAATTGAAAGTATTTTTGGTATGAAAAATTACCGTAAATTAACTGATAAAATGTTGGAATGATATTGAATGTCAGAAGAACATACACTGTATGAAATTTTGCAAAATGGACTAAAAGGAGTCTGAACCAAACAAAATTGTCTTGCATTGTAATCCATATCAATTTGACCTCATTCAGAATAGATGAGATGGTTGTTCATTATGGTTATGATAATAGACATATAACAAAAGCATTGAAACAATATACAATGTACATGTGTACATTTTCTAAAACTGTTGTCATTTGGGAGCAGACACATTACGGTACTCAATTACTCAAAAGAGACATCATTCAGCTTTGTAGATTTAGAAAAAGATGTATTTTGAATTTTTTACCTACCGTATGTGTTTTCTTTTAACAAAATGTTGTTTATTTGCTTTGCTTAAATCTAGACAAACTTGTACTAAATTATTATGGTACTACATATAATATTGGAGGATTACTGGCATTCTTTTATGAGGAGAATTTATTCTTTGAAGCCTAAAGGTTAAGTGGTTTTGGAAATAATCATCAAAGATCCATCAACGATCCAGCACTACTATAGTATAATACTATTATAAGGCCATTTTAAAAAAAAAAAAATCATGTTTAGCGTCCCCGCCCGCTTCCTTTTTTGAGGCCGCCTGGTTTTTTTTCTTTCTTTTTTTCAATGAAAAAACATGAAAAACATAAGTACTGCTAAAATGGTCTTTTTCTGAATTAAAAAAATAAAAAACATAAATGCTAGAGGCCATCTCAAAAAATAGCCTAACTGGATGTCCAGCCAGTCCGGGAAAATGTACCGAGCGGCCATTTTAAAGAAAAAAAGGGCCTCCTCCCTATTTTTCAAAAAGGCAGGACGCTAAACATGTTTGTTTTTTTAATGGCTTAGTATTATTATTGTTGATGTTATAGGTGTTCTTAATATTATTATGGTTATAATAATAAGTGATTCATACAAAACAGTGTTCAAGTGTTCAGTATGGTTTGAAGTGAGTCACTTGGATGCTGGGAATAGAAAAAAGATTAACTAATTAACTATTTATAACCCAAAGTTCTTCTTTTCCAATTCATGTGACATACATGTACCTACAGGTACATGTAAGTGAATAACACAAACCAGGGGCGGCGATCCAGGGGACATGTTCCCCTCTCAATTTTTAGGGGATTGTGCCCCCAAAAAAAAAAAAAAAAAAAAATGAATAGCAAATACTGACTAAAGACTGCAACACACTTTTAGGCTCTGGAGAGCCCAAGAGTGCAGCGTTTACACTAATAAAAATGCAAAAATCTTAAAGGCTTGGGGATTTAAAAAAACACTCTACATTAAAATATGTATACATTTGATTTTGATTTGAATAAGATTTCAACATCCTTAAAAGTCTGAAAATGTGAGCTGAAAGTTTGCACAGTATCCAGAATACAGAATATATTGTACATGTACATGTATGTATTATACATGAAGGTCTACATTTATATGTTATGCACAGAGACAGTTAGTAAGCCTAAATCCACTTAGATCATTTATGTTATGAGCTGGGATTAAAGATGACATCATCCCTTTGCATAGAGTCCAGACAAGGTGAACCCAATGACATTTTCATTTCTACCTGGCTGCTTAGTGAGGCACAACGCCAGGCCTCTGGCTATTTGAAATACTGCCACCTACAATATTCTTCAGACAAGGGGTTTACAACGTTTAGACCTACTGTATATGAGACTCTTGTTTATTTTTAGGATTCCAATAGTACTTGATCTCATAGTCTTTGCTCTATACCGGTACATGTATACAATGTATGTATAGGTGCACTGCTATTTGGCCTGTGTACATTGTGTGTTTGTACAATGAAAATCGTTTTTGAAAAATACAATTTCTGGACAAATTGAAATTGCTTGGTTATTTATTTGTCTTATTATGATCCCATGAAGGCAATAACAATTTCAATTTCAAACAAATTATATTTGATTAATTTTGTGCTGATGATAGTTTTGCTATTTTGATCTTCTTAAAGGGAAAGATGGTTCTTGTTTTAAAACATTGTTTGTTTTCTTTCGATTTATGAAACAGATATTTGCTTCAGTACTTTATGTGTAGCTTAAAAATAATGAGTCTTTTTTTAAGCATACAGGTATAATTACTAATTTGTTCTCCTTACATTGGCAGCTGGAAGTGCCATACACTTTTATTTTTATGTTTAATATTTCATGAGACAATTCCATGTTTTACCGGTTTAAAATATTAAAAGAAACAGTAATTGAGAAATGAACAACAAAAAAGTCTCTTTTGAGATCTTTCTAATTTCAGTGTGAATCATAATTTATCACAGTCTATAATTTACCCTGTTGATTGAAACCTGTGTGTAGATGTACATTTATATATTGATAGAGCGAGGCAAAGTGTATAAATCTATACTTTGCCCTCTGTAAATAAAGTTCTAGGACTCCTTGTAGATATGCCACGTTTCACCATGTTGACATAAACAGTCTGCAACTAATTCAGTTGAATGGAATTTAGCCCCCTCTTTGATGCGCATTCAGAATCAACCAGACTTGGATTAGAAACCAATTCTGTCTATCTGCTGAATATCATTGCCAAATAGATCCCATTGAATTCCTATTGTCTCTTTAGTCTTTTGCTGCAGTCCCTGAATTTTAACGTCGTGCTTCTCGATCATCTATTTGGCGGCAGAGTCATTTGTTCAAATATGTGCTTTTTGTTGAGACCAAGTCAAGCAGAGCAGGATGCTAGTCACATGACTCGATTCTGTCGTTCCTGTACCGTCTCCACAGGGCAACGTGACAACTGAAAGAAGCAGCAGCCTAGTTATCATTATTACCAACTTGTCCTTGTACTAGTATTTTGATAATAGACCCAAAAAGCATGACAGTATTGTCACATTGTATCCAATACTTGGACTGATAGACAGTGTATGCAAGGGGGCGTGTGTGTGTATTCTGTATATGTACTGGTAGCTATAATATCGACTGATTATTCGCATGATTGCTACCAGGTGTTGTTCTAGCCCATCATATCTCACTACCAAGGCTGTATAGAATCTATTATCATTTGCAACGTCACCGAACTAAATATTGACTGTATTGACGTACAAGGTATCACCACCACCACCACCACCAGCATGCATTCCACGGCATTTGAATCCTTTGGCGTTTGGGCCAGGTTACCTGTTGCTTCTCTCCTGAAGAACTTTGTCCAGAATGGAACCTCCATCCAAAGCAGGCTGTGATATTGGTGTCCAGACAACCACTCCAAGTTTGAATTCACGCTCCCCTATCTTGGACCACAGACTCTACAACATAGACGACGGCGACTCCGAGTGGAGTTTCCTAGACATGGAGAAGACACAAACATCTGATAACAAAAGGACTGCAAGACCGCAGGATGGGTCAAGTCAGAGCGTTCTGTCGCCCGAGGAAGACGGATACTGCTCGCAGGAAGAAGGTAATGAATTGCAGACGGACGATCAAAGTTACAAGTCGCCGCTTAAGGATGCTCCAAGCTATTCAACTTATTTAGCCTTAGTGCCAGACCTACATGTAGATGGTGCCGATTCTGAACCCGAGTCCCCCCATGATGAAGACACCGTATCTACTGCCACAAGTGCCACTGATACTTCAACAACTCCTGCTATAACAGGTTTCTAAATTGTTTCAAGATCACAAAAGCAAATAAATTCATCGTTTTATATCACCATCCATTGATTAGGTTATCATTACATGATTATGAATATCTTTTTAATACACAGCTTTCTAACACAAAGCAAAACCAAAGAAAAGATGTACATGTACATACATTTTCAGCCTAAAGTAAGTTATTTATTTGTATGCATACCTGTACATAAAGATGTTTAAAGTGAGATAACCGTATTATTCATGCTTTGTCTACATGTATGAATCCTCTTGCAAATATTCAAAATATTTGGTTTACAATGTAGGTGAAACTAAATTGGCCATTCTTTAGTTTCAGACAGATTTTTTGAGCTCATTTAATACCTACTGTCCCCGCACAGTGAGGTATACAGGTTTGCCATCAGTCAGGAAAATACTCTCCTAAACTGTAAAATGGAAAAACATTCCTCATTATCAACAATTATAGGTTTTGTAATGAAATTAGATACAGGCTGTAGAATGCAAAATAGAACTCAAATAGCAATTCATTACACATTGAAAACTCCTTATCACATTTCATCTCTATTCATACATGTATGTATACTTTTGACAATTAATCTGGGATGCTAAAAAATGATTGACAATTTCAAATAAACATGAAAGAATTCACCCGAATAACAATTCCCAAATCCACTTTATTCTGGATGTGCACCTGTGTACATATACTTGTATGGAAGAAGATGAGAGTTTATTACACGTACAGTACTTCATTTCTCATTATGTTATCTTTCATCTGTTATATTACATGATCTATGTGTAGATATGGGGGCACATGACCCAGAATAAAGTCAATATTTGTATGAGCAGCAGGCAGTTCCACTCTGTATTTATGAACAAATTAACTGTATGAACTGTCAACATAGGACAGGGGCAAAATGCACAGTATAATGCTATTCATACATACAGGTATATGTACATACTGTACATTGCACCGTATACGTGGCAATCACCGTGTACGTGTAGTAACATTTTAATTATAGGGCATTTTAATGTCGGAAGTCATACATGTAGTTAAGTCATAATTTTGCATTGAATTGAATTGCATTTATCTTCTTCTGAGTAGCATAAAATCTATTCTACTGCCTTTTCTGCATAGATTAAAATGTAATTTCTTTCTCGTTAACAGGTTTTTTGATCTATTATTATTAGTATTACATGTAATAGTAGTATCATTATTAGTAGTAATATTTTGATCAGTATTATTGTTATTATTATTATTATATTCATCATTATCATTACTACTACTACTACTACTACTACTACTACTACTACTACTACTACTTCTACTACTACATATACTACTACTACTACTACTACTACTACTACTACTACTACTACTACACTACTACGTACTACTAACTACTACTACTACTACTACGTACTACTACTACTACTACTACTACTACTATTACTACTACTACTACTACTACTACTACTACTACTACGTACTACTAACTACTACTACTACTACTACGTACTACTAACTACTACTACTACTACTACTACTACTACTACTACTACTATTACTATTATAACAATAGGCTTATAGAGTTACACTGTAGGCTGTCTCTAGTGAAATATTAATTAAAAAAGAAATCCCCAAACTCCATTCTAACAACACTAGTTTTATCAACCCATATCAGTATCATCTTTATCTCTGTTAATCACTACCTTCTTTGCATGATTATCAGTATTAGCAATTAGTTCCATGTCAAGGTATTTTCTGTTATTTAGGTTACAGTTATTTGTCTTTTAGCTTGCTACCTTCTAACTTTATCAGCTATCTTCCAGATTTAATGATAAGGATTCAATCACAGGGTTTAATTGCATAGAAAAACAACTGCAAGCTGGCAAACATATATCTAAATTGTAAATATGTCAATTAAGTGTGATTCAACTTTTACACGGACTAGCTTGTACCAAGAACTCACCCCAAACCATTTTAACCTGTTGAATACTACAGTGGTAAAGCCTGAGATGACTCAGGGTGGATTCTGTGGAAAATTTTATTTCCTGGGATTCTGTGGAAAATGTAATTTCCCGTAATCCAGAGTAAAAACCATATTATAAGAGCTATCTAATGGGGCAGCTCTTCTCCAGTCACTGTGTTTATTTACATGTGCATACATGTAGGTCATCGGTTACCATTCATAAAGGTTCAGTTATTAGACAAATCAAGAGGGTCATGGAAAGAGATAGGAAATACACTGACCCTGGTGGCTGGTCAACATCATGTTACATACAGAGTATATATTTTTCTGCCTGGCTTAATTTGAATTAAACAGTGTATGAGGATGTTAATTGACAGAAACCAATATTACATTGAATTCAACTTGTTTAATTGTCATTTGTCAGAAATTCCTTGCTTATATTTCCCTCTCACATGGAGGTCATTGTCTATAAAAAAAGAAAGAAAAAGATCATCAGTGGGCGTCAGATATATCTCTATCCATGTCATCAATGGGAGATGACTCAAAACAAGATAGGTTGAGGAATTGGTTTGGGAATTGATAACACTTTGATATGAGAGTACGGTATAACCCTGCGTTCACAATATCAGCATTCATCGTACATGTACACGATATTAAAGGGATTTGATTTATACTACCGTGGTCTGAACGCCCTATGAAAAAAACATATAATGAAATGTACGTCATATACTGTAGCGCCAGTTCGAGCATCGTTTCGAAACAAAAACTCAATAAAGAATCCGGGTCTCGCTCTAGTCTGAATGTTGTATCGGACGAAAATCGTATATCGTGAGCGCATACTGACGATTGCATGACCAGCTTTCATGTCAATATACATGTACCTCTTCAAAATTGGCTTCTTTACATGACGCTGCTTTATACGATGTTGTTTTGCTAGTCTGTACGTATGCTCCTTTTGTTATATGATGACTCTTTATACAACGTTTCTTTATACCAGTTTCATATAAAACTCCCTGAGTCTGAACTGGCTATAAAGTTTAGTGCATTGTAATCCTTGAATGCATAGAAGCCAGGAAGTGTGTAATGTACATTGTAGGCCTACATGTATGTGTGTACATAATACCAAAATAAATACTGCGTACTAGAGTTTGGTTGAGAATATGATCTGTCCATCCAGGTAGTGGTAATACATTATCACATCTGTCTAATCACAACTGTATTCCTCTCCAGTCAGCTGACACGCACGTAGCATGTACTTTGGACTCGATATGGGAGTGTGTATTTGATTTTGATTTTCCGTGATCATCTTTTATTGAATCAGGGAGAAAGTTGTTTTGACTTTTCTTGAGAGCCAGGCGCCTGTGGTTGACATTGTCGGATTGTGATTATTTTGTTTGGAATACTGTCTAATGCATTCTAAATTTTGACAAAAAATTTATACTGCAAACTTGATTGTGATATTAATTACTAGCCTTTTGGAACCATGTCAAATTATTATAGCAATGAAATGTGTAAGTATAACTTTTTGGATTATAACGATGGAGTTAAAAATACAGGATTGCATATATTATTCATCCACAAGCATATTATAAAAGAAAATCATGGTTGAGACTTGAGAGACTCTTGCATTCCTAGGTGGATTACAGTGTATATGCCAGACTCATGATGCATTTGTTTGAATATTTTTACATGTATTTGCCATATTACCTTTTTGGGGGGTGATGTGATGGTAGACTGAAAATTCTGTCTATTTTTTTGTTGGTTAATTAGCCTCTGATTTGGGTATAGGGTCGGCTCCTCTCTTTAGAAGCCGATCGACCCTACCCAAATCAGAGGCTAATGAACAAAAGAGACAACATTTTTGGTATAATGTGATGGGTGATGATCATGTCCACCCCTGAAGTAAGGGCACTTGGACTCTACAATTGTTAGGTATTGTACATTTGTAAATTCTGTACAGTGGATTAATTTCTTGTTGTAATTCAATATGTATTTAAACAGAGTACGTGGTATATAGAAGACTGGCTCTAACATTATATCCCCTCTCTTGTTATATACTTCTCTTCAACATTAGACCATTTACATTGTATATACAGCATGCTTTAGACTTGCATGTGCACCAACATATGCTGCGGCGATGATTGCTCCCGGCTCTATTTTGGCAAAGATAAAGGGTATAATAGGGCTATAAGGTTAATTGCAAGTACGTGGGTTTTAGGTTAGATTTAGGGTTAGGGTTAGGGTATAGGTGCATGCATGCATATGGTAATATTTGCTCCAGGGTTGATGTGTCAGCTAGGTATTTGGTGAGTGTAGGATGTTGAGCATGGAGCCGTTTTTGGCCAGAGCATGTGTCATACATGTACAAGCTATATACATGTATACCCCTATATATAGGCAAGAGCTAATTCCCTTGCTAAACAGGAAGAATAGAATAGTGTATTTGTCTATGCAGTACTGCACTGTACTGTACATATATATGTATACATGTATTTACACATACAATACAGTATGTATTATATCCAAGGTTTATATAAACACATATTATAAAACTAGCCTTGGAAAGCAGCCTGTGTGATTAGTGCTTTCATACTCTGCAAAATAAACAGGAGAAACGAAAACATATTTTATAATATATACCGGTATGTATTTGTATGTTAAACTCATACTAGTATACCTCAAAATATATCTCAAAATGTAGGGCGCTGTGTATAAAAGTGTGTATATTGTGTGACCACATTCATGAGGTTAATTTGATAAAGCACTATTTTGTCTGTTCCAGAGTAATTACTCATTATGGAATGGAGAGTTATAGTGATTGAGAATGGCAGTCCGTTGATTGCACGATCACATGATCACTCTATCAGGAAAAACATATATGTAGGATTCCTGCTTGTCTTTTAACTACTAATCTGATGTTAGTGTTAGAATAATGATGAGCATTTGAAGAAGAAGAAAAAAATGAGGAAATATGAAAAAGTTAAAAAAATGGATTAATAATTAAATGAAAGACACTACTACTTTACTACAATTAACCACTACTACTACTACTACTACTACTACTACTACTACTACTACTACTACTACTACTACTACTACTACTACTACTACTACTACTACTACTACTACTACTATACTACTATTATTACTATTATTACTAATATTACTGCTACTACTACTACTACTACTACTACTACTACTACTACTACTACTACTACTACTTACAATCAATAATGATAATGTTAATGCAGGTTTAAGCATTTGAAGATGTTTGAATAAGCTCTTTACCATCTGTTGAAACCCATAATAGTATCCATTTATCATTCACAATACACAGAGACAAACCCTTAATATGGCTCTCATCAGATGACTGTATATCAAGTTGTAATAGAGAGCAGTATACATGTCAATGAACAAGTAGAAATACACTTTACTGTATGTTCACTATTTTATTTTAGCATATTGTATTATTTATTGTCTGATCATATTTCATAATTTAATCTTGTGCCATTTGCTTATCACTTATAATCTTTAAATAAGTTGTGTGTAGTCATTTCTAGTGCATTATTTCCTACATGCATATCTTTTAATACTTCTTTTCCTTTTTTTTGAATAAAAGCAGTTTGTTATTCTGTGTTTGCTTTCCATGCGAGTTGCATATCCAAAACTTACTGTGAAATATTATTTGTCTTGCTGTTATAGTTTCTGATGACCACGCTGGAGGTCGGGATGACTCTACCCCTCTGTTTGAGCAGTCACCAGCCAGTACCCCAAGTGAGCTGGCCAGCCCTACCAATGAGAACCTCAACATTGATGATGCAGAGAGGGAAAGGCTCAAAACAGAGCTTGCAGAGGTAAACAAACATTACAAACTGTAGTATATATAGTCCTTGTCATACCTCAATTAGTGATACAATACATGTACATACAGGTCACATACATACCTTCTGAGATTTTCATATATTTTTCTTAAATTTTCAAATAGATATATATATACAATATGAAAAGACTTTCAAGAGTGATGAAAAACTAATTTTTTACTAAGATATGTGTGGTTAATTTTGAAAGCAATTTCAAAATAATTTACAGACAACTTTTGACACTCTCAGAACTCAATACAGTCACAGTGTAACCTGCTTTAGCACGCACCCATATATAGAAAAGACCACCTGTCTATTAAGACCACATTTTACATTTATCGTTTTCCTTCAGTAATGCCTCTCATTCAGTGAAATGTGTATCAAAGGAACCTGTTCTCAAAGACCACCTGCCCATATAGACCACTTTTCTCGTACCTCCCTTGAGTGGTCTTTATATCCAGGTTCCTCTGTATTGTAATTGTCAATATACTGATGTTGCTTCTTGCAGGTCGAGTTGGATGTTGAAGCCCTGAGACAGACACTGAGAGCCAAGGAGTTGAGAGCGAGGGAGATCAGAAGAAAACTGGGTATCACCAAAGTAGCAGTACTCAAGAGTGACGTCACAGCGGGATGGACAAACTTCAAACAGTCTAGCGCGTAGGTATCCCATCATGAACTCGTAAAAAACAAAGTCATTCAAATCATTAACAGGAACAATAATTATGGATATAATGTGGAACTGTGGGCCAGTGATATTAAGACACTTGCTTCTGTGACAATTCTGAATTATTAACCTCAACCTTTGACCCAACACTTTTCCTACCCGTAACCCTAACCCTGAACCTAAAGCCTGGAGCAATTGTCACAGGAGCAAATGTGGGATCACCGGGTCAATGTATACTTACTACTTTGTTAGTTACCAAACCTGGAACTACTAAATTTAAGACAGCTCTTCTTCTAAGGTCTTTCCTTCTTAAGACCACCCTTGTGATCACCATCACTCAGCGGTTTAATTTCCATAAGGAGTATTTTTGGAGAACCAACTACATTGTACTATAATGCAAGATTATAGTTATTGTAGAAAAAACCTCTGTGGCTCTATATACCCATAGCAATTTTTCTGGTTCTTGCTTGATTTCAAGCCCTGAGAACTACTTATATTTCAGGTGCTTTTTTCAAGGCATCCTATAATTGTGGTTAAAAAGAGGGAGGGGGTCTCCATGTGCCTTTATGCCAGGATATCATTTGAGTATTAGTTGAGTAGTATTCCTGTATGTATGATAACTTTATGCCCAATATTGTATGGCGTTTGTGCCCAATTGAACAATAAACCAAGGAATGAAGTCTTAGTTTAACTGTTGAAAATTCATAACTTGCTAAAAATTCAAAGAAAACCAGAGAAACTGCAATTTTCTGTTTCCCTGAATTCAGCAAATGTAAACTTTAAGATACAATTTTAATAGTACATGTATTCACTTGATGTATTCAAGCAATCAGATTTGCGGTCTGATATCAAAGTCCTTGTATCGTTATTTTGTTATTTTGTTATTTTCGTGTTTGAGGCAGGTTTACTAGTATACCATACCCCTACATGATTGTTTCTCTGGTTTAATTTTTGTAATATTTCATGTTACCTATCTGTTTGGTATTTTACATTATGTATTTTAAGTTTTCATTTCCTATCAATGCACATACCTGTACATTTTTAGGCGTAGAATTTTAATATTTTGTCAAATTTTAGATTTTAAAAATTTGTACACTGTAGTCATACAAACAATGTCCATTAAAGGGTTTTGAATACATTATCTTTTGATCCATGTATTTTGTGCACGATGTACTTGATGAACAAAAGGAGCAGCACTCTCTTCATATGTTGCAGGTTGTTTTTATGGAAGCTACTGTAAGTGGTTCATTAAATAGAATATTTAAACTTGAAGGGAAAATAAGATTCAAATTCTTCAAGTTTTCAACAAAAATACTAAATGCTAAGCTATTTCTTTAAAAAAAATTGCAAACATTTTAGCCACATCATTTTTGTCTCGCCTGCGTAGCAAAAAGCGAGACATAGGCGCCGCTTTTCCGGTGACGGCGGCGACGGCGTCAACATCAAAACTTAACCTAAGGTTAAGTTTTTGAATTGTTAATATAATTTTGAAAGTATAAGGTCCTATTAAATGAAACTTGGACTAAAGGGTTATCAAGTATCCCCAATCATGTGAGGAAAATTTCAGGTCACAAAGTCAAGGTCAAAGGTCATTTCAGGTCAACAAACTTAGACTATGTTGTGGCATCATCATCAAAAACTTAACCTGAGGTTAAGTTTTTGAATTTGTAATATAATTTTGAAAGTATAAGTTCTTATTCAATGAAACTTAGACTAAAGGGTTATCAAGTATCCCCAATCATGTGAGTAGAATTTCAGCCCACTAGGTCAAGGTCAAAGGTCATTTCAGGTCAACAAACTTAACTATGTTGTGGCATCAGGCTAAGATTTTTTAATTGTTATCATAATTTTGAAAGTATACATTCCTATTCCATGTAACTTGAACATAAGGGTTATCAAGTATCACCAATCATGTTATTAGTCTTTTAGGTGACAAAGTAAAGGTCAAATGTCATTTCAGGTCTGGAAACTTAGACTTTGTTGTGGCATCAACATCAAGATTTTGAAATTTTAGCATAATTTCAAAAGTGTTTGTTCAAATTCCATGAAACTTGTACCCAAGGGCTATCAAGTATCACAAATCATGTGACACAAATTCCAGGTCACAAAGTCAAGGTCAAAGGTCATTTTAGGTCAGTAGACTTGGATTATGTTATCAAAATTTAATATGAGAATTAATAAATAAATTGTTGTTATTTTTCATATTTCATGAAAGTAAATATTCGAATCATTCGAGTACTTTCCCATGAATATTCTAATAGTAATTTTAGTATTCGATCCCAGGCCTAGTATGTACATGATCAGTTACAGCTAGGTGACAATATTGATGTTTGGATAATATATATTGGAGTATATCTCATAATAATGTTCTCATTATGCTAATGAGACATGATGTGATGTAGATGGGTTCTACCTTCCAATTGTTTTTACACAAAGTGCTGAAAAATCCTCTTTTCTTAAAAAGTTTATTAGATAACTTTATTTGTAAATTACTGACAAGCATTGAAACATTTGTAGTCTTACCCATACACTAAATCTCATTATATTGTATTCTTATGATACAGTAAATAATTATTCTGATGATTCATAATCAATATTCACTTCAAAATGCTTATTATATTCAGAGGATTTCATTTTCGGGGGTCTGCAAATGGGCCACCCTGCCTATAAAAATAATGTCCCAACCTCAACTTTTCATCATATCGAATTGCGTAATGCCGAATTGCGTAATGCAGGCGAGACCGCCGAGAGCGTTTCACTTGTGTAGAAATTTGTAGAAAAGTGAAAATAAATTATATTATTGTCTATTAGAAGAGTAATACCTTTAGGGTGTTTCACAAAGATCCTAAGTCGAACTTAACTTTAAGTTGGACTTAAACATTATGGAGAGCCATTTGTAGCCTTCAAATAAAATATATTCAAAAGCAAAAATTCAAGTACCAGTATTTTAGACTTTTCATAAATTCCACATCAAGAACATGAAATCTCCTTGATAATAGAAAATATGAATGATTTTAATCAACATTTTATGCCTTTTAAAATAACTTTTACAAAATGTTTTCAAACATGTTAACCGCTTTCCATAATTTTAAGTCCAACTTAGAGATAAGTTCAACTTAGGATCTTTGTGAAACACCCCCCAGGTTTACATTATAAAAAGATATTTCTCCTAGTAGAGCTACATGTACATGTACATGTACATGCATGTCAAGGGTGAAAAACAACTTTATATCACATCTACAGTCATCATGTACAATGTGCACAAAATACAACCAGATCAAAATATAATGTATTCAAAATTCTTTAATGGACATTGTGTATGACCTTAGCAAATATTAGTTGACCTTCCCTTTTATGTCAATGTGCATTGATGGGCCTTGTATAACTTTGCTCACCTTGACATTTTATCAAATATGTGACCCTGACCAACACCATTCTACCTTTCCTATGTATCAATGTGTATTGATGGGCTACGTATAACCTTGTGCTAACCTTGACCTTTGCCCTCTAGCTATGTGAATACGTCCACCAAGATATCCGGGTGGAACGAATCCATCACATCGTCAGAGGCGTATGTACAGCAATCCTTTATATGCCACCTACCCTTCCTTCCTCTCTAGTCGCTCATTGGTTCTTCTTCTGCCTCTTTTCCCCTGCACCCTTGCATCATCTCAGAGACTCCGACCCCATTCATGTGTGACAGGTTGAATCTAGCTAGATCGATCCAGATCAATCCAGAAGCAAAACAAGCATTAAGCATGGTGGTCCCTTTTGGGGCATGGTTTCACTAGTTTTACACTCACTTGAAATGTGTTTTTGCAGCTACATTTTGTACAGTGCAGTTGCAGACCAAGTAAACCTTTAGGGACATTCTGAATTAAGGTTTATGTTGTAAAGCTAAAAGAAAAATGGACTATTGAGGCACTCTTAGGACATCTCCGTCAGTATATGATAATAATAATATTAGTGATAATGATAATGATAATAATGATAATATGTCTTGTTTACCCAGGGTAGCATTACCAGTATTAATACTGTTCGACCTGAGGGCCCTGCAATCATATTACATAATTATTATCAGTGAAACACACCTAGACCCCATAGCAAAATCCTAGGGCACTACTACAGAACTTGATGCGCATGATTCAAATACTCTTGGATTGGTCTAGATCGGTCTGGATAACACAATACATATGAATGTGATCTCTCCTGCATCATCCCTTTTGCATCATGTCTACAGCATCTTTCTTAACCTATATGATATGTGTTGTACATTTGTTGGGTACATGTTGGAACAAAATCACATTGTTGTTTTTGCCACAGTTGTATCCAAAGTTTCATGTTTACATTGTGCACATGTTATGGCCCAAATTTACAAAGGAAGTTTAATTTAATAACCCAATATCTAAATCGCAGGTTTAAACCGCCACTGTGGGCGTAAGCATATATACACTATGTGTATTATTAAAGCGCATTACTTATCAACCAATTGGACTTGAGGACACACTACTTTGCTAGAGATGGTAAAAATTAAACCATGGGTTATTAAATAAACCTCTTTCATGCCACTGTGTTAAACCTATCCCATTGGCAACCAATATTGAAAGTACATGAAGCTTCGGAAATCCAACTTGTATATATGTTTCAAATAAATAAACAAAATAACATGATGGTTTGTTATTTGATTGGCTACATGTATGTCAAAACACAAATAATAACTTCCAATTAATGCAGGCTTCTAACCAGCAACAATTTTGCTTGATTAAAAGTATGTATGAATTAAGGTAAGATCACTTTAGATCCATACTTACAGGCTTCAATACACTTGTATGAATTTCTACAGCAAGAGAAGAGGTAGAAAATCTAGTGAATTAAGTTACATGGATGACTGCATGGCCGGATGAGCTTTCTACAGATTGGTGTACATTTTAGTATGGTCTGGATTTTGGGTTAAACTGCATGTTGTTTCCCCTTGAGCTATTCATGGCTGTGTTAATTGGCCTTTACTATCACTCTAATGTTTGATCATGCGGCTACAGTATGTTTGAATACAGCATGGGTCAAAGGACTTTTCTCTCTTCCCCCGTTGCAGGGAAGGGAGGGGGGAGGGGTCATTGATTTCCAGATATTAAAGGGGAAGTCCATCCTGATATAATCTTGGTTTTAGTAAAAGCAGAAAAATGAGAAAAACAAGCGAATGTTTGAGCAATATCTGATTAAATATCTAATTAAATATAGTAAAGTTATGAATGTTCGAAGTTGTCATCAGTGAAACACAAATTGGCACATTGTGACGTATCTTGCGAGCTCTTCTCCAATTTGCTGTGTACAGAAAATTTCATGAACTTTAATTTTCTTAGTTATTGATGATGGAATAGACTTGTTTCATACAGAGGTTTTATAAAAACAAATTTGCAATAATCATATTTAGGGTGAATGTATGATTGAAAATTTTCTTAAGGGAAACTATAATTTTTTTAATAGTTTTTGGTCCAAGGCAAATGGGGGATTCGCAAGAAACGTCACAGAGTTGCCAAATTGTGTTTGATTGATCCCACCATCAAATATTCATAACTTCCTTATTTTTTAATAATCGCTTTTCCCTCAAACTTTCACTGACCTGTTTCTGTCAGTTTTCTGCTTCTATTAAAACCAACTTAATATCAGGGTGGACTTCCCCTTTAAATATGGTGAATTTCAAGAGCAAAAGAGTGGATTTAGAAACTCTCTCCCTCTCTCTCTTCTTTTCTCTTGTCTTCTCTTTCACTCTCTCCTCTTTCTCTCTTTCTCTTTTCTATTTCTCTACCTCTCTTTCTCTCTCTACCTGTAATTTGCAAGGAAAGGGGAGTCAATGGTTTCAAGTTCATGAATATGTTGAAAAGGTACAAGTATGGATTAATATTCTTTATGATCCTGTAGATGGAAAATCATTGATTTCCAGTTTTTTAAAAGGCTTTTTTTTTAAGAGAATACTTTTGTTAGTGCCAGTATTCTTTTACCCAGCTACCATGATATTTATCTGTAGGTTGTCAATGTGATGTAATCAGAACCAGCTGTATCCAAGTGGAATGATGCAAGACAAAGTCGTCAAATATGCTGCTGAGCTGATAATTAATATGGAAATGCAAACAAGAGCTAACACGCTAATTATTAATTAGAAGTGATCATAATAAATGACTAAATTTTCTCATACAGGCTGGTGCAACAGCAGAGACAACACGCAGTGCTGCTTGATATACTTCATGTGCTTAATCATATTTTTAATGATTTTCATGTACATTGCAGAAAAAATGGAATAAATACACATACATATATATGGAAAAATTCATTATTGGATGTTTTCAGTCCGTTTGCAGCTTCAATTTTTAAAAATCAAATCTGGACTACTCATAAAATGCACAAAAGTTGCAAGCACATGAATTTCTTTTGTTTTTACAGTGCTCTGTTTGGCTGCAGAAGACAATCCCTTTATTCTAATACAGAACCAAGTTTACAAGATGTCTGCAGTATGGCAGAGTGATGTGACTCTGATAATAATCATTTTGAAGTTTGCCCGATTTCAAATTGATCTGTTGTTTATTTGTACAACATTCATGTTGTATTTTTGAAGAGACCCACTGTGAGCATACTTTGAAACTGTAAAATTTGAGGAATTACTTTATCATAACTTTCCCTTGTTTGTGATTTTGCTGCAATTCTCTAGATTTGTTTGGACAAGTACCAAAGTTAAAACTTGGAATGAATCTGTAGCACAGTCCGAATTGTAAGTTGGTCACATCCATCAAAATTGTTGAGTGATCGTAAAAAGATGCTGTGAACTAATAGAAATTATTCAAAATATATTTTTGGTAATTAGAGATACATGAATGCATTCTCCTCATATGGTCTTGGTTTTGATTAACCCAAATTAAGCATGCCTGCATGTACATTAGTAAGTTTTATTCTCATAATGATCTTAATATATTCATGAAACCGAGAATGAAAGGGAAGGGAACTTAAGGGAAGATAATAGTGCGTGAGAGACAGAAAGGATGGGGACATAAAAGTTAGAAAGAAACAATGAAAAGGACATGTGTACATATTGATTGTGAGGGTTTTAAAAAAAATGCAGTCCAATGATTGACCTAAAATATAGTTTGTACAGTACTAGGCAAGAAATTTCAAAATTCATGCAGTGATTCAATTTACTTCAACACTATTCAACTGTTTTCAAACCTGTTTCTTGCAAAAGGTTTAATTTGCTTTAACCTTGACAAAAGAAAGAAGATGATATGAAAAGCCCTGTCATGACTCATGACACCTCTGCTGGTTCTGCCCCCAACCAATCCGGAAAAAAGGGGAAAATGACCAAGAAGAAGAGAGACAGTGCATGTTTTACTCTTTGTCATTGAATGCTGCATTCATCTAGTTTGTGAGGAATGCTGTCACTAACTGCAATCATTTTTCTCAACAACATATAGTCGCTAACCATTATCTAATGCATAATATAATGGAGAAGGCAGCATCTTCCAAGAAGTATAAAATAACCTTCAAAATTTAAAGAAATTGATAACTTTCATAGCTTACAAATTAATTCAAATGTTTAATATTACATGAATACAGTATATGTTTAAATAAAAGTGATAATGAATTTACTCTTTCAACCATGCCATATCTGTCATTCTATTCACTATCTTATAATCATCACTTTGCAACAAAAAATATTTTCAAAACCTTCCATTTAAAAAAAATATTTCCATGAATTATTTTCCTAACAATGTACCACTTTCATTCATGAATGATAATTGTCTCTGTTCATATCACAGATGCTTTCAACAATGACATAAATATGCCATTAATATGCCATTTAATACTTATGCTTCCTAATTCTAACTTGAGATAATAAAGATAACTTTATAGAGAGGAACTAAACATTTGTAGCATTTTTTTTCAAGAAAAGTGTTGGAAATGTAATGGATCAGTGAACTTTAAAAAAAAATAAGCAGTTTTAAATAGTTATGGAACTGTACATTTCTATGGGAACCTATCTGATCTATTTCTGTTAACTTCAGCCTTCATTCAGAGCAATTCTGCTTATCTAGGGGTTTAGGTTTCATTCATGTAAATGCACAAACAGGCTAATCTCCATAACCTACCTTTTAAACTCATTTTACTGATTTTTGTCAAGACTTCAGTTATAGACATATGCAAGCTGTTTTTATGCACAATCAAACCAAGGAAAGCATCATGAATGATTCTTCATTAATCATTACATTTTTTTCTTTTTCAAATAACATCTTCTTTCACTTTTTTGTTTAAATTATTTTATTCATCAGCCCATATGCATGGACATCTACATCTGGGGGGTGTTTCACAAAGACTAAGATCGACTTTAAGTTGGACTCAAGTATAACAGGCCGTTCATGCCACTGTTTGCTCTTACCATTTACTGGCATTTGTCTTTCAAGGGACGTACAAATCGTGGTCTCAAATCTACAGAGTTTACATTTTTGATAGTTCATTATTGAAGGAAAAAATATTATCTAAAGATTATAATTTAGAGACCAATTGGGATAGCAACCAATGGCATGAATGGCCTGTTATACTTAAGTCCAACTTAAAGTCGATCTTAGTCTTTGTGAAACACCCCCCAGCTGATAAATACTGATGCTGTATAATATGTTATTACATGTAGTACCCTTTTATGATACATTGTAAATGTATCACAGAATAATTTAGCTAACAGTGATGAAAGTAATGGAAGTCTAGTACTCTACTCATGCTAAATGGCTATTAAACTTACAACTATGCTCAATTTCAAGAAAATAACAAAATGAAGATTTATATCATTTTTTTAATCATTTCTAAAATTGTAGCCGTTGAATTAAAGTAATGAACTTAAAGTGATACATGTTCTCGAGAAGATGAGTAGTCGTGAACATTGAGCAAAAGTCTATTAAAAGATATTGCTTTCTATTGATTTCTTGCCATAATTTGATTGGAAGCATAAGGTCTTAGGAATTTAGGAGCAGAGCAATAGTCTGTATTCATCATAGAAATGCATAAACCCATTGCAACCAGATGGTTCATGTATTATGCCTATTGGAATGGGAGAATCCAGTATTGAGAAATGACAACAAACTCCATTGATACCCTCCAAAAATAATATATAGACATGTTGGTTCTTCCACCTTTCCCAGGTATAACAAGACCAAGACAGGATTCCAGAGCGCAGGGCAGAAGACGGGGGCAGCCTTCAGCAGCTTCGGTTCGGCCGTCACCAAGAAACTGGGCGAAGTCAGGGAATCGACAGCGTTCAAGTCGTTCGAGGAGAAAGTGTCGACAACGGCAACAACAATAAAGGTTTGGAAGAATTTTTCAAATCAAGAAGCTCAATGTGTAGTTATCTAATTGTTTGATAAAATGCTTTATTATCCTAGGGAGTGTTTCACAAAGACTAAGATCGACTTTAAGTTGGTCTTAACTATGGCAGGCCGTTCATGCCACTGTTTGCTCTCACCATTTACTGGCATTGGTCTCTCAAGGGACGTACAAATCATGGTCACAAATCTACAGAATTTACATTTTTTGATAATTCATTATTGAAGGGAAAAATAATATCTAAAGATCATAATGGTGATAGCAAACAGTGGCATGAACGGCCTGCCATAGTTAAAGTCGATCTTAGTCTTTGTGAAACACTCCCCAGGAATGGCTACTCCTGCCATTTTGCATAAAAATATACCCTTTACAATGAACATAAAACTGAAGACAGAGAGGTGTACAATTGATAAACCATGTAAACATCATATTACATGTACTATCTCGCTCTGTTAACATATGAAATATGAAATTTAATTGTTATGAGAGCATTATCGAAACAATTAATATTCACTTATTACTGCTGATCCCACCGGTACAATGCTTATGTGCATTTTATGTGCAGTTGTCTCTCTCAACCCAGGTGTAGTATCCTTAGACACCTTGTAGGCCTTATAGGATTCACTCTTTCTGATGAGCACTGCAAACAGCTGATTTAAAAGTTAATGCTGAGCTGAAGCCAGGAAGATCATTTCTAGCTCTAAAATTTGTCAATAGGGCCTGACATTGCCCGACATTTGTGTCACATCCAGGAATTCATGCTTTATGTATTAAAGACCATAGTTTTGGCTTTTATTTTGAGTAGATACATGTATTAGGACAGTGTTGTTCCAGTTGGAGCAATATCTTTAGACCCCCCTCATTAAACCAGCCAATAAATTTCTGAATTGATATTCTATTATTTTTGTATTTCTGCAACACTTCATACAATTTCGTGTTTTTTTTACATTCAACAACAGACGAAGGTTGCAGGACAGAAGCCAGATGAGGAGTCGAGTTTTGAAGATGTCCTTCAGAGCACCGCCAACGAGAGGACCCCAGACCCGCAGCCAAATCCCCCACTCCCTGAAGAAAAGGTCCCAATGTAAACGCACCCGCATACCATCAGCTGGCTGGCGAGCAGGAAGGTGTGCATAGAAGAGACACAATGAGCACTGGACCTGTTCACGCTAGTACACAATTCATATGATCAGAAATATCTTCACTGTCCATGGGTAACCTTTACTCCTGAAATAAAAGGGACTTGTGTAAATGCATCATCTCTTGATATGTTAAAACATCATGAGGTATTCATTTAAGGCTCGTTCAGATATGACGCGGCAAAACCGCAGCTTTTTTTTTTAAATAATGACGTAAAGTGTAATACACTTCTCATTTCTGTATCTTGTAACAGAGAGCTCAGTGAGAACGCTCAAGTCCTTTGTTGTGCGCAATTGCCATTCATTGCATTTACATGTATAAAAAAAACAAAAAAAACGTCGGGTCATTTGTGGCGGCTTACCGCACCATATCTGAACAAGCCTTTAAAGAGGGAGATTTCTGATTAAATCTATTGAATTACAAGTGGCAAGTCTGCCCATGGTAGAATGAGAGCTACCAAAATATTATTTAGTGAGATAGACACTGTTAACATTGCTTCATTGAGATAATATATGGTAAAAGACAAACGCAAAGCAACAGAGTTTGTTTGTTTGATCTGATGTAAAAGGTATTGCTTCCATACCACATCAACCCATGCAAAGAACACATAACACATGTATGAGAAATAAAACTCTTTACAAATAAAGTTTGTTGGTTTGTTGCCAATTTTGAATGGCTTTTGTAGCTAACGTGCATTCATGTAGTATGCAGGGTCATGCACATTACCAGAAATCATCTTTTCATAGTGAACTATAGAACAGTTTATTTCTTTAAAGTCATTTTGCAGTTTTACAATACATTCCTTTTCATCACTTATAAAGCTTAACATTTACGGATAGTGAACTGTTGGAAGTAGAAAGCGAAGAAAATATTTGCAACTTCTTTTTGAGAGGGCTAATTAATTTCTTGGCCCATTATTAGAATTAAATGTAGAAATGCAAACTACATAGTACTTTTGTGTTTTAGTTTAGTTGCTCAACCGTTATGTCATGTTAAATGAAACTCTTCTGTACCTTTCTTTGTTAGCATCATTTTATTGGAGCCTTGGTCATAAAAGATGTGTATATACTTAAGGTGACCAAATATTGAAATCATGCAGTAAAATGCATATTGTATGCGGTGATTGGTACATTAACATTTCGTTGACTTGTACGGCTTTTGAGGATTTCATCAAATGTCAAATGGAGCTCGTTTGTTTTTTATTTTTGCATCAACAAAATGAATGTTTGAAATGTAATTCCACTACTGGTACTTGTAAAGCTTCGTGTACTGTGCCCAAAACATTTACACCAATTCTCAAAACTCACTTTGTCATTGTGGAGAATGTTCAAGCACTAAACTGTTTTTGTTTCACGTATCTAAAGCTTTCAGTTTTCAATACGCCCTTTAGTTGATAAAAAAAGTCACTCGTTACCATCACAACCTTGAGAATTTGAAAGGAAGGATAGATGTATGAGCAACTTAAAACTCAATTGCTTGTATTCTTCCAGGCATACTACATTACAGTAAACCTGGTTTAAACTTGAGTGCAATGATTTATGGATGGCCAAGCATAAGCCTTCAATTTTGTTTAAAGTTTACCAATCACCAAAACATGTTTTGCTCTTGATGTGAGGGTTCCATCTTATTATACTGTGGTCAAACTATGAGCTTCAAATATTTCTTCTACAAAGAGATATATTGCAGCTTAAATACACTACCTGTAAACTGTAAAATGCCTTGTTGAGTAGACTACATGTAGTTAAGGCACTTGTGCACACTCAGATAGAAAACGGCACACATGGAAACCAAGTCCAACTTGGGTTCCATGCGAGCCCTATATGCAGGGTTTCGTGTAATCCTTTATTTTCGTCATACTCCTTAAACGTTTTTCCTATAGGATACCAGGTAGATTTTTTTGGAATTTTTTTTTATACATCCTACCTATACATAATTTTTTCAGGTGATCGGAACACTTTAATCATATGATAATGCAACAATATGAATAAATGAAATAGATTTGGTCATGAAATGGAAATGAGGAAGTCATTTCATAGTGGAAATGTCTTGTAAACTGGCGACAGATTTATGGTGATTTATACAGGACAAGGTGGGTAACACTTGATACTCCGTAAATCAATAGACTACATCTGTGCACAGGGTTCAAACCGGGCCTATGGTTAGGCGGCTTTCAAGAATAGAGACGATTATCTTGTGAAAACTGTCTTCTCAAGCACTTATGTTGTCAAAGTTATGCGATACATTTATTGTATAAGTTAGGTGTTTGTATCTCTCAACATTGTGCTTTATTATATTTATTTTTATTTTCTCAAACTCATTTTGATGTCTTAATGTTGTCAAACTTGATATTGTACTTGTACATAAGCACTTATATGAGACATTGAAAATGTCATAGTTGTTTGATTTGATTGATTTATATTTCTCTTGATTGACTAAAAAGAGGGTCATATTGTTGTATATGTATGAAGCTATTACTAGTATTTGGATTTGGTCATGAATATTGTATGATTCATAGGGCATTGTTTCTGTAAAGATTTTTATACAACTTAATTTTTGTCTTGCTCTAATCATCTGATCTTGACTCAAATGTGGCTAACAACAGTTGTTTTGATTTTTGTTTTTTTAGAAAAAAGAATTAAATATTAGTAAAGTGACTTCTTTATTTTTTTGATTATATTTTTAATTCAAATATTCACATTCCTGCAAGATGCATTTGGAAGTGAATGAAATTTCTTGACAATTTTCTCCCCAAAATGTATTGACTAAAAAAAATATAAAACAAAATATATCATAATACGTTTTCTAAATATAAATTGTTTAAATTCATATTTTGTCTGTTTTTTTTTTAAATTCCTCTGAAATCTAAATATTGACATTTGTAACAACATGAAGCTTTTACTTTTAAAAATTTACTTACTGGCAACGAAGGAAAAGCTACATAACTTGAGGGAAGAAAAAGATTAGAAAAGTACTGAAAATGGAAAAAATTTGCTGTTGTAAAATAGATTGAAGATGACTTCTAAAGAATATTTACATTGTATTTTGTGTTCATTTTAATACCAGTATGTGTACAAATTTCACGATTTCACAAATATGTAATACCTTACGGGGAAAATATCATTTGAAATAATATTAATCCACAATATGACTTAATAGTGTATTTGGTTATTCTATATCCCTGATGAACTAATTATGATATGTCTATTTGATTTATTGATTTTATGTCACAACAAGTGGTCAGACTCTTGGGTCATATAGTAATGTATTGTTTACTTGGTTTTGAGGAGTTTCCATGTATTAACGTCATATATTTCAATCGTATTTGCAACTGCCATTGTTTGTTGGGAGCCTTTTGCATAAATGCATACAGAAATCCACAACATTCATATCATTCTAGTACTCATAAATGCATGTAAATCAAAGCTCTACAAAGAAAAAGTCTAGTTCTGCAGTACATTACCATATTAATAATATAATCTAGATTCATAGCATGCAGGAAAAGCTGGAAAGAAATTCAACAGAATTGCACAGATGTAAATGTTTATTGTGGCATCAAAAATAACTTTATTTTCTTTTACAGTGATTGAGTACTTTACATATGTCTGTTAATCTGGGATTTATTGTATACAAATGATTGATCTAGCATTATTGAAGAGATAACTCCAATCATTTAGAGCTAGAAGTACAGCTAATGGGGCTACGGTGCATTAATATTTGAACATCTTAGAAATTATCATAACTTTGAGAACACATCTCTTCCACAAAAATACTAACTTTACAGGTCTACTAGCAGCCATTACTAATTTTAGCATTCAAGGAATATGTAAAGAAGTGATTAAAATGCATTTCACTTTAGAGAAAAACTGTGAAAATTGAGTTTGTTTATTCCTTTCTAGATATCAGAACACTGTACAATTACATATATTTTAGGTTGAATCTAAAACTATATTATATTATAAGTGAAATTAAAATGGAAGTAGCAGTAGCAACTTTCTGCATCTCGGTAGATCTTTCTACCTTGATCCATTCCATATTCGATATTTTATCTGATTTCTCACTTGCATAATGAAGATATTTATCAGTTTATAAATGCAGGTCATTATACATTTCTTCTTTTTCTAGAACTGGAGGCGTACATGTATTAACAAGATTAATAAAGAACAAAAGAGATTGTATTCTCCATTATCATTTTTCTTCATTCTTAAAAAAAAATGGTGTACAAGGTCAAAGAATTTTATTTTAAAAAAGAGGATAGAGGAGGCAAGAGAGGTACAAGAAGGAGAGAGAGAGAGAGTAGACAGAGTAAAGGCTCATTTCCATATGATGCAGCAAAACCGCTGCATTTTTAAATTTATCATGACGAAAAGTAACACATTTCTGTATCTCATAACATAGATCTCGGTGAATACGCACACGTCCTTTGTTGTGCGCAGTTGCCATTCATTCACATGTAAAGAAAACCAAGGCGGCTTTTTTGCGGTGGTTTACCGCGCAATATATGAACAAGCCTTAAAGGTGCTATGTCCCATTTGCAGGCCAAAAAAATGAAAAGGTTAAATTCCAACGGCATTTGAAAGACTATACTAATTTAGAACTTCCCTAAAAAAAGGGGGGCTTGAAAATGTCTTTAAGTGGGAAAATAACGACTATTAGTTGTCGAATCGACTTAGGAGCTATAGAGCCAGTAAGTAATAGTCTGATTTTTCAGACCATTGTACCGAATGGTCGTACGTTTTATGCTGCGCAAAGATTCAATCAGTTTAATTTTGGCCATTACAAGAAGTGGGTTATTGATGTAGACAAATGCTCATGTACCCTTTACAGCTCATTTTATGTATGTTATTACCAAAGATGAAAAAGCCAGTCAGTCACTCAATAGTGTCTGACAGTGAAGTCTAGCAAGTAAACGGGTTTCCTTGCATAATTTGAATATTAGGACACTGCTAACGTTTTAATTTCACAGATAGGACATACATGACATATTCATAATTCCTGCAAAGTTCTACAAAATTTGATGTTGGCTGCAAAAGGGACATAGTATCTTTAAATTAAACCCAAATATTGCGGGAATATACAGCATCTACTGAAATTTTGATACTTTCAGGTGCATGGACATTCTTAAGAATCTTTTCTGTTATTAATTTAACCCCTTAACTTTAAATGACAGTATGGAAAAGAAGAAATTCTTGCCACAAATGCTCATTACATTCTTATATGAACTCGATAGTACCGCTAATCATCAGAGGGCAAATCCAATGTACTTAGTCATGTTTTATCCCATACATTACCAACTACTGAAGAGTTTAACAATAATTTGACAAAGAATGTATCATTACACTTTGTGTTTAGTCTGATCCAGGCTCTAAGTAGGGATATAGACCTGAATAGAAAATCATGATTGAGATATACTACAATATTTAGTCGGTAAAAATACAATACAAAGTTAAAGACTATATCTGCATTCAAAATGATCATTCAAAATCTTCAACTGATGGTGATCTATGTTTACTTTTGTGTTTATGTTTACTATGATGACGATGTTTGTGATGGCGTGATTTGCTGTCCCTGCTATGTGATGTGCTGCGACTTTGGTCGTCTCTTCTACTGCTTCGATCCCTGCTCCGTGATCGTCGACGTCGATGATGATTCCTCGTATCTCTGGAGGTGCTACCCTCTCTTGATCTGGAGTGGGTTCTGAAGGATGAAAACCAAAGGGAGTTTAAAGCGATACTGAACTAAAGAACTTTCTGCCCTAGCTTACTGTTTATTGCATAGCACCATCTCATGGTCAACTTGCCAACAGCACATAACCCAATACCTAATTCCCGCTTCACAGACAGAGAACTCTATTCATATGATAAATGATACCAAGATGTTTTAGGGAGCAGTTTGTGATGCACAGTAGGAGGTCAAAATTGTCCAGTGTTAACGAAACAGCGTTTTAAGCACGTCGTATAATTTCAGGTCTATGTTTGGCAAGTCATTAGAACGACTTAAAAGAGAAAAATTTGCGTGGAATGTTAAGTTTGTGTTCAATCTGATGTTTATTACAGCTCGCCCAAAGCTCAGGTATAAAATCATTTGTGAAACTAAACAATGATACATTATTTTCTGTAAGGAGCACTACGAGTGGATGTGTTCAGAATTGTTTCACAAAAAATATGTCTAGCATAAAAAATACTCAACTTATTTGGGAAAATTTGGTATCATAATTCTAAAAAAAGATTCCCCATCTACCGTTACTGGTGAAATTTGTCCTGCATTATTACAAGTATGCTAGTCTATTTTTATTAGGCCACCCTGTATAGGGTATGTAACAATGTTAGCTATGAAATAGCCTGTTTCCATTACCCCCCCTTTCCATCAGAGAAACAGAGTGAAAAAATGCCTTTTCTCATTTTTTTTCTCAGATAGACAAAAGTAGAGAGAAATAGACAGTTGGAAACACACCTACATACATAACACATACAGAAACAAAGAAGATGTAAAAGCCACATACCTTTCATGCTTTCTGCTTTCCTCTTCTTCCTCTTTGACAGGACTCTGTGCATCTTCTAAGAACTTCATATGAGCTTCAATGATCTCTCGCATTACCTGGTGCAGATATAAGAACAAGAGGTTTTGATGCCTTCAATAATAGCTACCGAGGCCATGGTTCTGAACATCATAATCATCATCATTATTAATTAAAGTCTGCATTTTCCCTCTTACGAGGGGTTCCTGACTTTCGCGCCATGATGACACTCCCTCCCTCTACTTTTTGTCTTGAGTATCCTCCTCATTTTAATAGACCAATCTTACTGCTTTCTTTCTTCACCATATCTTTACATGACATCTTTGGTCTTCCTTTCCTTCTTACGCCGTCCACTTCCAGATCCCACTCTTTTCACAGGTTCATAATCTTCCCTTCTCAACACATGACTCATCCATCTCAATCCACACTTCTCTTTACCAATTCCACCAGTTTTCTTCCAGACCCAACCCAACCTATCCATTCATGAGCTCACTTGTGTTCTTTCCATCGGACAGTTTCACACCACACATCATTGGTATCATGGCTCTTTCTGTTCTCCTTAAGATACCTTCTTCTACTGTCTTCACATTCCAAGTTTCTTAACCATATACCATTGCTGTTCTAACAAATAATGTCATGAAAACAAAATTCCATGACTTTTCCCTGATGGAGTTCAAAATATATCAGGATTATTATGTCAACCTATTTCCATGTTGGAAACATGGATACACTTTTGTACATGAGACAAAATATAAGAGGCTTCCTGACAACTTTCTTTGGGAAGTCAATTATTCTTTAAAAATTCCTGATTTTGCTCTGATTTTAGTCATTTTTCTCACATTCCATGACTTTTCCCTCACTA
Source organism: Mesocentrotus franciscanus (assembly GCA_037976565.1). NCBI lineage: Eukaryota > Metazoa > Echinodermata > Echinoidea > Camarodonta > Strongylocentrotidae > Mesocentrotus > Mesocentrotus franciscanus. Next base: position 10,703,567 of record CP137668.1, read on the forward strand.
GGAAATGGGCAACTCATTCTCCAGCATTTCCCTGATTTCTAGGATAGATGGGAGCCCCGAAGGTGTCATTATAGAAAAACTAGAACACTGGTGAAATGCAATATAGTTTGGTAATCTTTATGAATTCTTGAAGCATGTACCAATTTCATGCTGTGTGACAAATACTTTAAACAGAAAGTATATTCAATTCATTTCAAAAATCCCTCTTCAATGGGCTCAGAGAAAATTGGATTTTTAGTGTGATACAGAAATCACACAAAATGACTATGGTAATCAAGCTGCCTTCAAAGCTTTGTAATGGACCTGGATAATATAACTTACATCGGTCTTGGATCTTTTAGTGATGTGGACATTCTTGGCTCTATAGCTCTGTCGACGCGCGGTAGTCTCTCATCTCGGCCAGAGCCTCAGCGTGGGTTTTGGTTGTCTCCTTCTTGTCCTTGTCATCTACAGGAACAACAAATTTAATACAGTCAAACCTGCTTTAGCAACCACCTGTATAGAAAGAAGACCTGTCTACAAAGACCACATTTATTGCTTCCCTTGAAAATGGTTTCTCATTGGAACATGTACTAAAGGAACCTGTACATAAAGACCACCTGCCTATAAAGACCACTTTTCTTGTCTCCCTTGGGTGGTCTTTATAGTTTATAGACAGGTTTCACTGTAATTTGTTAGATAAAAGTTAAACCTGCCTTTGTGTACACCTGAACAGAAAGACCACGTGGCGATATAAAGGCAGCATTTTTTTCTTGTTTTCCCTCAAAAGTGTTTCTCAAAACACAGTGTTCAAGGAACACGGAGACCACTACTAATGAAGATATTTTTGCATCACCCTTCAGTGGTCTTTAAAATATATGTTTTATCCGTATTAGGCTTCTCCCCCCTTTCAGCACAGTGAACAAGGGCCAAATTTCATAAAATTTATTATCAATAAAAAGTTACAATAACTGTTATAAGCTACTGAAATCTTGGCAATTGATTGGCTGAGAGCAAAGATCAAAGTTGTCATAGAAATTTGGCATTTGTTATTGATAACAAGTTTTATGAAACAGGGCCCAGGTCTAATCTATCCCCCATATTCATGATTTTTATGATTTGTTGTTGTTGTTGTTGTTTTATGAAGACGAATGAAGGAACGCCTTGGATGTCAGAATCTGTCTTTGCCCTCTCCTTCTACCTTCTGAGTAACTGACCCTTACTAGTTCCACTTCTCCCTGTTTATCTGTCTGTCTGTCGGTCCACATGTATGAGTGTTCGTCTGTCTGTCTGTTGTCTTTCTGGCTTTCTTTTGTGAAAATTCACACAGAATATTTCAAGCCCTTCCTCCCTCCCTCCCCTTTTTGTAACAATCATCATAAATAAACTTCCAGGTATTGAAATATTGATTTCAATGCTTGTTTTATTGCTAATGGGCTTAAATTATTTTCCATCACTCATATTCTTAGGCTGTATTTGAAACCTACAGCATGGCAAGGGTTAGAGAAAGAATAATAACAATCAAGACATACCTTTCTTTTCAGGGTCAAAGGCAAGTTCAAGGTCAAGTTTTTCTGCCTGGCTTTGACCTTCACTCTTCTCCCTGACCTTCTCATAGATGGCTAGCCTCTGGTCAGGGCTAAACTCAGCATCAAGACGATCCATGGTCCGGGGAAACGTCTTATTGGACGGGCCTACAAGAGGAATGAAAGGATACATGTATATCACACATTATAAAGTGCTTGCGTTGTGTGGAAGATACAGGGCACTGATCACCTTTTTTTTCTGCAGTCATGACCTGTTTCTACTTGTAGTTTAATATTATTCTTTCACAATGCAGGATTGTTCACTCATGAATCAGTAAAGTGTTTAATACAGGAAAATAAAACTGTTTTATGTATAAATGCATGGCATGTGGGGATGGGAAATACTATATTTTTTAAAGGGTACAACAATGTAAGGGGGACCTATGTTTTTCCGCAGCATATATTATTGTCTTTGTAATTTTCCACATCGATCGGGAACAAGGCTCGAATGCTCTATATTTCACTACACAGCAGATGTTGAGATATATTTTAATGATCTGTATGATGGATTCAGGAGTAAATGTATGGATCTTTGTTGTATGACCATTTTGGGAGCTAATTCACTTGAAATTGTATGAGGGTAACCCTATCACAATGGTCTACAATGGTCTACAATGTTGTTGTTTTTTGTTTTTATACTTCAATGAGTTACTGGTATTTAATCTTTTTCTCTGACATTAATTAAGGTTTTTCATAAAGTTTGATTCCATGGAAGACTTTTTTGATGCAGTTAGAAACTACAAATAAAATACAATTACATGCACACATAGTCATGAAATTCCCACACATATATATCCAACCTATGGCATAAACTTATTCAACATCTCCTAGACTCCTATAAATATTATGTACTTATTCAATTTCTCTTGATGTACACATATATATGCCTACAAAGTCACCTTCACCAGTTCTTAAGAATACTTCATGTTATTTAAACCAATGGCACTATAAACATTCCTAGAGAGAAGATGGATACCCCCGAGTCACAACCCCCTTTCACAACCGCATGGGGCTGAGGTATCAAACTTTGAAGAAAAAGAAAAAATCCTGTTTAGTTTCAATTTACTGGTAAATTGTACAATTTCAGCTTTCCGTTCATTCTAACGGTTCTCTCTGATGTGTGTAAGACTAAAAGCTGCTGTATGTCAAAGCAATTTTTGATTGTCCAATCATAATCAACTATATCATTAAGACGACAGACACTGAGCATTCAAATTCACTTGAAAGGATATGAGTTTAAGGATATAATCAGTTGCTAACAGTTTGAATATCAGCCGCAGATCCACAGCATTGTATTAGTGTGAGTAAATTGAAGCCATGTAAGTCAAGTTGAATAGAAGACTTGTATTATCCAGCTGTAATAAAAACAATTATTTGTTACATAGTTGTTGTATCTATCTACACACAGTATGCTTCAACCCATACATCAGTCTACATAGTACATATAGCCTAATAAAGTCTGATAAATTGTTAGTAATTTTACTACATAAAAAGAGAAGAGTTGTGTAAAGGCACGTTCAGATATGACGCGGTAAGCCGCTACAAAAAAACTTTTTGATGTGAAAATGAATGGCAACTGCATGTAACAAAGGGCCTGTGTTATAAGCTATAGAACTGAGATGCGTACTACACTTTAAGGCATCATAAAAATATATAAATGCCACGATTTTGCTGTGTCTTATCTGAACGAGGCCATAGTATTCATTTCAATAAACTTTATACCAAGTACCATTGTTACAGAGGCCTACCAAACATAATGTCCTCGACTCCTTCGATGCCACTAAGGTATTACGCAAATCATTTGATCTTCATTTTAAAATGATGTCATTGTTGTTCATGTGGATATCATTCACTTACTGAGCCATCTATGCATGGTCATTAACAATGACATGATATACACTAAAGTCAAGGACGCTAAATATCAGAATACCTACCGTACATGTACCCCATAACAACAGGAGCCCCTTTGCCTTCCCCCTTCCCATGCTAAGCCCACCACGTTTCTTTTGACTAACATCAAGTTTACAATGTGACTTAAAGTATACAGTGATACAAGGATGACAGTATCCCTTCTATACATATGTGATCATCATACTGGCAACTTCCATGAATAAGACGATACAACGCCAAGCTGGTTTGTCAATGTAATTCTTACCTACAAATCTGGACGTGATTTCCCTCTGACAGTCCGCATCTAAAGAAAAAGGAAAAGAGTGAGGAAATAAAAATAACTGCCCAAATAACCAATACTTGTAGAATACCCAAAGTTTATTGGTGTTGAGAAATTTTCCAGTCACAAGGCTAGACAGTGTAAGAAAATATCTTAAGAATTTCCTCTCAAGCATTTGTCAAATGAAGGTAATGTAAATGTAGTCAATGTATCATCATAATGTAGATTCATAGTATAAAAAAGGGGGTTCCCATCATTAATTTTTTTTTTTCCATATTCAGTTCACTGTCATTGAAAGACATCAGAGTCTCTTGGAAGACTCATTGGAAGGAAAAGTAGAAGGTAACAGACCAAGATGGAATCCATAAGCTAACTGGGAGGGGAACATTGACTGGAATGACACTGCAAGAGTGTACTAGGGTGGCAGAAAACAGAGATGTGTGGAAAACATGTTGCACTCAACCTCCGAGCTGGGAGATGATACCTTGATACAAAGAGTCTAACTAAGTATTAGAAGCAAGATTAAATCTACAAGTCCATGATTCCTGCCCCCCCCCCAGGTTCTATGGCACATTCTCCAGTAACAATTGCTCTGCACTTCAACTATAAAGTAACTAAATTCCCAACTTCAACCCTGGACCAAACACTTACCTTAACCCTTACCCTGACCTACAGTGTAAACCTTGACCTTATATCTTTGACAATATAAAGCCTGAGACAAATCATGAGACCCTCCTTCCCCCCTCTACCTCTCCTCCCCTCCCCCAACTGAATGAAACATTCTATGAGAATTGATAATACTTACCGAGCTCAACTGCATGCACATCTTTTTTATTTTCATAGAAGAACCTATTGGCCTCTAAAGATGCTGCTTCCTCCTACAAAGGAGAACAAGATAAAATGTGAAATATGATTTAATATACATAACAAGCATACAAACCAACAAGCGACAGGCCAGGAAAGATCTACATGTACTGCAAACTTAAATCTTCCATTAATGGGTGATTTGGGTGCAATATGTCCTGTATGACTTATGATATTTATCCATATACTTCATCTATGGATTGAATATCTCTTGATATGACTACGGCTAATGCTGGTGATACCAGAAACCACCATCATTCAATTCTATTTATAAACATTTCAAATCCATTAAATTATATACAAGGGCGATAAAATCCTGTGTAAAATTATATAAAAATGTAAAAGTATACAAACCATTGGAAGATGTAATTGGAGGTTGGGCTTGAAAACAAAAACACCTTTGTTAAGGTACCAACCTTTTAAGAACAATTGAATAACATATTCATAAATACAAAATAGCAATCTACAAGACGGTCTTCTGACTCTTCTTAAATATATTGAGATGCTTATTAACAAGACTGTTACCTGTTCTTCCCTGGTGTATCCATCCCTGGCCCACTTGCATCTATCAATGTGACACTGAAGAGAGGATTCTACTACTTTATGCTGGGGGTTGATTGGACATGTCACAATAGCTTCCTTGCTCTTTGGAAAGCGAGAGGGTGAAAAGGATGAATTAATGATCGGTAGTCAATGGTCATGATATAAATTACACAAGTTAAATGTCCTTCTGGGTCCGAACAGAAAAAAATAAAATGTACAATGAACCACGCAGGGGTTCCAGGATGCAATACAAAGGGCACATGTGCGTTCGGGGTGCTAAACTTTAAAGATATTCTCCTGGGAGTTAAGGGGTGTGTATGCTACAGGTGTTAGCTTCCTAATTCAGCAACTGATTGGAAAACTTCAACTGATTTATAAATAGAATTATCAAGTTTGGAAAGTTATTCTTGATATAAAGATGCATTTTTGCTCCCATAGTACAGATAAAGTAAATAATTGCCTCTAAAAGGATTGCAATGGATCAAAAGACAGTCATCTTTTCCAGAATATGAATATTGAATAACTTCTTATATTCTACATACCTGAAGATCTTCAACGCTCCATCCAATTTCTTTCAAGATTCCATCAAGGTTTTTGCTTGCTGAATTAATCACATCAGAAAATTCCTGCAGGGTTGCTTGCCGCTGGTCTACAACACTTTTACTCAAAACTGCATTTGTCTCCATGGCAACATTGTCCCTTTAAAAAGAGTACAATTAATGAATCAAAATGTAAATTCACTTGCATATTCTCTCTTACAATGTATAAGGATAAGAAGGAAAAAAATAGGACAAAACGATGAAGTAGAAAATGAAGGAATAAAGCCAAGGTAAAAATACAAATAATTTTATAACATGTAAAACATAACATGTGAAACATAGCTAGTGCTCTGACCAAGAAATGCACACAGGGAACATATAGCGGCTCTTCACCAGGATTGACGATAGATTTCTGATTTAATTTTAAGTTTTCAAAGTAGAGTCTAGATCTACTTTTTCCAACATCGTTGGGGAGTTGAATTGATTGAATTTGCTGTTATTTAGGAAATTAGGCGTCATCAATTGTCACTAAACAGTAAAGTGCGTGAATGTACTGCAGTACAATGTTGCCCGTCTTAAATAGGACTTAATACACAGCCAGGATAGTAATGCTGCTATGTGTAGCCACTGACCTCCACTTCTCGGCCACTCCAGCAAAGCATAGAGAGTCAATGCTAATGCGTATTGACCTCTAGCGCTGTACTACATGCTAATAGGCAGCAATTGCACACATGAATAGTCGATACACACATTATATTACACACACATGCACACAATGAATACGATGTGGCTGATCGGCAAGTTTGACAGTAGACTCACAATTTGAATTTTTAAATTCAAATTCAAAATTCGCCTGTTAGGGATAACCGTTTTTTGCTCAAACTTGTTTTGATTGGTTTGTCTGATTTTTCTGCTTCTATTGAAAGTAAGTTATTTTTGGAGTGGACTTGGCCTTTAATACACAGCCAGGATAGTAATGCAGCTGCAGCTATGTATCAGTGACACAGTGTATGTCACTGTGTCTTCTCGGCCGCCAATATTGACATCATATCAACCAACACACATAGCTGCATCGCTATCCTGGCTGTGTATTAAAACCTGTTTTATTGATCTCAACATTTCAAACACAACTGTAGTTTGTACAAAACTAAACTGATTTCACTCAAAATCGGTACTTTAGAGTTTAGTGACAATTGATGACACCTAAATAGCAGTATTCCAGTAAAATACAATTTTTTTTTCAACTCACCGATGTTAGAAAGAATAATTTAAAAATTAAAATCGTGAGTCCACTGTCAAACTTGCTTACAGTTTTATCGGCATGATTGTGTGCATTTGTGTGTTATAAGTGTATTGACTATTCACGTGTGAAATTGCTGCCTATTAGCACATGGTACAGCGCTAGAGGTCCATACGCAGTATTGACTCTCTATGCTTTGCTGGAGTGATCAACCAACACAAAAATAAGCGTATGGGAACACATACCGGTATGAAAAATCTGCGGCGATCACATACAAAGTCAAGACTATACAATTTTATCATCATACACATTCTACATTATCTTATAATTTGAATTCTTATCAAAACTGCAATACAAATCAATGAACGAAATTTGTATAATTTACCATTCATTAGCCGAAAAAGCTAAATAAATCAATACTGCTCCTGGTCCCTGCCGAAAATCAACTAGGTAGGTGTCGCCGAAACGTCCAATCGAAAAGGGAAATTATTTCTAAACCAAAAAGTTGGTATCCGATATTTACTACAATTGGTACTTGCAGAAGGTACAAATATATATTTTAAATGAATAAATATGTCTAACAGAGTTAAGGAATACGTTGTAAGTCAATGATATTTGAATGGAATAATGCACAGTTAAACACCTTCAATCATAGATAGTATCGGGAAAAACGTACTGCCCGGCCAACTTTGTACTTCAATAGAAGGGTTGTAAAAGTTCACCCGACATTTCATATTCTTAGTGGATTAATTTGTCAAATAGAGGAGATATTCACCTCTCTCTTGGTACAGGTCGGTACTCGGAGCAAGATGTCTGGACCCTAATATTTTAACTTAAATTAGCGACGTACCCCCATCCGCACCCCTATTCCGCTATCAGAGGCGGCTGAGCGACTTCCAAAGTGGGGGGGGGCACCAACAAAAAAGGGCACTTCCTGGAAAAAAGGGCACCTTCAAAGGGAAATCTCAAAGCGAAAATATACAAGTTTTTAGACATTGGTATACCCCTATATTGTGATTACATTATCAGGGATGATTTTAATATTTGTTTCTCTTTATACATCATATAAGATATTGGTTAAGCATCATACTTTGCAGTTGGGTGCGATGGTCTGAAAATTCATTTGCGAGTGAGCAAAGCGAGCGAGGAAAATTTTAAAGATTTGTGAGGTCGCAGCGCGAAAAATTACATCTTATAAAAAGGAAAAACCCAATCCTGATGAGATTATAAGCACATTCTCATAACGGAAGACTGAAAAGACCTTTGATAAGTAACATAATTATAACATTTATAAATGCGAGCGAGCGTAGCGAGCGAGCTTTGGGGGAAATTGCTCTTATATAGTCGCTTGAAATTAGGGGCACGTTTAATGATGAGAGGAAAAGTTGACACTTACCAAAAGGGATAAGACACTTATTAGAAAAGAAAAGCAGCACGTGTCAAAGTACAAAGGCTAATTACCAGAGGTGAAAATGGAGCACTTCTTACACCTAAACAAAGAGGCACTCATGAGAATGGGAAATGGGCATTTGTCGACGGAAAAGAGGCACCCATCAGATTTTGATAGGGGCTTTTATAAGAAGAGAAAAGGGGCATTTTTGAAAAAGGGATAGGTTCCTTATTAAAAAGAAAAAGGTGCACGTATCATTGTTAAAATGGTAATTATCAGAGGTGAAAAGGGGCACTTATCGCATCTGAAAAGGGGCACTGACCATAATGAAAAGAGGCACTTATGAGAACGAAAAATGGGCACTAATAATAAAGGGAAATGTGCATTTGTTGAAAAAAGGGGCACCGATCAGATTTTAATAGGGGCATTTATCGGAGGTGAAAGGGGGGCTTTTATTAGAAGGGGAAGTGGCTCTTATTAAAAAGAAAAAGAGGCACAGGCTAAAATAAACGGGGCACTTATCAGAGATGAAAAGAGGTAATCATGAGAAGGGGAAGGGGAACTTATACGAAGGAAAAAGAGCTTTTATTAGGAAGGAAAAGGGGGACGTGTCAAAATAAAAGTGGCATTTATTAGAAATGAAAAGAGCACTTATCAAAATAAAAGAGGCACTTATCAGAGGTGGAAAGGAGAAGGGGCACTTTTAAAAATTTATAGGGGCACTTGTCAAAGTAAAAGGGGCACTTTTCCTTTGTAAAAAGGGGCACTTTTACAAAGTTAAAGGGGCACTTTTCCTATGTAAAAAGGGGCACTTTTGGGGTACTTGAAAAGTGGGAGGGCACTGTGCCCCCTGCCCCGGAGCGCCGCCTCTGTCCGCTATACATCAACGATAGTGACCGTTTGGAGGCTTCGCACAACCTAAAATGAAAGTCTTCATGACTAAGTTTTATACAATTTCGCTAGACATTTCATATTCTTAGCTTATCACAATTTCAAATAGAGGAGATATTCAGCTTTATCCTGTTATAAGTTGGTACTCGAAGCAAAGATTATAAGTTGTATCTTATATTGCGTCGTGTAGCGACCGAGCTGGAAAATTTAACGTTTTGTCAGTAATTCGGTTGGTGCATTTTTTAGCACTTTTTATCACAAATCTAAGCTTAATATTCATCCCTTTTTAATAGATTCTCTTTTACATCAGCGTTAAACATCATTTAGACAACTTTTGTGACTCATATTAAAGAAAAAAAAAAACTTTTGTGACTCTCCAATATCGGGGGACGACCTCTCTTTATTTCCAGGAAGAGGCCATTTACTGATCCCCGAATTTCATAGTAAAGACCCTAAAGATGTTTTGCGGCACTGGTTGAAAAACGCTGCTAAGGGGTGAATATTAAGCTTAGATTTGTGATAAAAAGTGCTAAAAAATGCACCATTCAGAATTACTGACAAATTAAGCTTTAATTTTCCCTTATATTTTATTGTTTGTCTGATTCTAATTTTCAGGGGGTAACCTCGCTAGTCATGAGGACCGCTATTCGTAAGGACCGATATTCATAAAACGGAAAGGGGGTCACTATTCATAAAGGCATAAGGACCGAGGTGAGGGTCGCTATTCATAATTCATATTGAGGGTCATTATTCGTAAGGACCGCTATTCATAATACGAAATCGGGGTCGCTATTCATAAACATGAAGAAGGGGCGCTATTCATAATTTACATTGGGGCCTTGGGGGTCACTACTCATAAGGACCGCTATTCATAATACAATAAGAGGGCCGCTATTCATGAATTCATTCATTTATTTATTTATGAATAGCGACCCTCTTCTTTTATTATGAATAGGGAACCCTATGAATAACGACCCCGGTTTTGTATTATGAATAGCGGCTTTCTTCTTCGATTATGAATAGCGGTCCTTACGAATAGTGGTCCTTATGAATAGCGGTCCTCATGAATAGCGAGCGGACCCCATTTTCTGAACCCCCCGTAGTACGCCAGTACAGCGGCGGATCCAGGGGGGCCCGGGGACACAAATTTTCGCACGAAGTGGGCCCCTTTTTGGGCCCCCTCTCTTGCCGCCGGCTGGATCTGCCCCTGCGCCAGTACCATCCTTTCTGAGTCTTGGCCGAGATAAAACTTTTCTGAAATAATTTACCTGGGGTCTCCTTTCTCTCTCTCTCTTATTTCCCTTTGCCCCCCACTTTTTTTTCTTTCACCATACTGTCGCTTTCTATTTTCTCCGGTATCTTTTCCTTTGCCTTTTCCGTTATCGTCCTTCTGATTCTTTCCTCTTTATCTTTTGTCTCTTTCATCTCATATCCCACTCCACATTTATGTCGGCAAATTAATGTGCCACCTCTTTCTCTATATTCCTCTCCTTATCCTTTGTCTCCTTCCTCTTTCCTCCTTTGCACCTTCCTTTTTTGCCGACAGAGGTGGCGCATTAGCCGTCGGATATGTTGAGTGGGGGATTACACTCCTACCCCCCCCCCTGCTCCCTCTATGTAAATAATGTACAAATTAGACAAAATCCCATTGAAATGCGTGTAAACTTCATTACACGCGTTTCAATGGGATGTCGGCGAACTTTTACTTATATGACGGTTTCATGAAACGCTGTCCTCATGTCAATTCCAAGCATTACGGAATTATACATTTCCAGAGAATATTGATTTTGGGGTTAAAAAAATAGCACAGACATTAAAAGTGTTCAAATTAATAGTGTGATGTAAAAACTAATGAGTCATTTTCACAACAGTTGACTTTCATATATGAACCATTCATGATAATATCAGGCGCGGATCTACGGGGGGTTTAGGGGGTTTAAACCCCTTGGGAGGCCAAAAAAAAAAAAAAAGAAAAAGAAAGAAAAAAGAAAGAAAAAAGAAAGAAAAAGAACGCACACTGGAGAGAAACCTTTTAAAGTGCAAATATTGTGAGAAGATATTCAACTCATCTGGTAACTTAACCAAACACATGATAACTCTGGATATAACTGTGTATTAAACTGTTACTTGATTTAAAAAGACGTTATCATGCACTGCTTTTTATGGTCTCCATTGTGTTAGTGGATGCCAGGAAAAACATCACTTTTTAATACGGGGGTTCAAAATAGCACCAAAAAAAAAATCGCCTCGCCGCTACGCGGCTCGTGGACGATGCTCCGCATCGTCATTGGGTCAAACTGTTTGAACTGTTACTTGATTTAAAAAGACGTTATCATGCACTGCTTTTTATGGTCTCCATTGTGTTATTAGATGCCAGGAAAACATCACTTACGGGGTTCAAATAAACACCCCAAAAAAAATCGGCTCGCCGCTTTGCGGCTCGTGGACGATGCTCCGCATCGTCATTATTTTGGTCAAACCCCCTCTTAGCAAAAAGCTAGATCCGCCCCTGAATATTGAATTTTTAATTAGCTTTGCATCACGGAATGACTCAACAATTACCTTCTATGGCATTCCGTAACAAACCTATATAAATTCAATATTTCATAAATTTTGATGAATGGTTGAGAGGAAACCCAAATGTCGTAAGTACCTCATATTATTTTTATGTTACATATCACTCATTCGTACATTTGTATCAATGTCTATAGGCCCGTTATTCTTTATTCAAAATTTTCCCAATTCTAGAGTGATCATCCATGACATATTCAAGGCATGATGTAAGGAGCAGTATTACCTAAACAAAATTCAAAATAATTATTATCATCTCATCCTACACCGCAAGACCCCCCGTCTCTCTTTCTCTCTCTCTCGCTCTCTGTCTCTCTCTCTTTCTCACTGTCTCTCTCTCTCACTCACTCTCTCTCCTCACTCCCTCTTCTTCTTCTTTGTTTTCTCTCTCTCTGTCTCTCTATTAACTATCTCCTTAAATCACGAGCCCCTACCCCTTCCTGGTCACAACCAATATAATACGATGGAATTGTAGGGAGAAACCAGATATAAAAAAAATATTACATTATTGAAGTTTTTTTTTCAAAGAAAATTTGTATTCAATCATTCTTGAGCAAGAACAAAACAATAGTTTTGAACAAAGTACATGTTGTGACATATCGGTAAAACAAACATTGTAACATCAGTTGCACATGTGTCCATAATTTATCTAGTAATACAACAAATTTATTGCGTTTGATAGAAAGAACCCGCTCAACTTCATAAAAATGTTTAAGCATTATTGATGATGAGGATGATAATAATAATAATAATAATAATAATAATAATAATAGTAATAATAATAATAATAATAATAATAATAATAATTATAATAATAATAATAATAATAATAGCAATAATAACGACAATAGTGATAATGATAATAAAATGATAATGATGATGATGATGATAATGATGATGATATTGATAATAATGATGATAATAACAATGATAATAATACTAATGATAAGAATAATGTTAATTTCAATATCAATAATGATATTGATTGAAACGATAATAATAATAATTATTATCATTATAATGATAATAACTATATGCTCCTTTTTTAAATAATTAACAAATTAAAAAAGTGGTAGGTTTCGGGAATCTTGCCGAGCCATTAAGTTAGTATAAATAATTATGTAAATAGAACTCGTCCTGAATGCTTAAAGAAATCAACAAAAGACACTTATTTATAAATCACAGATTAGCTAAAAATCTTGGTTCTCATTCTTTATTCATAAAATACATACTTATTTAATGTGCTTTATATCGCTTTTGTGATAATCATGGACAACGTTTTCGAGTCTCCATATATAATGATGGAGTTGAAATTTCATGATTAGCAAATTCAAGATTTAAAACACAACAAAATTACAAAAAGTTGAAGGCCTGCTCTTTTTCAACAACAATATTTCGACAAGCATTGTATTGTTGAGTTCCACCAAAAATATCAGAGCTAATTCGGAATAAATGTTTTTATATTTTGTAATTGTCTTTTGTAGTATATTTTTGCTTTTGCAACATTTTTTTCTTCATTCTTTGTATACAACATTAAAGCATATTCATAACATATAGGAAAATATATAAAACAACAATTACAAAATATATATGACAAAAATTGCTAGATATATACTATAAACATATTTATATTACTTCAGGGAAAAAACATCGAGTAACACATACACGAATTAAAACAGTTAAACCAAATCATGAAGAAATTATAAGGTGTAGAATAAAATGAATCGGGCCCCGTACCTCACCCCAACATATACAAGGACATACAATGAAAATTCCCACACACTCTCTGCAGTTACACTGAGGGGAGAGAAGAGTATACAGATGTTGTAAAATATAAGTCAAATCAAATCAAATCAAATCAAATCATGTATGCAAAAGTGTGTTTATGTGTGTGTTTCTTTCACAAATGGCAGAAAATGGGGTATTTGTGATAATTTTGCGTATAAAATATAAACTTTTACAATTATAGAGACAAAACTTTTTGTCTGTTCCTGAAACATGAGCATTTCAGAGTGTAAAGGTGTATAGATCAAATGTTATAATGTTATGTAATTATTATATTGGTAATATTTCATTATTTTCATACAAATTTTAGTGCAAATTATCATTCATTCTATTCTGTGCACTATGAGAAGAACGTCTCATTTTTTAAATAATTTATTCTTTCAAACGTCTGTTGCCTTCTTTTTTCTCGATGAACAAATCTGGGTCTGATGATACTCCTGCACAGGGGGGAAAAGATAAAATATTCAAGTTTTTTTTTAAAGTGAAATCTAAAGACTGTTCAGAATTTACTTAATATAGCATCATTCACGGATCCACACAGATTTCTGGTGCCTTATTTCTTAAATCCAAGTGTCCCCGCCCCAACGAACAGATCACCCACAACAACAAAATAGTACTTCCGAATTTAAATAGATCCTGTACTGAGGTGTTGTGGTCTAGTGGATAAGTCACCCGACTGCAGATTACAAGGTACGGGGTTCAAATCCCAGCCCGACACTAACGTCCTTTGGCAAGACGTTAATCTATATTTGCCACTCTCCACCAAGGTGTTAAACGGGTACCCGGTAGGATGCGAAAGTTAATGTAGCATGTAGTGTACTCAGCATTGTGAGCGTCTGTAAAATGACGCTTGGCTGGAATGCTCCCAAGGAAGTGGAGAATGTGCATACATTGTGTGCGGGCAAGTCTGAATCCGATGACCGGGGTTATAATATATCTGTAGAGCGCTTAAAGACATCGTTGATGTATTAAGCGCTATATAAAAGCGGAATATTATTATTATTATAACTAAAATATCAAACTCAACTACTTCAAAGAATTTTTTCGCTTGGTCGCTATGCTCCCTCGCATGACAATAATATTTAATCACTCACCCCCACCTGCAGAACGCACTGAAAATCTGTGCTCCCAGGAAAAAAAATTAATGAAAGTAATGGCTGGTTGCATCTGTTGAGTTCTCGGTAAGTCCAGCAATTTTTTCAGCAAATTGTCGACAAATCAACATTTTCTAACGGGTACTCTATTTCTTAATTTTTTTTACGGAGGGGCCTCAATAAGGAAATATGCATTTTTGTAACTGAATAAAAATGTTTTTTTTAGCTCGCTCCAAAAATTTAGAAAATTGAAAGATGATCTTCAGGGAGACGATAGCAGCACCCCCACATCCCGACCTTCCTGGCGAAAAATATATCCGTACACCTATTGTGGGCGCATCCAGCCGGCGGCAAGAGAGGGAGCCCAAAAAGGGGCCCACTTCGTACGAAAATTTGAAAATCGCGCAGGCCGATTTTTCGCTCAGTGGGGGGTAGTGAGCACTGATTTTTTTTTTTTTGTGCTCAACGGGGGGACAGTGCTATTTTTTAAAAATCAACATCCACCCCTTGAGCGCCAGGAGGGGCCCATCTTCTTTTTTTTTAAAGGGTGTTTTTACCTGTTTTTTGCCAGGGGAGGCGGCCCCCCTGGATCCGCCACATATTAACTGATCTAAGAGTAGGAACGAGTAAAACAAAATAAAGGTACATTTTTTTAAAGAAAAGAAATCCGCCTTCTTACCCCAGATTTGTCTCGTTGAACGGTGAGATAGGAAAGGAAATAACAGAGGGAGGAGGCGAACTTGAGTAGGAGAAGGAGCCCGAAAAGGCTATTACGAAGACGATCGGTGTCGTAGATGAGACAGTTACCGGTCTTCCCGCACGACGATTGGAACATGAGACACGTGGTCTGAATGACTGCACCGAAATAGACCGGGGCTGGTACGAATCCTGATTTTAAGGATAGAAATAGAATACAGTAATGATAATGATGATAATAATGATAATAATGATAATAACAATGATAATAATAATAATTACGATAATAATAATAATAGTAATAATAATAATAATAATAATAATAATAATAATGATAATAAATGCGATAATCGGCTAACTGCTGATCAGATGACATATCACTTGGGCATGTTCATTTGTTCATATGTTCATATGTTTAATATTTTTCTTGCGTCCGCCATACGGCCACATGCAATATTTCCCAATGTTTTTTCATATTGAGGTCTAATTTTTTCACATAATGTTTGTTATTTCTGTTATTTTAGGGAATTTCCATCTGTTGTTCTTTTTTTCGTTTGTTTACTTGCCATTTTCCTCTTCATTTTTTATTTTATATTATGTTTATGTTTATGTTGATTGTTCAATTATGCTTTTATTTGTATATTTTTTTCCGTAATTTTTTTCACAATTAAGTTATAAATGTATAAAGTATAATTATTATTGTGCGAACCTTCACCTAACAAGCTTTGCTTTCAAGTTGGTTCGTTTCTTTCATTTCCTGTAATTAAATCATTTTGCATTACAATGACTAAAAAACAATGTCAAAGATATTTCAATGCTCATTTCTGTTATATCATTACGTTTATTATTGTCTGTTATTGTTTATATTATGTGAAAAGGAATGAAAAATAAATTCGGTCTGTATAGAGCTACTACTACTATATTCTCACAGGGCTCCATGGGAGACCAACTTATTGTTGAATGGGCTACCCTGTTTTTTTTTAATAAATAAATAAATAATAAATCAAAATTTAAAAAGTGTTTTTTTTTCCACTGCTGATTGTGAAGAAAGAACTAATTTTCAAGTTCTGCGATAGGGTAAATCCAAGGTATTTTGTACCCATATACGTTACCGACTACATCTAAATCTATGATTTTTTTCTGATAACCGAATCAAATTGATTATCCCATTAGAGTATGCATGGATCACTCTAAAATATATCAAGGAAAATTACATTTGTAATATAAATGATCGTTCACTTTCCGTTATTCATCATAAGGTATATTTGGGCCTGAAGTGCAGTTTTAAAGTTTTGAATTACACAAACATTAACATTAACATTATATGATAAATACAAATCAACGGATTTTGTGTTATTCTTGAGAAAAAAAAGTCACAGCAAAATTGGAATTCTTCTTACCCAATACGCGTATTAACAAACTTCCAAGCCCCATGCTTATAGCCCGGTCCTGAAGATCCACGCATCTGAATACATTTGTTTTTGTTCAAAAAGAAGTTAAGAGGAATAGATGTATTATGTATACAACGTAGGTGAATAGATCAAGACACGTCCCAGGTGGGACAGAGAGGGTCAAGAGACAGGGAGAGAGAGAGAGAGAGAGAGAGAGAAAGAGAGAGAGGGGAGACAGGGAGGGGGGAATATAAGGAAAGGGGGTGAAATCGCAGATTATGGTGAAATTTTTGACGTTGTTGTTGCTTTCTGTTACAATACAATGCACATTCCCATTTTTTTTTAAGAATGTTTTTCGCAAGTATTTGTGACGGTTTTCTGTTTTTGAATTATGCGTGGGAACATATACATAGGCCTTTAACATAAAGTGTGTCAGGTATCACATTCTCAAGGTTGTCAATTACGGAAACGAAAGCAAGAAAACAAAGAGCTTCGTATAAAAGAACAAACATTATATTCTCACCTCAATTTTAGCATAAAGCTGGGATTTTTGATCATCGAACCGATCAGAGCCGTGATGCCAAAGACGACAATATAAGCGACTAGTCTTGCAAAACAGTCGCGTGGACAGGCCTCTTGAACAGCCGAGAAGTGATCGAAATTATCGAAGGTGTTATCCTTGAGTGTGGCATTCGATCCCATACAAGTACACTCCGAGTAGAATAACTGTGAAAGCACAAAATGTCATTTTAAATCTTTAAAGTTAGAAACCAAAATCACCCCCCCCCCTCCAACAACAAAAAATATATATATATATATGTATATATAATAATAATAATGATAATAGGGATTCCTAAAAACACCCTTTAAGTTTATGCTAAGTCATTTGAGGCCTTCAAGTGAGCTCTTCCACTCGGGATTTAAATTCCGGGACTGGATTTGTACTTGGCTGCACAAAGTGTTAAGACACCAATACGCAATCACTGCAGATGAGCACCTAATAAACTGAATTTCTTAGTACTACATCCTCACGTATGGATCGTGCTGAGTATCATCATAGAAGCAGAAGACTCAGTACCTACTACCTGCATAAATGGAAATTTATCATCAATGATATTATCACCCAATCCGTGTGGCATATAACACAATTATTAATAGATAAACAATAATTTGTATAGATGGAACTCCGTAACAAAATAGTAACGTGCTTATCAAAATACTAACAGCAAAGTGCTAATCGAAATGTCGAAATGTCAACAACAAAATATCGAAAACTAGTTAAAAACACTTTTTGAATTATCAACATACTTAAAGGGCAATCCAACCCTTGTAATAAGTTGATTTGTATGAAAGCAGAAAAATAACAGAAACATAATGGCAAAAGTTTGAAGTGAATCGGATCAATAGTTAGGAAGTTATGAATGTTTGAAATATGAGATCACTAAGTCTATGCGAATCTCAAATTGGGAGTTTGGTCAGTGACAGTGGATTGTGACGTACATGTAGGACGTGGATAACTCTCCCAATTTGCCGTGTACAAAAATATCATTATTTTCTGTTTTTCTCGTAAGTTCCTTCTCCCTTGGGGCACTACTCAAAATATATTATAGATAGCATATTATTATAGGTCCTCTAAAAAGAATAGGTCCTCCTGAGCCATGATTTTTTGAAAAAAAAATTAAATTGTAGTCATTTGATATGTTGGAACAGATGGGAAAGTAGTCCGGCACTACATTACATTGACATTACCACTTCAGCCAATTTGAAGTGCCCATACGTATAGCGTTTACAACTTTCAAAAATTCATAACTTTATTATATTTAAGCAGATTTAATTGAAACTTTCATCAGTTTGCTTCTCCGATTTTTCTGCTTTCTTTTAGAGTAGTTGTCTATTTGGGTTGGATTTCCCTTTAAGAAAAATAGGCTGAAAATTTTTTAGCGATCGCTTAAAAACGACATCTGATCAGTAAAATCAGTAAAAAAAAAACTAATAATAGGTTTATTCATAATAAGAGAGGAAAGACATACTTTAATGAAAACCTTTTCTTAAAAATACTTAAATACTTAAAATACTTAAAGTCGGACACTTATTTCAGATGTATGGGACTAGAGGAAGAGGAAATATCAATAGGCTTAAAGAAATCTACTCTAATACACCTGTAGAATGGAAAATCGATTTAACGAAGAGGCAAATTTCAATTGATAGTCTAAAAACAGAATTTATGTTAACAAAGAAAACTATCCAATTTGAATCAGTCTGTTCAAAGAATTTGTACAGGGCGTGCTTACAAAAAATGCCTGACCTCCCCGCCCGCCTCCCCGTTAGTTTTCATAATTTGCATTCATCATATAATCTGTCGGTTAAAGAAATTGAAAAGGTTTTTGTCCGTCCGAGATTCAGCACATTAGATAATAAACTAAGAGAATTTCAGTTCAAACTGCTTTATAGAATTGTATATGTTAATCGTTATTTATACAGGTTCAAATTCATTTCAAGTGATAAATGCTCATTCTGTGCGAAGAGGAGGAAACATAATATATGCACATATTTTTTGAATGCGTTGTTGTCAGAAGCTTATGGGAACAATGTAGTGATATTCTGGATCTTCCTATTCTTAAAGATATGAGCTGGAAGGAAGTTCACATTGGGTTGGATGAAGTAAATGAAGATAGGCAAATAATTAATCACGTTGTTTTATTAATCAAATATCTGTTATTTTTAAGTAGGGGAAAAAAAAGCCTCCAAGCATTGAGGAAATAAAAGAAAAATTATGTAAAAGCGAACAAGAAGAAAGAAAGACTGCTACTGAACGCAGTACATTGACACTCCATTATAAAAAATGGGAACATCTTAAGGTGTACATTGACAATAAACAAGAGAATTAAATGGATGAGGACCGGAGGGGTCCGCTCAGTGCGCAAATTACGCGTGATTGATTTGGGGGGGTTGTTGTTTTTTTTTGTTTTTTTTTGTTAGGCTTCGTCAACTGTTTTGTGTTTTTACTTGGGGAGGGGGGTTATTACGATAATATTTATTCATTCATTCATAATTTGAGTTGTGTATATTGTGTACTCTATAAGTTATATTGTAATTTGAAATAAGTTGTATTTTGAACATGACTGTATTGAATCATTTTGAATGAATACAATAAAGAATATTACCAACAACAAAAAAGAGTAAAATCCGAAACATGGTCGAAATTCAATCAATCATCTCACCGATGTAGAAGTTTCGGACGTCCCGTTGAACATGGTTCCTGCTTCGAAAGACGAACATCCAGCATGGCAAGGAGTGATGTACGTCAGGTTATTCGATCCACATACAGGTGTGTATACACCTGACGGGCACGGGCAGTCAGAAAGACAGGTCGGTGTCAGATTGATTCTAGAATGAATGATGGGTGGTAGGCGCATGGTGGGTAAAGGTCTACATTCCAAACTTCAATCACACGCATCCCACACACAGCGCGATGTCTCCACTTATCGCGCGATCCCCCAAAACAACCGAATGAGAGGCAAGGACTGCTGTCACTGGTTCAGCGTTGAAAGTGTGTTATTTTCGGAAACAGTCCAGGCTGTGGACTACATTGAGACCAGAGATGATATTTTTAAGTTGTAATGTTGGGAGGACCGTGAGATAAATGACGAGAAGAAAAAAATTCCGTGGGACAAAATCGGGAATAATTTCTGTTCCTAGCCCCTCCCCCATCCAATGAGAGGGCATTCATGGGATGGGCCGATGGGACTGGAAAATTAATGTGGGCAAAATGGTAACCCCTCCCCTTTCTAACCCCTTTTCTAACAATCTTGAAACCACCCCTGATAGAGAGGTCAGTGAAGCTTTACCAGGACTAGAAACAAAGTGCATATGAAAGGTGATAACACCGATATTGCCAAGTGGTTTCAATACCAAAGTGTGACGTCATACTGGCCAAGTTGTCAAGGTTGCTGGTTCCAACCAATTTGTGCCAAACAATGGCATGGTGATCACACCAGCGTCAAATACTGAATTTGCCCTGCTCCAGCCCGTTGCTTGAATGATATCGCGGTGAACCTCATGTGTAGGCTCTGAGCGAATATGACGTTAGCACTTCGGTACTCTATATCACTTACTCGCTCTCTCCTGGGTACGGGACGGTAATACCAGCTATACTCTTGTTGCTGCACCCGACAAAGAAATTGAGGGCGGTCAGCACGAAGGTGATACCGCAGATGCTCATTGCCATGGCACCCAGACCCTTCATGGTCAGTTTCATCTTCTTGACCAGAAGACCACCAAACAGGTTGCCGAAGAATCCTGCAGGTGCCAACGTGCAACCTAGAAAGAAAATGAAGGGGGAGTGTAAGTTAAGGTAAGTTTTAGGAGGAGTAGGGGTACGGTGTAGTTACATAACAATAAATTACGTATTTATTGCCATATGGAAATAATGGCTAATTATATTAATATACATTAATTTGTCCCTACCATGCAAAATATAGCCGTGTAGGGGGAAGGGGTGGAGGCACATGCCCTCGTAAATTAGTACTACAGATCTGGTACCATGTACGAAAAATGTTGAAAAAATGAAAATAAATGTTATGAAAACTTCGAGTACACAGATGATGCAATTTTCCATTCAATCGAAGAGGGGGGAGGGGTGATGAAAACAAATTAAAAGATGAGAAAAGATAATACGATCTATATACCTTCGCATGTTATTTACCGCGTTACACTGATCACACAGTAGCAAATGACGGGGGAACATGCCCATAATTGAAGAACGAAAATGAAGAGAAAAAAAAAGAGAGGGGTGCTCTAACGACACATCGTCCTTCAATGTCCAAACCAGTGGCGGGTATGAGAGGGGGCACCACCGGCCAATACTTCCTACCCCGCCCCCTTACACAATACTCTCCGCCCCTTACTTATTTGAATTTTTGGAATTGCCTTCCCCCCTCCCCGCCCCCGACTTGGCGACTACCTTTTTACAAGTCCCGGATCCGCCCCTTCCCTAGACTAGTCTTCCACCTACCGAGAATAATCGACGTGACGGCAGGTGTGACGTCATACTGAGTTTGGATGTAACGGCCCACGAAGGAGAAGAATCCCGCCATTGAAGCGAGTTCAGAGCACACGGCGAGAAGACACGTGACATAGGTGATGTTTGTCAACAGACGACTCATGGCCTTGAGATAACCTGTGAACATTTTTAAAGAAAAACAAAGAAGAAGTAATAAACTAACGCGGTCGGAAAGAATTTCGATAAAATCAGGCTATATGGCAATTTCAATGGCTTTAACCATCACCTGTTGAAATGTACGAACGTTCGGATGACGTGTTACGTAATTCGAACATAATTTCTGTGGGATATAGAATGGGGTATTGAGATTCAGTTCTCTTGAGATGATTTCTCGAAAGTCTTATCGATCTTGTTAACAGGACATTAAAATGAATTATGCCTCAAGAATGATTATAAACTAGCAAGGAGATTAATGGAGAAGAAAATTTCTTGATTTAAATATGTACAGTAACTGAGAACGTTGAAGAGGAGAAGGGGAGGGGGGCATTTTTGAGCGTGTGCCATGAACGTCGAGCAGAGGTGGATAGTGGTCTTATACAAGAAGCCATTATTATAT
This sequence comes from Mesocentrotus franciscanus, assembly GCA_037976565.1. Lineage (NCBI taxonomy): Eukaryota > Metazoa > Echinodermata > Echinoidea > Camarodonta > Strongylocentrotidae > Mesocentrotus > Mesocentrotus franciscanus. The sequence continues at coordinate 10,725,924 of CP137668.1, forward strand.
CATTATCATCATCTTCAAAACAGAAGAGCATTCAATTTCATAATGTCAAAAATGATCACCGCTGGTACATGAATGCAATGATTTCAAACCAATCAGACACAAGATAAATCATAAATCATATATTTCTAATTACATTTTTTTAAAGCTCTCTATTGCTTTTAGGAACTAATATACCCCAGTCACACTGACAAACAAATCGACCAATAATCGATAAAATCTATGTCCGTTTCGGGGTTATGTAACTTTCTTTGGCAGATCGATTATCGGTCTTCGATTCTGTCAGTCTCGACGGTGTGACTGGAGCATTAGCCATTGTCGTCATAATCTTTGATACCTTTGATGAGGTCCATCAACGATGTCCCCTCCTTCGGCATCATCTCCTTGATCATGTAGATGTTGGGAGAAGACGAGTTCTCTCGGTCGAGCGGGACGTTCATTTCCTTCATCTCCTCTTTGGTTCCTTCACGATGAGGCCATTCCTGTGGAGTGATATTGGTAAAAGTCAAATCGCTTCGGTTGCTTTCTTCGCCTCGCATGTGCAATATTCCACAAAACACACGAGGGACCTCATGACGGAAGCATTGCTTGGTGCAACACGATGGCTTGACAAAATTACCCATTTCCCGTCTTCATTAGGTCCATGATAACCCTTTTAACACATTCTTCGCCTAATCTGAACTCATATTGTGCGGTGTTTTGCAGGCACAAACCCTTGTCAGTCGTAATGGATAACAGAGGGTCTAAACTAGGAGACTATACAGAGACAGCACAGAGACTGAGAGATTTAGGCTCCGCTCAAGACTTTATGGAATTATGTTAAAGCGTAAAATTAGAGTATGTGCCTGCATACTAATTGTTGGGCGGGATTTGTATCTCCAGCCCATGACATGGAAGGTGTCAAAGGTCAGATAGAACAACTACTTTATAATAAGATATAAAAAGAACCTTTGAAAAGAAGAAGAATGGTATACTAGTGAGAAGAATCACGCAGCCATAGATGATATACCCTAGCCACCAGGCCCCGATCCAGCGAGGATCTTTGTCATCGTAGCCGAGCTCGTCTACATCGATCCTATAGAAGTCGGAGTGGAGGGCGAGACTGAAAGCACTGATGCTGAAGGCGAAAACCGGTGAAAGACTGCCCATCATGAATAGAGCGGCTGTGAGGGGAACAGAATCGAATGTCATAAGGAAGGAATATGGCTTTAGCGAATTCCTTTTAAAAAAATGTCCTTTGGCAAGACATTAATCTACATTTACCACTCTCCACCTAGGTGTAGTAAATGGGTAGGAATTCCTTCCCTAAATGCTTTAGCGCCTTAGGACAGCCGGGCCAATTTAATAATATTTCTTTGTAGGCGCCCTGAGCATCCCTTGGGATGGATATGTGAGCAATATAAAATTAATGTAGCTGTTATTTTTACTCTTTTATTATTATCATTATCATGTTAAATTATTACTTTCATTATCTATACTATACTATACTATTATTTGTATCATTATGATTATTATTATTATTAAAAATCATCATCATCATCATCATCATCATCATCATCATCATCATCATCATTATTAGCATAGGAGTTGAAATCTTACGTCTCGTTTTTCCAAAATATTCGTGATACATATCTTTTTGTCATGCATGTTCCGACATTTAGTCCATTTAGAAATATGGATGGGCAAATCACTGACTGGTGACCCGGCGATCCGGCGAAAACTGGTTGTGACTTCATCACTTCAAATATATTGGTTTGAAGCTAGGGTTGTAACTGAGTTTGGCGTTACGGTTAATGTTAATGGTTAGAGTAAGGGTTTGGGTTAGGTATAATTATAATTTTTGGTCCAGGGATGAAGCGAACATTGGGGAGGATATTAACCGCGGAGCAGCGGTCGATGAAACATAGTGTCGTAGACAGGGGCGGCGATCCCAGGGTGACGGGGGAGGGGGACACGTCCCCCTTCAATTTTTTTAGGGGGGGGGTCGTCCCCCCCGGAAAATTTGAAAAAGTGCACACAAAAAATGTATAGCAAATACTGACTAAAGACTGCAACACACTTTTAGGCTCTGGAGGGCCCAAGAGTGCAGCGTTTAGACAAATGAAAATGCAAAAATCTTCCCACTCGGGAGCTACGCCCTCGCATAATATCCTTCAAAATGTACAAGTAAATATTGTAGAAAGGTGAAGTGTATTGCTTGTTTTTATACTATAGTTTTGCTAAGGAATGTACATTTTTAATACAACATAACTTCAAAAACCTGTGAGGGGGTAGTCACCTCCGTCACCTTCACCCCTCTCGTTCACTATGCTTCCTCGCACTGACGTACTGATGGGGAGGAGGCTTGGCAGTTGCCCCCCAAAATAAAATTCAAAACGTGGTTTATTTCAAATTCGATACCAGTGATTTACAAATGTTGCTGAAATGGCATGACTTTTCCCTGAGCTTCCGGGGGCTCTGCCCCTTAGACCCCACCAAGGGCCCTAAGGCGGGCCCCTGGTTGCTCATCTGATCGTAATTAAATGCCTAAAACCCTTGAGCTTCCGGGGCTCTGCCCCCTGGACCCCACTCCAGTTAGTGACCTGCATGCTAGTGTCACAAATAATATACCAAATATGCTCATCTGACCGTATTTAAATACCTAAAACCCCTGAGCTTCCGGGGGCTTCGCCCCCGTACCCCATGCTCATCTGACCTTAATTAAATGCCTAAAACCAGTAAGCTTTATGGGGCTCCGTCCCTTGACCACCGCCGGGGCTTTTCCCCCTGGACCCCACGCCAATTTACGTTCCACTTGCTTCGCTCGCTTTGCTCTACCTGATCGTTAATACTTTAGCCCCCCACTTTGAAAAACGTTCCGCGGGGCCTGCATGTAACATGTAAGAGTGGTGATGATGTGGATTTTTGTTCTGCCCCCCCCCAAACGTTTTTGCTCATTACGCCACTGCTCCCTCGTCCCTCGCATTTCGTCCCCCGGTCATGAAAAGAAATCACGCCCCTGGTCGTAGAACCGCCTAGATTATCTTGTCAGACTATATAACCATGGAAACCAGATGAAAGACTTACCAACATGCACCGAAGATGATGACTTGGGTACACCATCATCGATATAGGTGATGCCAAGAGGGAATAACCCAGCTGCTCCGATGCCACATAGAACCTGTCCAAAAAACAACCAGATCGCTCTGCTGTATTGGGCACCTGATGCAGCTTTCTCTGCCGCAGAGCACTTATCCACATCATCAACGACGTCACCTTCGCATAGATACACCTGCGGCTTCTTCATCAACATCGGATCGGTGTCGTTTTTCAGTCCGTCATCGTCAACGCCCCCACCAATGAACTGCGGAATGGCACTGACGAAGCAACCGATGGCGAAGATGACCATCATGATGCCGATGATTCGTGGTCGGTGGCTCTTAGCGCCAAGGTAGGCCAGCGGAGTGACGATGATGAGCCCGGAGATGTCGTTGACGGTGAGAAGAAACCCGACCTCGGAGCTCTTAAACTTGAACTCGCGTTGAAGCGTGGTCAGGATCCCCGTCGTGTAAGGCCCCTGGACACCGAAGTAGTTGAAGACGGCGAAGGAGAGTAGAGCCGTGAAGACTACCGGCCGGTGGAAGATTCCACAGCATCGTGGGGACGTCATGATCCGTTGGGCAAAAGGTGACTGTCAGAATATTGGAAAGCTTAAACTGCAGGTGCAATTACAAAAATGAAGTTATGATAGTGAGGCGTATTCATAGATTATAGAGAATGACGATAAAAGAGAACAATATATGTACCGCCGTGGAGAACATGGAGCGATAGTAGATTTTACAGCAGCAGGCCGTCAGTAATACCCTAGCTGCCTGTCGGTAAATTGAAAAAGTGCATGCGTAAAGGCTCGTTCAGATATGACGCGGTAAAACCACGGCGTTTTTTTTTAATGATGACGTAAAGTGTAATACGCTTCACATTTATGTATCTCATTGAAAACTGCAAGTCGTTTGTTACGCGCAGTTGTAATTCATTTACACGTATACAAAAACAAACTGCGGCGGATATTTTTTTGCGGCAGTCTACCGCGCCATATCTGATGATCCTTAAAGCCCAAGTCCACTCCAAAAATAACTTACTTTCAATAGAACCAGAAAAATCAGACAAACCAATCAAAAAAGTTTGAGCAAAATCGGATAACTAATAAGAAAGTTATGAGTTTTTAATGACATGAAAAACTTTGAAAATCACTACACAAATTGGCAACTCACTCATGAGTCTGTGACGTATGGTCCTCACTATCCACTAATTATTTTCTTTATATTGATAATATAATTTTTTTTTGTGTGGATGGACAAATAAAGAGTAATTTTTTGTCCAGTTAAATCATGAAAAATTGAAATTTGATAAACTATTTATATAAAAATCAATAATTATGAAATACAATATTTTAAAAATAGTATCAATTCTTCAAAATTCATAAAAGTTTTTGGGAAATGTCATGCATGCAATATGATACAAATCATATAACCTGGGCAAAGGCATGGGGAAATCAAGTTTTGGGGGATAAAAAGGGAAATTAATGGGATTAAACTATATAAAGCAATTGATAAGTTGTGAGGACATGACGTCACAAAATGATAACCATCTTGGCAGTTTGTGTTGTGATTCTCACTGTTCCATAGTTTTACATACTTTTTCAAAAATTCATAACTTTCTTATTAGTTATCCGATTTTGCTCAAACTTTTTTTGATTGGTTTGTCTGATTTTTCTGCTTTTATTGAAAGTCAGTTATTTTTGTTATGACAGAGATATTTTTGTTAAAATCATATTGACTTAATAACTTATTCATAGAGATTAGAGGTCGACGAAAAAAAAATGAGCCATCATTAATTTCCTAGGCAAAGGCTGACTGTCAGTAAATTGGGAAGGCGAAACTGCAAGTGAAATAACGCGATAATATTGAGATAGATGTTTTTATTACATATATGTTGACTTACTTGCTCATTCATTTATAATAGATGTTAAAGCTAATCTTGAGCTCCGGTATGGGAATCGTATTTTGAGAGAAAATTGCTATGATTTATTCTGGTTTGTTTATCCTGCATTAGGTTGGTTGTTTGAACCAGTGAAATAAAAACACACGCACAAAAACTTACTGGGCATCATCTTCGATAAAAACCACAACTCCCATTTGCACATAGTGACCTGTTGGTGTCGAGCTTACTTACCTTGAGTTATTTATCTTTCTATGCTCATTAGTCAGCCCCTATACATTTTCTACCAAAATCATTTTGCACATGTCATTTATTTGTAATCTTGAACATTCAGTGTAAGTTTTGCTGTGAGAATTTATTTTCTATCATTACCAGGATTCAAGCGCATCTTTAACGATGAAAAAAGAGCAAAACAGAATAAAAGGAACAGCTAAGCATTCACCAATTTATTGCTTGGTGTTGGACACTCAAGGCATATTATTGTTTGGGTGTTATCTTAACTTGTCATGTTTATGATGCATGTAATGAAAACAAAATGACAAGAATTATCAGAGTTCATATAGACAAGACTTTGGCTTTACCCATATATTTACTCAGACAATTCTTGTAAATTTTTTATTCAGGGGATATTTACTAAATAAAGACACGCTGAACGAGAACAAACAGAGAATAGGAATTGAACTTCATGACTGTCCAGAGTCCCTTACATTTATTATCATGTTCAACACCAAAAGGTCATAATAGTTCTGAAAACTTTTGGTGAAATGTCAAATAAAGGCAGATTTCATAGATGTAATCATCAGTTTCGTTACAGTTATCGGGGATTTGATTCATTTCATTTTATTTTATTTCAACACGGATCACTTGCTTCAGCCAATGGGTGTTCTTCTGCAAGTCCGTGCATACATAATAAAAATCACATACAAAATATATACAATTCAAATTAAGACGCAATACAAATTAAAGAATTATAACAGTAAGAGAATAGCGGATTTAAAATCAATTGAATAAAATATAATGAAAATAATTGTAACGAGCGTGATGAGCAACATAATATAATAATTAATAAATACATATATAAAATGAAATTAATTAAAGTAAAATTTAAGTTAAAATTAGGAATTGAGAAAATTAAAAATTGATATATATTTAATTGAGAAAACTGACAAACGTTGATTATAACTATAGTGAATAGGCAGCTAGTGTGATTGCACAGCATATTGCACGGATTGTGAACAAGAGGCATAACAGAGAGAGAGATAGATAGAAAGATAGAGAGAGAGAGAGAGAAAGAGAAAAGAGAGAGATGTGAGGAAGAGAGAGAAGAAGAGAGAGAGAAAGTTAGAGAGAGAGAGAGAGAAAGTTAGAGAGAGAGAGAGAGAGAGAGAGGGAGAAAAGGAGCCAATACAATACTATCTCACTCTACTGTCCATTTGAAACTGTAAAAGCTCAAAGCTTTTACATCGTTAGGTAACTCATTCCATCGTTTTGCCCCTCTGTATTGCAGACTTCTTTTAAAGTTAGTTTTAACCGGTGGTAGTTTTATTTTAAAATATGACTGTCTTAAAACATAATTACTGTTACTAAATAAAAATTGATTACATGTACTCTCTGGTAGCATATCATGTGCAATTTTGTACATTATATGTAAAGTGCGTGTATTTCGCCTATCCTCAAGTCTTTTGACATCTAATTTTGTAAATAATAGTTCAGACGGATACATCCAATCAACATCTAATACACAGCGAAGAGCTCTATTTTGAAGTCTTTGTAGATGGTCGTTATTAACTTTTCCTAAGTTTCCCCAGATTACATCACAATAGTCAAATTTGCTTTGAATTAAGCTCTTATAAAATACCAATGCTGTCTGTTGTGATATAAATGGACGAATTCTTTTAAGTAAATACAGACTTTTCCCTACGTCTTGTTTAAGCTTATCTGCTTGCTTGCTCCAGTCAAGGTATTCATCAATTAAAATTCCAAGGTATCTAATTTTCGTTACTCTTTTGATTACATTTGTTCCTATACAAACATCAGGCACATCTATCTTTCTAATCCGATTTCTACTCCCTACCAACAAAAACTCGCATTTCTTTACATTCAACGCCAATTTATTCTTTACCAACCATTTGTTAATAGCTGAAAGATCTTGATTTAGATTGTTTACCAGAGCGTTCACATTCTTATTTTCTTCGTATATACATGTGTCATCTGCATAAAGGGACACTCTGCAATTTTTGAGAACATTAGTTAAGTCATCAACATATAAAACAAATAGATGTGACCAGTCCCTTAGCTTATACCATACCTCATTGCACTTTCGGTGTCACACATTTATGAAATTAATATAAAGACGGCATGATAAACAGGATTAAATGTTTATGTGGACATGGTCACTCTCCGGCAAACGTACATGTCCATGAAACCCTAGTTAAATAAGGCATTACGCTGTCCATACGGTTTCAGATGTCTACCCAATGTCAGGAAGACTTTATGGAAACGAGAATAAAAGCCCGAGTAAACAGGTCCACTCTCCGGGAAACGTACAAGTTCATGCAACTTACATGTACATTAACGAGAGAAAAAAAATTGCTGTCTATACGGTGCCATACATCTCTCCGAAGTCAGGAAGACGGCATGATAAACGAGATTAAATGTCTGTATGAAAAGGGCCACTCTGCGGGTATCATTCAATTTCATGTAATCATAAAGTTCATGAGAGACAACATTACGCTGTCCATATTGTTTCAGAGGTTTACCAAATGTCAAGAAGTATTTATGAAGACGATAATAAATGCCTGTGTGAACAAGGGCCACTCTGCGCGCAACATATTGCAGTTAGTGCAACTACAGCTCATGGGAGACAATCTCGCTGTCGATACTGTGTCGCACATCTGTCCGAGGTCAAGAAGACGGCATGGTAATCAAGATTAAAGTCAGTATGAACAGGGTCACCCTCCTAGAAACGTACAAGTTTTTGAGAGACAATATTACGCTATCCATACGTTGTCTCCTAATATCTCGGCGAGATCAACAATATTAAATGTCTGTGTGGACACGTCCACCTCTCCGGGCAACGTACAGGTTCATGAAACTACATTTTATATCCCCAAGAATGTCAAATAATAATTGTTTACCCTATTTTCGTAATTGGTGTCGTATCCACATTTTATCAAAACATGAATTAAAGCGAATAAACATCATGTTAGTGACAATCAGTTATTTGGTGAAATACGTTTAGCTCTGAAAATATTAAAAGATGACTTTTAACTAGGGGGTTGCCGTCCGGGTGGATAATTCTACAGTCTTCTCGAAAATTGTTGAAAACTATTTGTCTTTGGGATTTATCCACATGAATCGAACCTTACTTTTGAATTGCAGGTTTGGAGAAGAAACAAAATATCTTCAGAAAAAATCCACTGTAGTACGAGATCGATGATTTTTTTTTAAAGAAATGATCGCAACTACTTTCGGAAAATCAACCTAATTACCCTGTGTGTCACCTTTTGAAATGTGCGAACATTACAATGCCATATTACGTAATTCGAATATGGTTTCTATGGGGAATGTTTATCATAGGATTGGCATTGCCCTTGAGTTGATTTTTCGGAAGTCTTTGAGATCGTGTTAAAATCATTACTTAACATGAAATCATTACTTAATTTTAAAGATGGAACCAGTCCTTTTTATTAATCTATGGTGACTGTAATTTCATGGATTCTCAGGAAGTTCATGAATTGCATCCTTTCCGAAAAATCTAATACAAATCTAGATCTAGTTCAAGTAGAATCCCTGGCCAAACTGGACTTGAAAACAATGGCTATGATTTGTAAACGGATATAGATCCTCATAAGCGTTTATAGTTTCAGTATGATCATAGTTATAACCTTTGGTGAACTTCGTCGGATGTTGATGTGTGCAAAATTCAAGGACCCTGGGTGTGAGTCAGCAGAAAAATGCTGTTCGTTGAATAATGTTATTTTTTCTTTCCATTCTGATTGCTGAGAAGGAGAAAATATATGTTTATTCAATTCAATTCAATGATTCTTTATTATAAATGAACTATACACATAAATTTGAATTGTTTACATGCGGAATACACAATAATTCCAGATACTAACTAAGATGATAATACAATACAATGATTACAAATATTGAACAGGAAAATTGCAACATGAGGCACACGATGTATAACTTTTTACATACAGGCACCAGAGAGGCCTACGACTGAGTGTACACTTGAGCCTCGACTTAGTTTCGAATCCATGACCTCCCGGTTACAGGAGAACTCTACTCTTCCACTGAGCCATTCATTTTGATGGGGATGGCATGCCAAAATGGTTATAGCCGAAATAAAAACCTACTACACTGAGATTATCATGGCCCTGGGAAGCGGGGGTGCTGGGGGTGCTGCAGCACCCCCGGTAATTTTTCAGGGGGTGCGCAGCACCCTCTGCAATTTTTTGTGTATGATATATTTAATGTATATCATTATGCTTCGTTTACGAAATTGTCACACAGCCGACAGCCACAAATGACGCTTTTTTTTTGTTTTACTTTCTTTCACAAAATCCTATAACATGTATCCCTAGCTGGCACTCGACCCAATAATAGTCAAAGTCAAAGATGTATATAGCACACGTTTATCATTTTCTATAATAATATGGAATAGGGGAAATTCGACAACATTAATAAAATAATAATCGGCTCCGATCATAGTCAGCATGCTGCATGCAAAGCAAAAAGGTCTTAAATTTGTTTCCAGGTTCACAGACGGCCCAGCTGCTCCATAAGCCAAACGGACATGACTTTTGTTAATGAGTAGAAGAAATGGTGAAGTATGTTATTACATTATATCGGATGGCCCCCCAAAATCGGAATACATGTAGTTGACTTTTTAGGACTTTGCTCTGATCAACAGTTATCTTTTGTCACCTTGCTGGATAGAACAACTTTTCAAAACCTTTTCAACACCAAGATCATTACATTTGGTTGAAAACTTTTTATTTTACGAGTAATTTCTTATGGACTGTCATTTTCGAGATTTGCCATTGATTTGTCATCGTGCTTCGAAACTCTGGAAATCGGGCAAATTCCGAAAATGACAGTCCATTAGAAATTACTCATAAAATAAAAAGTTCTCAACTAAATTTGATGATCTTGGTGTTATTATAATGGAGAAAAGGTGCTCTCTCCAGCAAGGTGAATTGGTAAAAAAGATGATTAGAGCAAAGAGATATCACTCTTTGATTAGAGCTAAGTCCTGAAAATCGACTGTATCGAGTGTTCGTTTTTTTTTTTTTTTTGTGGGCCACCCGGTATAATGATGCATAATTTCTGGGTTATTCGTTACCGTACACTCTTTCGAAGAGAATTGTTTATTAACTTTTTGTATTCATCGTATAAATCTTCATGAAGGTTTCACACAATGAAACAGTATTGTTACCAAAAGAAAATTAGAGAGAGAGAGAGAGAAAGTTGTGAGGAATATAATGACATAACCGAAGCATGTTTTAGTATTTGTTTGTACATGTCGGGTGCTACTAAGTCATAAATATTATGTTAACTGATACTTCGCTTATCTATTTCATTATTTTTCCTCACAAATTACATGTATTAACTTTTCAGTACATAGTTTTCAAACTGTTGAAACCTTCAGGACGATTTCTTCGATGAATGCAAAGAGTGGCATAAACAGAAATTCGCCTCGTCACGCAAAACGAGACAGAACTCTTCATTTACAAAATCTAATTAATATGATTTTAATTCAAGGAGCAACATCAATAGTAATCATTCCAATTTAACATGATGCCAAATACACATACTTGCTTTTTGAGCAAAGCCTCGTAAAAGTTCATATCATGTATATATATTTTTTCTGCTTGTACCATGTTTTAAATTAATACACAGACTGCATTACGTCTTTGATTTTCTCTTGTAAGATCCAACTGAAGGGCATGAAGGAATATCCAGTGGAAAATTATTCCAAGCAGTGGGACCAAAAGTTGATATTATGAACTTACTTACATCTAGATGAACATTTCTTCTCCAGAACTAAACTATAGCCCCAAGGGTCTATTTTGGGCCCACTCATTTTTGCTTATTTCTTAATGATATGTGTAACTTGAAATTTAGTAAACAAACCAAAATTGCTCTGTACGCTGATGACACGGCACTGTTTTGTAAAGGTAACAATTTAAAAAGCAGTCAGAAGAAACTACAAAAACATTATGATTTACTGCGTAAATGGTTTGAAATAAATAATATGGAAATAAATGCAAAGAAAACTAAAGTGATGGTCTTTGGAACGAAACATAAAACTAAGAACCAAATTTTGAAAATCTATCATGGACGAGGCTATCTTGAGAATGTTGCCGAGATCAAATATTTAGGCGTAACCCTTGACCAAAGTCTAAGTTGGACACCACACATATTGAATGTGACTAATAAGATTAATCGGGCTATTGCATGCACTAGAAGGACTAAGTGTTACTTGAACCAACGCCTAATGAAACATCTTTATCACTCCCTCATTCTTCCACATATAGATTACTGTTCAGTTGTTTGGGGCAAGTGCAAAAAGAAAGATTTACTCAAATTACAGAGGACGCAGAACAGATATGCAAGATTAGTCCTTAATGCAGACTATCTAACCCCAAAAGACACCCTTTTAAGCAGTCTTCAATGGCAAAGTGTTGAAAATAGAATCAACTACCACTACTGCATTTTCGTCTACAAAATACTCAATAATCTAGCCCCTTATTATTTAGAACCTTTTGCTTGTAAACGTCCAGTTTACTATGTTACTCGTCATTCTACCTTAAATCCCTTATTTATCCCGAAACCCAAGACTGAATTTAAAAAACGATCTTTTTCTTTCATCGCTCCAAGCATCTATAACAATCTACCGACTCATATTCGCACGGCAACTTCACTCCAAATGTTCAAAAACCAAATTAAGTCACTCCCTCCATCACTTTAATGCATGCACTGGTACCTAATGTTATATCATGACTTTTACCATACAGTTAGTTTTGTTTGTTTGTTTGTTTGTTTGTAGTTGTGTAGTCTGTAGTAGTTTTATTTCTTACCTTTTACCCGTTTGATTTTATGTCTATTTTTATGGCATGTGTATTTGTATTTTTTTTTGATATTTTACTTTGTATCAATAATATCTTAAATGTTTAATATTTAGGCCTTATGTTAATTTTGATCTAGTTTTTAATTTGTTTTAGTTTTTAATTTGTTTTTATTCATTTGATATAATTTTCTCAATCTCTTATGGTATGCTGTTTATATAATGTCTTTGTTTTCTACAATGTATTCTATTTTTTGTAAATCTTTGTATGTACAGGGCTCTTTTGTAAAGCAGGCCTTTGGCACTGAAAAGACTACCCTGTTTTTAAATAAAACTGAATAAATAAATAAATATCATTGCTGGTCTGTAAATGAATGCTCGAAGATGATTAAATGCCTACAAGAATACAAGATGTAATAAAGGCCAATAAATCAACTCAGTAGTAAGATATGGGAGAGATGCATCCACTTTCTTACTCTCTCGCAAACTCTTAACTCTCTGAGATTCATGCCATGAGCAATTGAGCTTGAATAATCAAAATATTGTGCATCAATCTATGACGTAACATTTTGTTGAATTATAAAATAAATTATGCAGTGTTGTTTGAATGGAAAGATAAACATCTATACACACTGAAACATCGCTGAAGTAAAATGTATCTTTCTGAACATTTGAGAATTGAGAACTTGATAAACTATATTGTTACAAACGTTGTTCAGGCTCAGCCTCATAATACCCTGCCGCGCAGACAGATGATTATTATTTAGTGGCGGAGACTGATTGCTGTAATAAAGTTGAAGCTATGTTTAAGCTGGTACTATTCATAAAGGCCAGATAAGTTTTATTCATTGTGTTCCTGTCTTTTAGTGATTGTGAAGTGGTGATCACATTAAGCTAATAGATGTAGAAAAAAATTAAATTTCTTAAATTGTCAAGGAAACTTATTCAGGGGCGGATCTACGGGGGGTTTAGGGAGTTTATTAACCCCCCCCCTCTTGGGCTGCCAAAAAAAAAAAAAAAAAGAACGCACATTGGAGAGAAACCTTTCAAGTGCAAATATTGTGAGAAGATATTCAACTCATCTGGTAACTTAACCAAACACATGATAACTCTGGATATAACTGTGTATTAAACTGTTACTTGATTTAAAAAGACGTTATCATGCACTGCTTTTTATGGACTCCATTGTGTTAGTAGATGCCAGGAAAACATCACTTACGGGCCGGGGGGTTCAAAATAGCAACAACAAAAAAATCGCCTCGCCGCTATGCGGCTCGTGGACGATGCCGACATTGGGTCAAACTGTTTAAACTGTTACTTGATTTAAAAAGACGTTATCATGCACTGCTTATTATGGTCTCCATTGTGTTAGTAGATGCCAGGAAAACATCTCTTAAGGGGGTTCAAAATAGCAAAAAAAGATCGGCTCGCCGCTTCGCGGCTCGTGGACGATGCAGAGCATCGTCATCTGGTCAACCCCCTTAGCAAAAAGCTAGATCCGCCCCTGCTATTTAATCTTCACAAAGATCAATCACTCAGACGAACATATTAGAACCAGACGGGAAAATGCACCTTGACATAATGACTTAGAAAAAGAAAGAAAGAAGGAGAAGAAAAAGAGGAAGAAGTAGTATTAATATATAATATATATATACGTATATATATATCTCAGCACCCCCCGTGAAAAAATCGTTCCCAGGGCCCTGGAGAGTATTGTATATTTTCATGAACATCAGCTAATTTAGTCTTAATTAGCTCTTCTCGTGCAGACTATAATAGGGGCTGCAGCCAAATATGAGTTATAGCCTTTTATGTCAAGATTGTTGAAGGCCGGGAGTCAATTTTATTTTCCCCTTAAGGACTATAAAACAGAGGACTTTCAGTTGGATTAACAGCCATAATGATTACAATGAAAATAAATGTTGATATTTTTTACGTGAAGCTCTTATTTATTATTATTTCACATTGTTATAATAATAATAATGATAATAAAAATAATAATAATAATAATAATAATGATAATAATAATACAAATAATGATGATAATAGTAAATAATGATAATTATTATCATTATAGTCACATCTGTTTAATACTTAATACTACGTTTCTAAGCGCTTTCCTTTGCAATTATTATTGTATGTATGCTATATCATATATTCTATAATTTATCATATTGTTAACTTGAACCTGCTTGATATATAGAGCAACATTCAACATCAAATTAAACAATGGGTAACAAAACCAATAAGATAATATCATTATACTACTTTGGCTTACGTGGACAAACATAACATACTTGGTATTAAACGTTAGGTAAACAGACGATTTTTTTTGGGGGGGGGTCCCTCTAAGACCATGTTGCAATTAATTTTCTGTTCTCCTATGTCCCTTCGATTGATACTTAAGAAGTCACAATGGCATCCATGAATAAATGAGCGGTGAGGGCAAAGAGGAAGGGGCTTTGTCCTTCCACTTGTCGCCCCTCCCCTTGTAAGCCCCCTTTTGCTGAATAGTTTATTAATTTAAATAGCTAGTTAGATATAACCGGCACGTTTCATTTATGTAGATCGGATATCGTTTGTTTACTCCTACTACAAATGCTGATAAGCTCGTATTTAAGAGCTTGAGAAATGGCTCGTTTTTTTAAAGTTCTAGATATTAAAAAAATTGTCCCCCTCCCGATAATTTACCCTGCTATCAGTTTGCTCCCCTCCCTCTTTAAAATCACCCATGTACGTGTATGCTAAGCCGAAATGAAAATATATGTGCTCCCTCGTCCGATTCAAAGTAATGACAATAATAATTAAAAAATTACATTTTAGCATTGTTTACCCTCTACGTATTTCCAACCTATTTTATAGTGCCACACTTCCCAGCCATGCTCGAAAACAAACAGCATAATTTTGAAACAAATTTAATAGTCTGTTCTATGTGTGCCCTCCGATCTATAAGCCATTTATATGACGTATATGTGATTATACCCATGATGTCTGTGTTCAAAGATCAGGCATAATAATATTGCATGTTAGTATAAATTCTAACAAAACGTGAAGCCAATCAATGTTTATGCTTAAAATATTTATTAGCAGTCGCTATAACTATATTTTAGGCCTATTTTCACTAACGAGACATACTGCACTTGCCTTATCTCATCTATATACCCGAGCAGAAACTGTATTTAAATTATGACTTTTAAAACGATATGTAATTTGATTCCAGGCTTTTTTCTTTCCCAAATAGTGAAAAATATAATATTCTAACTTCTAAGATGGTATACACTCTCAAACTACCTGCATAGGTATATATTTATTTTTATTTTTTATTTGTTACTATACGTTTTCTTGCCTTCTCTGCTATTGTTACACTCCTGAAACTAGGAAAACTTGTATTAGGTCGTACCAACGAATCGCACCCTAGACGTGGGTCCAAAATTGACAGAGAGGGAATGATTACCAAACTGTTTGAAAACAGTGTGATTTTCAAACGCCCTCCGGAACCGATAAGGGTGGGGTTAGAGCAACATGTATTTCCTTCTCATCACCACTCCTCTCCCCTGGCTCCTCGATTATTAACCTACTGGTTTCAGTAAAAATGAATAACATTAAGAAAAGGCCAGGTT